>CM052080.1:38454794-38509794 GCA_020010945.3 Muscidifurax raptorellus | reverse complement strand
ACGTAACCCCACTGAGCGAGTTTATACCTGTACACTAGTATCTAGTTTTTTCCTACGCATTGTTGATGTACATTCGGCCGACGTAAATAGACACGAGACTGCAGAACGAGTGTCTCGAGAATCGAGTGAAAAATCTAGCCTAACAAGGGGTAGTGAAAATGGCAGCCTCGCGAGTCGGAAAAACGGGACTCGCGCTGTGCCTGCTGCTGTTCGGCTGTGCTGTAGCCCAGCTGAGGGTGGACGAGGCCTCCGTCAACGTCCCCTTCGACGCCGTCTCGAATCTCCTCGTTCAGAGCGCGCTGAACTCCCTCAACGAAAACTCGCCGAGCAGACACACCTACAGGAACGGCGAGCTCATCAGCGCCCAGAAACTGGTATGTTATATTGTATAAACGTAGGTATATAGATACTCTCGAGCGAATCGCCGGGATACACGCTTGCTCTTTTTTTTCTGTCTTCTGCGCGTTATTTTGCAAACCGCCGGATTTTACAGTTAGATAGGGTGTTCGTACGAGTGTGATTTGTGCGTATCGCTGCGAATAGAGAGAATTACGCAGAACTTCTCGATTCGTCGATGAAGTAAGAGCTCCGGGCTTTCCGCGTCGCTGTACGTACATATACGTATGTACTGGAGTTATCGACGCTCGCGGGATAGCACATTTTCCTCCTCGCACAATTATGCTAATTTTCGTGTGTTTACACGCTGCACTGGACACGTCCTTGTGTATGTGTGTAACATATAAACGCGTTTGCATACGAGGGTACATCGCCCTCTTTCTCTTTTGGTGCTTTCTTTTTGCAGAAAAGGCACTTTCTATTTCTCCGCGACTCGGAGAACGCAGCTTTGCATGATATATAACTTGATGCGTAAATGTCCGTTTGTTTACGTTATTACTGGCAGTGCACTCTCGTATACCGATAATATCGGGCTGTTGCTCTGTTTCATCGTTTTTTTACAATGCTTTGTATATATTATGATTGTCGGTGCTCACTCTCTCTCTGCGGATGATTTATTGCGTTCTCTGGTTCGGTCTTTCTTTTCTTCTATTTATTGAAAGAGTCCTGCTTTTGTTTGATAAACAAATGCAATCGACTTTGCTGAATCAGAGCTTTGGAAAGTTAAGTATGTCATTGCCATTCTCAGAAGAGTTATAAATACATAAAAAATATATGGAGGCAACTTTGCTCTTTGCTTCAGTATTAAAATTCATTGGTGCAATTCTTTTTCTTTGTTGACAAATTGTTATCGCTTATCAGTCAGCTGATATATTTTTGCTTTTATTAGTGTAGTAGTAAAATTCTTGATTATAGGTATATGATGCATGAAAATGCAGATTTTAATACTGTTTATCTTTTCTTGTTTGTAGACACAGCCTCCGTACGTCATCTACAGACTGACTCTGAATTTGGAGCCAATATGCAAGAGCTCCGAAGAGAAATGTCCTCGTGAGGCTTGTACTTTGGTAGTCCGACAACACGAGCAAGGTGTTATCGACGTACTTCACGACTCGATTCAGTGCATGGAACTGCAGCCTCAGTCCAAGCAGCAAAATACTCAGGAACAAGAGGTGATAGAAAATATAGAGAAGCAAATAATCAACCAGAGCATCAGTCTGGATCACGAAGTACAAACGTCCGCCGATCACAACGATCGACCTTTTATTGCCGTAAGGGCGACCCAATCCGAATACTGCCCAGGATGCCCTTACGAACTAAATCCCTCTCTACCCGGACTCTCTGCTTTCGGCAACCAAGTCATGCAGTCGATGGACGAGGCCGGTGTAAGCGATTTCAAGCACAAACTGATTAGCATTGTCAGAGTTACTCGAGCGGTGCCTCCGGGCGCCAATGTTGTGCAATACCAGCTGTTGATGGAAATCGGCGAGTCTAACTGCTTGAGAACGTCGCTCATTGAGATAGCCGAGTGTCCTCTGCAATCCAATTTGCCGATTAAATTATGCCTCGTGACCTTCGAGGAGCGTCCCTGGCAGACCGGCAGTCGCAAAATAACAAGGAACAATTGCACCGACTTGCTCAACACCGACAACGAGGTAAGCGCGAGCGTCGATCCAAAATCGCCGTTCTTTGAGTCAGCAGCGCCTTATCGGGAAGATGACGTCTCCACGAAAACTGAATTCTACGATCAGATAGCTCAAGAGGCGCAAGAAGTTTTCCGCGTTCCCTACATGGACGTGTCTACCAAGGATTCCGTTGTCGTAGCTGATAATACCGATGCTGCTAAGGAATTGCCTCATAGCAAGATCGTTTTGGACAGGGCCGAGGAGAAAGAGAAACCCTTGAAATTTGCCGAAAAAATGAAGGAGTTTGATGAATTTTTGGAAGATTTCAATCTGCCCATCAGGCTCGAGACTACGAGTCCTAAGTACCAGGGCGTTCCCGTAACGGAAGAGCTTATCGTTGCCGAGCGCGTTGAGGATAAAAATACCGAAGAGGAGCAGACTACCGACAACAAACCTTTGAGACAAACGGACGATGATAACGTAGAGGTCAAACTAACGGAAAGTTTGGTTGAAAACCCCACCATCGAATCTGTCGTCAGGTCAAAAAGATCGTCCGGAAAAGCTTTGGACAGTAAGCTGACGTCGCGAAAACTCGCGGTAAAAGCTGTTGAACTGCTGGACGACCTTGACGAGGACGATAAAAGAAAACACGTCATTGATGTGATCGATTCTAGAAGAGAAAGGCAAGACAAGGATAATTCCAACGTCGTCGTTTACATGACTGTAGAAGTAGCCGCTACGGATTGCAGTGAAAAAGATCAAGGAACCGAGTGTCTGGACGAGGTTCTGCCAGTACCTACGCAAATTTGCAAATTTGATATTTCTACCAACGAGAAGAAACCTTTACAATCGCCAAAGTTGTTGCACTGGTCTTGCAAAAACAAGCAAAAGTCGGAGATGAGATACAAAAGACAGCTTGTTGGAGCTCCAACGAGTCATAGTAAAGATGATCCCGAGGTACAGAAATTCGTGCAGCTTGGCCTACAAAAGTATTCTGAGAATTATCAAGGCACCAATGAACCCATGATCAGCAATATAAAAAATGTATCTGTACAAGTTGTGTCTGGTCTTTTGTACAAAATTGAAGCAGATATCGGTGTCAGTACTTGCTCGAAGGGTACCACTACTGGAGATTGCCAATTAAGCGCGAGTCACGGAGTAGAGGAATGTCTCATTGAGGCTTGGTCTCAACCATGGATGGACCAGGGAAATCCGAAAATAACCGTAAAATGCGGTCAGAATAGAAGTAAACGCTCGCTCAAAGGACAAAACTACAGCCAAAAAATGTTGCAGCAATCGAGGCAATTGAAGGAAGAGAAATTGTTCCACGAATTCATGGGAAAGTACAAGAAACATTACTACACTGAACAAGAGAAGGAAATGCGTTTCCTGATTTTCAAGGAGAACTTGAACCTGATCGAAGAATTACAAAGGAACGAGCAGGGAACCGGCCGATACGGTGTCACACAATTTACGGACCTTACAAAAGCAGAATTCAAGGCTCGACATTTGGGATTGAAGCCATCCTTGAAGTCGGAAAACGACATACCTATGCCGATGGCTACGATTCCGGACATCGAGCTGCCTCCCGATTATGATTGGAGGCATCACAACGTTGTGACACCGGTGAAGGATCAGGGTTCCTGTGGCTCTTGTTGGGCTTTCTCGGTAACCGGCAATATCGAGGGCCAGTATGCTATCAAACACGGAGAACTACTGTCGCTTTCGGAGCAGGAATTAGTGGACTGTGATAAACTGGACGATGGCTGTAATGGAGGACTCCCGGACAGCGCCTACAGAGCCATCGAAGAGTTGGGAGGCTTGGAGTTAGAATCCGACTATCCCTACGAGGCGGAAAACGAGAAATGTCACTTCAACAAGAACAAAGTTAAAGTCAATATTGTGTCTGGGCTGAACATTACCAGCAACGAGACACAAATGGCTCAATGGCTTGTTAAATATGGCCCAATGTCGATTGGAATAAACGCGAATGCTATGCAGTTCTACATGGGAGGAGTATCGCATCCGTTCCATTTCCTTTGCAGTCCCGATAGTCTCGATCATGGTGTTCTCATTGTTGGCTATGGTGAAAAAAGTATGTTGAACATTTTATTTTTTAACGTTTTTTAATAATTAATTAACGTATGATTCCGTTTTTAGCTTACCCCATCTTCAAAAAGACTATGCCTTATTGGATAATCAAAAACAGCTGGGGCCCGAGGTGGGGTGAACAAGGCTATTACAGAGTTTACAGAGGAGATGGTAGTTGTGGAGTCAACAAAATGGTCACAAGTGCAGTCGTTTCTTAATGTGTCAATTAAATTTACTGCGAATAAATAAATTTAATTAGACTCATTGCTTAAATTAATTGATAAGAAAGTTAATATTTACAAAAATTGGTGGTTTACAAAACCTCTTGAAAAACAGGTTTTAATATCGACATAGTACTATGCATAAAAAAGTTGCTAAGAATATTATTTAGCAACATTGAACTCTCTATCTCGTCTCGAATGTTATAACTGATTTATAATCAGTTGAACTAAATAAATTTTGTCGGAACGTGATTAAGATAGAGTATAAAAAAGTCAAACCAAAAATAGAATTTATTACACGACACGAACGAAATTGGTATGATGTTTGCTCACCCTATTTGTTAAGCATTTTGATTAAAATATTAAGAAATAAAGAAATAATTATAAATGTTTTATTATTTTTATAAAATTGTATAATATGTTTATTATTGTTATTCTGCAAATTATAATTATACTTTTTTATACAGATAAAATAGATATGTGCCAAACTAACGCTTCAAGAATTTATAATTTATTACTGTCCAAACTTTAATTATCCATCTTTAGGTAAGCAATTTTCGATAACGTCTTATACTGACGAATTTTGTAACTATTGAAACTAAGTTGTGATATTTTTTAATGAACATCAAATAAATAATCATTTCAAAACAGATAGCAACTTTCAGATAAAAAAAAGTTTATTTAATCATATACTTCATGATACAGTTACACGAAGACTATACAGGAATTTTATGCGAATTGTTAATTAATCTGGAACGAATCATTTATTCAACTAGGTCCTCAAAATATGCTCTTGAAGTCATAGATTAAATGAGATGTTCTCTTTTAAACATTTTTGAAAATATCCTAATCTATTCTTTCTCATTTCTTACCGTATATGAATTAAACGCGTCTTTACAAAATAATCCGTAATGACGAATGGACAAATAAAACAATGCGTTGCGATACACTTTTCAAGGTTATCTGAAGCGTCTCAACTAGGTATCGCACGCTGTGTCACTTGCGTAATAATGTCAAAAGTCATCTTCGTCGAAGTAGAGATACTTGTATTTTTCTCTCTATTGAGGGATTATTAAATTCTTCAATTTCGCGAATTACGCATCATGATCTCTTCCGGCCTTATAATAAAAAATAGAAAGCGAAACCCGAAACAATTAACAAGGCGACATTCGTCATCTAAAAAGCAGATTTTAAAATAATTTGTATTCCGAATGTCGAACTTTCGAAGGGAAAACTTTACACATTTAATCTATTAAATACCATATAGAGAAAACGCTAATATACATAGAAGTATGGCATCGGCATCGACACCGAGAAAATAAATTCAAGAAAACCATGCTTTCGTGACCTTTTTTTCCGTGCACACATGTACAATTATTCCGCGACAACCCCAATCCCTCTTGTGTGAAAAAGCCATACACGCCTTGCACAAACCGTCGAGACTGTCCAGTAACTCGTCTTGACAAAGAATCTTTAGTAGTAGTTGTAAGAGCCCCACTGGTTGTATGGGGCATAAGCTTGTGGACCACTTTGGCCGTACTGCCAGTTTTGATAGTTGGCATAGTTGGGATCCGAGGGAGGTGGATATTGCTGGTATCCTTGCTGGTAACCGCTCTGGCTGCCGTACTGGCCACTTTGAAATTGCTGCTGTGACTGGTACGGAGCCGTACTACTGCCGTACGGATAGGACTGCGCTTGAGCCGGAGGTACGGTTGAAGTGTCAGTTTTGACTTTCTTTGGCGGCGTTGCATCGCTGGAGAAGGAAACAATAAAGTAGTAATTCGATCACATATTGGCAATGTAACAGTGGATGTGACGTCATTAACATGGCGGTGCATATGGCGGCTGAGTGAAGGACAAGTATACAGGTGGTATAGGCGGAATCACGGTTTTTTGGCTGTTATTAATTAATTAATTAATTAAATTTTTAGAATTTTGTGTAACTTGTGTTTGAAGTGCCTGTAACAAGATGGTATAATTGCTTTAGTCATTTATTCTCTAGTATTTGAAAACAACAAATTTTCTTATTCCGCGACATCAGCTGATTATTTGTTTAGACTGCAGTAGTTTTCGTAATCGTCTCGGTAAGTGTTATATTAATTAAATAAAGTAATAATTGCAAGACAGATGATATAATGACAATATAAATATACTTTTTTTAAAGGATTTCTTGCACTTTTCTTCAACCTCTTGTCTGAGCGAGTATATTTGAAATAAAAGTTTATATTAATAATTATCGAGGGGTTGCATTAAATTAATAGAGAAGCATGTTAAACTACCTGGAAAAATGTAATCATCTTTTGTAAAATGAAAAGAGCATACTTTAGCATTAGAGCTGTAAAATTTTATTTTTAATACTTTTTCCCAGGCATACCTCCGGTCGACTATTTCCAGTAGTTTAACATATTTCTCTATTAATTTAATGCAATCCCTCAATAATTATTAATATAAACTTTTATTTCAGATATACTCGCTCAGACAAGAGGTTGAAAAAAAGTGCAAGAAAGGGCAATAAATCCTTTAAAAAAAAGGATATTTATATTGTCATTATATCATCTATCTTGCAATTATTACTTTATTTAATTAATATAACACTTACCGAGACGATTACGAAAACTACTGCAGTGTAAACAAATAATCAGCTGATGTCGCGGAATAACAAAATTTGTTTTTTTTTTCAAATACTAGAGAATAAATGACTAAAGCAATTATACCATCTTGTTACAGGCACTTCAAACACAAGTTACACAAAATTCTAAAAAAATTAATGAATTAATTAATAACAGCCAAAAAACCGTGATTCCGCCTATACCGCCTGTATACTTGTCCTACACTCAGCCGCCATGTTAATGACGTCACGTCCACTGTTACATTGCCAATAGCAGTAGAATACTTCCACATATGTGTGAAAAACTTACGGTTTACTGTCATCGCCTTTCGTCTTCTTTCTTTCCTTGGCTTGCTTAATGCATTTTTGGAATTGTTCATGTGCTTTCAAAACTTGCCGAATGTTAGTGCTAAAATCTTCCAAAAATTCGACTTTACGCTGTGCAAAAAGAACACGCTGTTCGGCATCAGCATGCTCGCGATCTATAAACAGGTCCATGTAACTAATGACCTCTTGAGTATCAATAGGATTCCTTTGAAGACCAAGATCTATTAACTGTAGATACAATCTGGGATTGTCTTTGTCTTTTTCTGTTGCCTACAAGAAAAGAAAACATAAATAACAATAGAAACCTGCGATCATTTAAGGGTCCCCGGGAATAGATATAGGTTTACAGTAAACGAGTACAATAGGAGTATTTGCATTCCAACTTTTAAATTAACCGAAGTATCGATGACGCTGAAAAAATTTATATAGTGTTATTCAATATATCCTTTTTGCGGGGAAGCGAAGTTATGAGCCTTCGTAAGATCATTGACTCAAAAATAATTATTTAACTACGTTCTTTTTAACCTGCCAGAGCGAAGTGGATAAACAACGCATATTTTATTTTTTACACTAAATCCGAAATATTGATAAACTAAATAAATATTTTTTAATTTATATAGAGCCCCCGGAGGCGTGAAACTTGCTGCCTCGTAAAAAAGATACATAATATAATACTATATAATTTTTTCGGCGTCATCAGGGCAGCGGCTAATTCAAAAGTTGGGATGCAAGGTACTCTCATATTGTATTGTGCACCTATATGTATGCTCTCCAGAGCCCTAAATATACAGATCGAGGAACACATACCTTGACTAAAACTTTGACAGCCTTGTCTGTATCATTCTTAACCTTACATAAAAATCTAGCGTACTTTACAACTATATTATTTGCAATAGTTCTGTTCTTACTACTATTGATATATGCTTCATACAAAGCGCAAGCTTTGTCCAAGTCACCTCGTCTGCGTTCGAGATTTATTCTGCGATACGCAATTTGAAGCATATTAGGAATGACGTTATCAATGTTTTCCAAGATACTGGCGGCTTTATCGAAGTTACCCTCGCTCTCTTCAAATGTAGCCCATTGCAAGTGTAGATTCGGCTTCTTAGGATGGTGAACCGTGCACGCTCTAGTATATACATCGCGAATTTTGTCTGCATTATCTTCCCTGACTGACTCCAAAAAACGCACGAACTGTTGATGTAAGATACATTTTGCGTTAAAGGGGCTGTATACTAATTTTTCATAGAATATAAAAGATGCTATGAACTTACTCTCATCCAGAATTCATCGTACAATGCACACGCGATAAGACATCTTTCGAAGAGGATGATGATACGTTGTTGATCCTTTTGTTCAATTTCATAATCCAAATATTCCTTCCAGTTCTTCAGTTGGCACCTTTCCAAAGGTTTTACGTGAAAGTAAGGCCTTTTAATCTAAAAAAAAACGTAAACCATTTTCACTTAAAAAACACGAATCGACCCATAAAGAATAATTCGAATAATGATTATAAACTCACTCCCTCTTCGAAAGTCCATCTAGCAGCCACGGCGTTGACGTTGGTCTTGTGCATCTTTCTCCTGCTACTGATAATCTTCTCACGAATGGCACGGGTTTCCTCATCGCTGGGTGCCGTATCGCTAGATGGAGGATCTTCGCCCGGAGGCGCGTCGTCAGATGCCGATTCGTCTGGTTTAAGGATTGCCTTGACCTCGGCGCGCAACGCTAGGAAGTCGTCGACGCTGAGAATTTTGTTCGGACTATTGGTTGTAACAAACTCCTGAAAGGACTCGAAATGCGACATGTAGCCGAGGGTTGGCGTCGTCAGCAATCTGTCGTAGATGCCCATCACCTTGTTGTAGCGCTTGTTGTCCGTTTCCCATTTGAGATAACTCTCCCACAGTCGGTCTGATCTACATTAACAAATTTCGAGTGTTAGAGACAATGATCAATGTAGTTAAGGTGTTAATGAGACATTCGGCAGTGCAAAATAAATATTTACCTGAACTCAAGTCCACAAGCTTTGATTGCTCGCTCGTATTGTTCTCTCATTTTTTCCTCGTTCTTTTCGTAAGCAACTTTGCAATGATTGATGTAATGTAGCCACAAATCGACACTGAGAGAAATGGATTTCAAACCTTGGTCGAAGACCTGTGCGAAAATAGTAAGAGAAGAATTAGTACTTGGAAAAGCTAGAGGCAAACCGATCTCTGCTCGGACCAGCGGCTGGTGGATCGGTACGGCTTATATAAATATCATGATTATCTTATAGAAAACCTAGGTATATATAAATCACAGCACTGCTTAAGCGTAACGGATTGTGTTTTTCTTATTATCTAAGTTTGTTCATCATAACGTTATTGCATTATACTCACGTAATCAAGATCGCGTACTGTAAATAAATAGACGTAATTAACACAGAGAGATTGCAGAGCATTGTGCATTCACCTTTAAAGTCGGGGAAGAGTTCCGCGATCGAAGTGCCTCCGCGTGTTCTCTTCTATCGCCACTCTCTTTCTCATTCTAGCTCTTGTTTCCCTCTCTGTTTGTCTCTGTGGCCCGCACGTGTGCCTGTCCCAAGTCTTTGTCTCGTGACAAGGGCCCGTCTTTATAACGTGTTTATATAGCGCATTATGTTTATCGAGCCCTCCTCCCATATAATTACATTCAGGTGGGTCTTAACGTTAAAACGGTAGTTTGTTTTCGCTTACTTATAAAAATGTTTACAATACTTATATCTCTCATATAACGGATAGTAAGTATATACAAACGCTTATACATAAAGTATAACAACAACACACATATAGTAATAATAATATTCACGCCGACGATCAGCGACAATAGCATCATATAAGGAGACAACAAGCTTAAAACCGACTTACGTACAACGTGTAATATAGCACTGTATAATAAATAATAATAATAATAATAATGATAATAATAATAATAGTAACGATTCAGTAGTAGTAATAGTAAGTAATAATTGCATTCTGGTATAACTAATAAATTATAATAACGTAATGAGCTCTTTAGTTGATAAGTTGCACGAGTGGCTAATCGGTATACGAGGAGAGTCGCATAGGTGCCGCAAGACGTGCTAGGCTGTTGGAAGGGAAAATCATAATTTACGTGCGTGCACAACACAGTCCACGCGCTTTCCTAACTCGAACTAGTGTTATATATTAGATATTATATATGCCTTAATGTAATATCATTCTTAATGTACACGATAAATAAAAAAAGTAATGCATACTTAATTCTGTCACTTAATAAAGCCTCTCAACGGAGTACGAACACTAAAGGACTCACCGTTTGCACTCGCTCGGGATCGCCTTTTTTCTTCTCATAATCGGCGTACTTGCGCCAATAGCCGTAGCAATACGGATAGCGCTCCAAAAATTTGTTATAGGCTTCGCGGGCTGCCTCCGCGTCATTCTGCAATAAATGTTTATTTTCAATTAAACATACGTCATTTTTTCGAATCATCGAACTGCAGAAAAACCACCACAATAATATAACAAATTTGTTTCTTTTTTTTTAATTGAAGAGAAACTGATATATATATACAAGACAGACTTGACTGGTAACACGATTATCTACTTACTAGATATATACGAATTTTCATCATTATCATATTGGAAGCTTATTGCATCACATATACAGGAAGTGTAAGAATTAAAGTCACAATTAATATTAGCTATATAGTGAAATTCTATGATTGCATACCTCTTGATCTACATATTGTAAGAGATACGTCCATCCCGTGAAATCAGAAGGATCGTCATTAACAGCTTTCCAATACTTTTCTAATTCTGGTAGCGATTTCTTCTTCGGAGAAGCGGGTTTAGCATCAGACTTGTCACTGGCGTTAACATCTGCTGAAATAGCTGCTTTTTTAGCAGGAGTTTCGTCATTATTTTCAGAAGTTGGTGAGCTAGGATCATATTCACCTTCAATGGTTCTTTTGCGTTTGTCTGGAGAAAACAATGAATGATTAGATTTGTATTTTTCGTAGAGAAGTATAGTAATTGAAAATAGCGTTCACTACTTACTCGATGCATCAGATTTGATTTTCTTCTCGGGATTCTTATGTGAACTTTTGCTGCCCTTCCTCTTCTTCTCACTTTCGAGCGGCAGTTCATCTTCGGAGACGGATTCAGTTTCTCCAAGGTCAGCAGGTTGAGCTGCAGGCAACTCTTCATCGGATACAGCTTCAGTTTCAGGTTCCTATGTATAAACGAGAACCCCAATATTTTTTAATAGCACCATTAAGACAAATGTACTGTATGAATGTGAAGAAAAATTGCAAATTAAACACCAATGGGAATGTGCCTCATCGTGTGAAGTTAAATTAGCAATTAACTAAAGCGAGCGGGTAGGAGGACAGGAATGCTGTACCTGAATTGTAGTCTCATTGGAAAAAAATTCGTCCTCTGAAATTTCCTCTACATCTTCAAACTCGTGTTTATAATGCTAAAGAATGGTTAGGAAGTGAACGGCACTGGATTAGGATTTAATCGAGGCAGGGAATTAAAAAAAAAAAGTTAAGAAACAAGCATTAACAATGTCAGGGTTCATAACTATACCTTGGTAGACTCAGTAGGAAGTTCATCTTCGGATACTGCTTCGGTATCCGGTTCAATTTTTTTTACAGCAGATTCGCTTTCCTGATCACTTATTTCTATAACTTCTTGAGCTTCACTATCATCTTGAGCTGCATAATTTTCAACAGCGTTATCATTGCCCTCTGAAATAAATTCCACATCTTCATTTCGAAATTTATCATTATCAGATATTATCTCACTATCTTGCATAGAATGGTCATTTTGCAGTATATCAGATGCTTGGCGTATAGTATTTGAATCTTCATTATTTCTTATATCATCGAATTGCGAAACCTCATTACCATCTATGTTTTCTGGCACATCCTCCATTCCAAAGTTTTGATCTACGTCGTCCTCTATCAATATGCATTGATCATCAACGTTGTCTTCCTGCTAATGAGGTTTAATAAATATATATTAATAGCATTAAAAGAATACATCGACATATATGAGCCACAAAAACTAGGATACACATACCATCATTTCCGATGGATCCTTCACTTTCAATGGATCCGAATCATTATTCTCCATTTCTGTGTTGTTTGTCCCACCTATGACGTTATCTTCGGCTATATTTTCATCTCCTTGGTTCATCTCTTCTGGATCAAATTCAGGCAGATTTTCAGTCTCCAGAACAGTTCCCGGTGGTGGCATACCCTCCTCTTCTGCCATTTCTTCCTGCAGTGCTTTCATCTGTTCATCTTGATTGTCAATAGCTTGCTCTTCTTGACTTTCGTCAACTGGTTCTTCCATATTGTCGTTTGCTTCTTCGTCCATAGGTTGATCCTCCTGTGTCTCATCCAATTGCAATTGAACAGCAGAGCTATTAGGCTCATCATTGGTCACTTCCTCCTCGTGTGGCTCCTGCTGTTCCTCCAGCTCTGACTGATGATCCTGCTCCAGTTGCTGCTCCTGCTCTTGTTGTTGCACTCCGTTCTCAGGCACCCCAGTATCTTCTTCGGCAGGTGTGTTGTTTTCCTAAATGGACGCAACGAAAAATAAAAAATCTCTAACCGTCTCAGAACTTCAAGGCAACCACCCGAACAAGCATTTTCCAAACCCTTACCTCCTCGGCCTCCTGAATGTTCTTTGTGTTACGAGTTGCTCTTGTCGCAGGTTTCTTGGCCGGCGTTTTCTTAATGCCAACAGCGGGCGACGCAGCCGTCACAGCCTTGACCGCACGTCCGGACCTCGTCCTCCTCACTGAAATTCAAAAACCCATCAAAATACCATCCTCGCGCAGTCCTGAGAAATAGAAAAAAAAAATTGCATTTCCGCGACTTCGATTCCGCACACGCATCAGCGAGCTTCGGCAAATATTACGTATTTTCTCGTGGAATATATAATAGGAGCTCGTGTGTATGCGTGCGCGAGACGCCATTTGTTTAATGGCGGTCGGCGCGTTGCGGGCGTTCCGGCCGCGAGATCATCGTGCCGGCGACGAAAACATCGTCCTCGAGGAAGACGTACGTACGTACGTAGTCTTAGTCGGAAACATACCTGGTTCATTTTCGACGACCTCGGTGCTTTCCTCACCGCTTAAGGACGACATGTTCTCGTATCGCTGGGCAACGCAAGAAATCCAGTCTACTCGCACGACACACCGCAATCGCTACTGCCGCGCGAGACTCGAGAGCGGGAGGAGAGAGATACACACTATATGCGTATACTTTACGCGAGTACAGCGCCGTCTGATGATGATACGATAGATATATATATATTTTATTCTCCCTCTCGCGCACACGCGGTCGGCACAAAATGTAAACGAATTTTCCAGACGTCGACAGCGCACTCTGTAATATCGAGTATGTATATAGCTGTAATGTGGGCTTTTCGCATATATGGCGCCCGGTTATAGGCAGTCTGGTAGCAACGAATGCGAAAAATCAGCGGTTTCGGAGCTTTATTCGAGCTTGTGATCGATTTACGCGATCCATGAATGCGGTTTTGAGCACAGGGTCTACTCTGAGGTTGCGTGACTTTGTTGACATGCTCGGAATTCCCGCTGCAAAGCAGATTCACAACGTGCGGAAGTTTAAAAAATTTGCGTCGATGTTATTTGTTATTGATTCGACTTTTTTTACGAGGGTTTGATCTGAATTTTTATTTTTGGAGGAAATAATAAATATCAGGTTCCTGTCGAACGCATAACGTATCGCTGAGTTCAGTTTCATAGATTTTATCCGCTATTATAAGTAACAAAGTAAGTAGCTATACATGCCTGTATTTATGTACACAACTCTTGTGGGTCCTGTAAGCGCATTTACTTTCTAGGTATACACGTAGAAAACGTCTTCTCAAAATGACAACTTGGGAATCAGCGGACAAACTGGTGAAGAAGGAGATTGTTCGAGAAGGACAGTTTTCTAACAAGCCTATAGAGTTGTCAGTCTGCACTATACATGTAGACAATCCTCAATCCCTGGATTTGTCCATGGAACAGATGAAAACAGAACTACACAGTGATATAATCGATGAAGATTCCAAGAAAGTAATTGTCATTGGCGAAGCGTGTTCGTACGTTGATAGATACATAGAACGTGCTATTGAAATGATGTCTCTGAATGAGCAAAGCTTAATCACGGTACAATTTCCTCCAGATGGCACAAGAACTGAAACTATTGTTTTGTCTTTAGAAGTAACACTGGAGAAGGTGGAATTTCACAAACCCATTTGGGAATGGAGTCCAGAAGAAAAATATCAGACTGCGTTAAAGTATAAGGAGAAGGGAGTTGAGCTCTTTAAAGCCAAAAGGAACGTTGATGCATTTCATAGATTCAGCAAGGCTTGTAAAATTCTCATTACACTGGAGCCTATCGATGAAGAGATGGATGAAACAATGAAAAATGTACGCACTCTTAAGTATATTTTGTATAATAACATGGCTGAATGCCAGTTAATTCGGGAAAATTATGAACATACCATTACTTTGTGTAACAAAGTACTGACTGAAGAGAAGAGCAATGTCAAGGCATTGTATAGAAGAGGTGTAGCCTATGGTAGTTCAAAGGATTATGAAAAAGCAGTCAATGACTTAAAAATTGTAGTTAGTCTCGAGCCTAAAAATAAGAAAGCACAGGAAAAGTTCAATATCTTTAATGAACGATGGCGTGTCTCAGTTCAAGGATATGAGAATATAGTACGCAAGATGTTCAAAGCTTAATAAATTGTGATACATATTTATATATACATATATATATATATATATATATATTTGTAATACGTATAGAGTTAAGGAATCAAATAAAATTATGAAAATGTTGTTATACAAAAATACACGTTTATTTTCACCGATAATCACTTACACCAAATGTATCCTATGTATGTTTTTTTGTTGTAAACAATTTTCATTCGAGTGCAATCAAAATAAAAAGTGCAAGATTCTCTTGTTCGCTTTTATTAAATTAATATTATTTTCTATCATCTAAATTTTTAAATAATTATGGCTCTGACATATTTTCATAGAATAAAAAATTTATTATCAGCTTTAAACTTTTTTTTATTGATAATGAATTTTTATATATATATTAAATTAGAAAAAAGACAACGACCTGCTTCATGGTAATAAATAGTAGAACACAAAACAACAATGCAATAGTGATAAATAATCAATTGGGACCATCACCTATATGTGATACAATGCAATAAAATATTTCATTATTCACAGACCATTCCATTATCAAATCTATTTTAGGATCATAAATAATGTAATTAATTAATAATGACAAAATTGTATGAAAAGTTTATCTAATAATATACATAGAACATTCCGCAAAACATTTTTTCAACTACAACAATTATTTAATGGCAAGATTTCTTTTGAGATAAAATCCGAACGAAATTTCTAAAATAACTACTACTCTACGATACTATGGCATGATATGTTTACAAATTTAATGAGAGATCCTGGTATATTGTAAGAGTACAATGAAGGGCCTGTGACGTTTACACAATATTCGTTTATTACAAAGTATTTTCAATACAATGTTTTATGTAGAAAGTTTGTGGCACATTAACACAGACTCATTTGGTACTGTTAAAATTAACATTTAACGTTACGTATAAAATTGATATGAAGATAAAATAATTGAGTTCTGATAAAGTCTTTCAAGTTTTCTGAAAATAAAGAAATGCATCTACGCTTTACAGATAAAATTCTACGAGGATCGTCTCTGCAAAATCATTTGAAAATTAATGAATGACATAATATACTGAGTAACTCTTTATACAAAAAAAAAAATATTACACAACTTTTTTCTTAATTTCCTAAAGACTTCCCAAACTTATTAAACGTTTAAAAATTATGTTGCTTTGACATTATATCACTTATTAATACAAGTTTTAATTTATATATAACAATATAATAATTAGTGACCATAGACATTATTAATAAATTTTTGTTAACAATCTAACACTGATTTTTAATCAGGATGTACTGTACATACGTTCACAGTTTCATAGCTGCGCTGAGTGTAACGATGTCTCAGAATGGCGGCAAATATTTTTTTTTATAATTTTTTTTTTATATCTCAAAATTTTTTCTAATCCTTTTCCTTACAAACGTGTGATCCTTACAAACAATCACGCTAGATTTCTCAAATATCAGTTACGGTATTTAATCGAATACCGCCAATATTTTTGCCATTTTTCGAAAGCTCCACATTTGCGACACCATGAAGAGAGCAAACATTACGACAACTTAGGCTTGCCGTTGGCAGTGACCGTGGCACTCAGCGTTGAATTTGTGGCCATTTCAGCAGCTTGTGCCACTGCTACGGAAACAGATTTGTCCACGAACTGCTGGTAAACCGGTTTCATGAACTAAACAGAAATAAAAATGATTTACATACTTGCAGACAATTGAAGCGTATTGTATAAGACATCAATATGAACAATTACTTAGCGCTCTTTTTGTGCATACTTTCTTTAGCAGAAATGGACTACATTATTAATTAGCAAAAACTTTTAACTCTTCGAGAAAATCTCAGTTTGCATGCCGATGTCCGCGATGCATTATCTATGTTAAAAGGGAAAGTACAGAACATTCAGCATCACTAATTACTAAATGAAAGAGTTTCTGTTTACAGATATGGACATTATTTTTAGAAAAAGAAATCTACATAGTGCACGATATTAATATACGTGTCCATAACTGCTATGACGATGCTATTTGAGCTTAACAAATCGTTTCTTTTACTCAAGCATATTAAGAAGCATTTTAGTAACGACGCAATGACCGTCATACCTTTATTGAGCACTGATCCTCATATCACTCGAGATTGTTAGGGATATAGAGGTTGAACGAAAAATAACACAGCTTTGGTAAATCAAAATTAAACAAAAGAAGAAAAGAAACGGTTGCATAATGCAATGGGGTTGAGCGTTTTTGATTGCTTTGAGTACGTGAAAAAACTTAAAATTAATAATTCATAAATAAAAAGTTAAAATGTAGTGAAAATATGATTCATGAAAATGCGTCGTATCAGATGAAACGATGTTTGCGTAAATTATTGTGTAAAAAAGTTATAGATGGTATGGCCAAAATCGTTACAATCACAGAAAGGATGAGGAATCTTAATTTATGAACGAGGTGAGCACATTGCCAGGCCTGTAGGAATAAAAAGTGCTACATGTTAGTTAGGCCTTCTGTACACAGGTTAATTAAAATTAAAATGTTAATAAGTATAGGAAAATTTTGTCAAAAAAAGAAATTTTATAAAGAGGTTTATGTCATACAGCGCTCGAAGTATTACAGATCAATTAAGACTAGTACATATCACCATATTGGATAAGGGTTAATATAAGTTTAAATTTAAACGTCACGAGAAAGACACTCATAGTCAAAGGTAATATCTGTGTAAGATAAGTTTGAGTTTCTCTTGGATTATTTGCATTATACTTACGTTTTCCCATATCGCAGTAGCCAGTTCATCAATCATTGTCCCCAATTCTCGGAACTCGCCGCTGTACCTGTAAGTACATGAGTAAAAAGTGAAAAAATTATAATTGCAACCGATGTAATTTTTACAGATCTTACAAAGAAAAAAAAATGTCTTACCTAACGTACGCCCATAAAACTAGTGTCAACAAGGCGACTCCCATTATGACATTGCAGATATACGCTAAGGTGTACAGTCCAACGAGACCGAAGACACCGGACGCAATGTACATCGACACAGCTATTACGAAAAACACTGCAGGAGTTCGTCCAGCTTTGAATATATTCTTGCTTTCATTGTGCGCTTTGAACTGTTGGAAAGAGTCTTCGATATCCTGCAACACAGCAAGCGCATTGGTAAGTAAAGGTAAAAGCCGTTGTTTTTCAAAGACTACCTACCTTTTGTAATTTTTCCATGTACATTTGACTGAATTCGTCGCCGCCCATTTTTCTCTTGTTTTGGAACTGGTGCAACGCTTTGTCAACGCATCGTTGGTGTTCCGACTCCAAATGGGCGGTCGCCAAGAACGGCTTCGTTCCTCCGCAAACGCACTCCATCATTTGCAGATACAAATCCTTGGCCTCCGCCACCGCCGACAAGTTGTTCGCTTCCGCGGTAGCCTATAAAAAGCGTGGCATACAGTTCACAACGCCCATCCCAAACGAGTTTACCATAAACCACGAATACAAGGCGAAAACTTACAACGAGCATGCTCTTGGGCTCGGGCAGTTCGTCGCCCTTGTAGATTTTGATGTAGCTCTTGAAGTACTCCAGCAGTTCCTTGGCCTTAACGACCTGTCCGTTGATCTTTTTCGTCACGAGATTCTCCGGCGCGAGAAGCATGGGAATGAGTATCTTCAGCTGGTCCTTGAACTCGTTCTCGATCTCGGACAATCTCCCGTCGAACTTGGGATTCGTGGCTATTCTCAAGCCCGGATGCGGCATGAGGAAGCAGGAGATGTCGGAGAAGCAGGAGTTGATGTGTTTCCTCAGGCTCTGGAGTTCCGGGTGCTGCATGTCGGAGATCTCGAGACGCCTCTTGAGGATCTTCCTGCCGCCATCGGCTCCGTAGGCCGCCTCGTACGGATAGCTCCAGTCTCGCACGAGGAACTGCAACCTCTGGAAGGGCGTGCTGCCGGACTTCTCGAGGGCGAGCCTCCCGTACTCGGTGAACAGCTGGAGGTGCTGCAGATCGTCCTCCTGGATGTTCTGCGAGAGGTTGTAGATCTGCACGGACGACAGCATGGTGCTGAGGGCGAAGACGGTAGCGCAGTCGCGGACCGTCGACTGGCTGTCGAAAGCGCCCTGGGTGTCCATGAGAATAACGGCGACCTTCTCGCCGTTGGCCAGGGTAGCCGGGAACACCTTGGACCACATGAGGATGCCGGTGGTGTCGCGCTCGGAGCCACCGCGCCACGAGAATCCTCCGAGGGGGTCCGTCTCACCGCCGAGCCAGCCGTCGGTATCCTCCTTCCGGATGTACTGTAATTATTGAAAAATCGGTTAGCACGTCGTTCGCACTGTCCCCTCAGCTCGAAGCTCACCTTGCTGTCCATGTAGCGCAGGAAAAAGTCGAGCAGGAAGCTCTTGCCTTTCCTGAAGGCTCCGGCGACGGAGACGACGATGACGCTGCGGTCCTTCACGTCCTCCTGCAGCAGGATCTCGGCCAGGGCTTCCTCGTCGAGCTCGAACGTGTGATCCGGGTGTGCCTGGACCACCTGAACCGGCCGGCCCATGTCCTCGTCGTCGTCTTTCTTGTCCATCGAGAGGTTCTCTATCCTTTCTCTCTTCCCCAGGCGATCCGCTGTTTTTTTTTCAACGAGAAAACAAAAAGCTTATTTGAATTGAACGCAAGAAACGTAATATATAGTACTATGTAGCGAGTCGGTAAGCGCAAAGCAGAGCGCGATCGTCGCGACGTGCAATAGAGCGTCCCCACGTAAGCGGATGATGACTGTGTGATTTATTAGTCGCGCTATATGCTACTGGAAAAAAAGTGTCACGACGTCGCGCGACTCGGCCTTGATTCGCGCCGAAATCGACGTTCTCGACTTGCTTGAAAGTCGTGCATGTAACAGTCCGGGATTTTATGTTTTCTATAAATATATGCGTTTCTAGAGCAAAAGCCGTCTGTGTCTATCGAGAGAGATTAACCGCGCATAGCTTCCGCTAAAAATATACAAACAAAACCTTCGACCTTTCTCACGGCTTTTTATACCTGTGCGTATATATACACACCGACTGTCGGTCCGGTAATAAAAAAAAGAAAAAAAAACCACATGACTCTTTTAATAATTTCCGACGCCGTCGTGCTCGGCAAAAACTCAGCTTCATGAATTTTCCAACGCAGACTCACCGACTTTTTCGCTATTACTATGGTCCATAGCAGCCTCCTGCTGCCTATACCGCACGCGGTTCACATTCTCGTCGAGCGATGTCATCGGGATTTTTGCGGCTGTAAGAAGAAAAAGAAAATTACGCCATTAGTATCCAAAAAAAAGAAGAAAAAATTCGACGCGCGTGCGATTTACGTCTTTCGAATCCAGCCGTGTGCTGCATTACTCGAGGCGGCGGTACGACAGTCGCCCGTTCGAGGACGCGATCTTCGTTGTATCTCGGTCTCCGTACGATCGTCGCAGCAGTTTCGATTCGACGACGTGGAGGCGACGTTTCGTCATCGTCGTTGGGACGCTTGTGAAGGATAACCGTTCGTTTTCTCTCGCTCATGGTGGGCTGTTTTTTTTTTTTTTTTTATTTATTTTACGGTATCGATACGCGGCTTACAGTGTGATATATCTATGCGAGCATGACAAGAGGCTGCTGATGAGGCAGATCAACGCTGAGACTGGGGGGGAGAGAAATCGTTGCAGGTTCGCTTGCCAAAAATCACCGAAATAACTCGAGTCTTTACGGAAGAGAGAATTTGCCTGGCGGGTAGTGTGATGCACTTTCTGGAGTGAATGTATATATATATATATATATAACGCAGAAGGAAGGGGTGAATGCTGGATTTTATAGGATTGACCCACAGTGTTTTACTATGATTATAATTGTAGACTCGATATTCGGTGACAATAGTGTCACGGGCAAAAATACAATACTATGTATGTACGACTGGTTCAACCGAAAATCCCACGCGTTCTTATAATTAATGCGTTCATTAGCTAACGCCAAATTTCGCCCGGTGTTTACAGAAGCCCGTGTAAGTATATACCCACTCGCGGCGATAAATTTCCGCTCGAAATAACTCCGCGACTGCCTGTAATATAACGCGACTCGCCAACAGGTAAAATCTCCCGAAAAAAGGGAAACTTAATTTAGAACAATTGTACAAACACAACGACGATTTCTCTCGACCACTTTTATTTCACGTAATAAAAAAAATATACCTGTATCTTGGAAAACCGTATATTAACACTCGCGACGCGGTACACGCGCGTCCGCGCGGATTCACTGCACTAAGGCGACGCGACCGGGAGGTATTTGCCGGGTCTACTAGAAATATCTAGGCAGCGGCGCTCGACGCTTCGAGACGAGCAAAAAGTTGGCAGAAAAGCGAGTAGTCGCATCATCGCGATGAGCTACGCGCATATATATGTAAGGTAGTTAGTCCGTCGGCGTGTGCAATTGAGCTTGTTATCGATTTTTCTTACAATGGTTTTGTATTAGACGACGGGTTCGTAAAAAAAGGAACTTTTTTTTTTTTTTTTTTTTACAATTTTTGCGAGTTTTTTGCGGATTTTATTGAAGTATTAGCCGGAGATTTTCCGCGGCACGTCCGGAACGCACATTCGCTAGAGTTACGAGGTACTTTTGTCAGATGTTTATTTAAGTGTACGTAAACTCACGAGTGTGCAACGCTGCTGGATATTTTACGAGCTTTGTATCGGTCGCAGCGGCTAGTTAAGGTGTATCTTCAGGACCATTTTTCATCGTAACTCTATCGCTCATAATGATATCAATCAATCAATTTTTTAATTCAAATTTCGTTATTCGTTAATTTTAATACCGGTCACTCGCTCTCAAATCGTTCAAAAAACAAAATGACGTCTTCGGAATATAAATTGAATAAAAAGTAAAAAAAACTCGTTGTTTTCTGTAGTTTATTTTAATATCATTGCGAGTGATTGAATAACAGTAAAAAATATTTATGGCATATTTTTGAACACTGTGTTATCCACTCATTTTTGGTTTATTTCGTCTTGCGTTTGGTAATCATACAAATTACCTTTCGTAAAGCGCGTTAATGCAAATAACAACGTCGAGTGTATAATCACGGTCATCACCTGATGCTGTAAGCGCGCGAAATTACGTCAGATATACATAGCTCTCGGCGTAGTGTATATAAGCATTTTTATACGCCGCATAAAGTAGTCATACTTCGCAGCGATTCTCACGCGAAAATAGAAATGAAAACATCGATTTATTTACTTGCTCGAACGAGGATCAATTATTTTCCGGCCGATAGACTGAGGCGCGAGGATTTTAAGTGAAAAAAATTATTACATTATCAGAGGATATTTTCTGTTATAAAATTAAAGGAAAGTATACGGACGATCATAAGTACATCATTGAGATCTTCACGCACCGGTTCGCTCCGCTGCATAGATGCGACTGTGCGATTGTTTCGCATTATTTTTGTTCGATTACAAGAGCTTCCGTTACATTGTTATATGCAGAATAATTAAATCAGCGCTGATAAACAATTTTTGTTATTAAATCTCTTGCCGCAGTGCTGAGCAAAGCAAACTAACCAAAACCAAGGGCTGAAAGTATACAACGATATGCACTTAATGAACTAATTACGCTCCGAACGCTGGCATATCCATAATTCACGACGACTACTATATAATACAATGCAGCGAAACGCACGTGTTGTTGTTTTTAAATGAATTATTTAAGCCGCCCATCTGGTCTCATGCAAAACGGATTTCGAAAGAGCGATGCTTATACGCCTGTTATACATTAAAATTCATGCGCTTATATGGGAAAGAGAAGAAAAATTGTGTATATACATAAACCTCACGGAAAACGGCGGCTTCACAACACGCGCGTGACGCAAACAAAAACAACGTTCATCTTTATATACACCTATACGCTTGTCATCGTTGCCTAGTTTTTTTTTATTCCGAGTAGCGAAAGATCGTCGAGACAAAGAAGAGAAATTTATTAATTAAAACGCGGTGAAATACAATTAGCGAATCGAGGAAAACAAGCCAATTCGCTGCACATGTGTGCGTGTGTATCTGAACGAAGTGTTTTCGCCGACAGATTACAAACTTACGATTTTTCTCTAATCGCGCAGCGTCGCCACGTTTTTTATCCTTAATCTCGCTTCTAAACAAGCACACTTACGTCAATCACTGCACTCGTTCAATCGGAGACTATCTCACTTGCAATAAGCACAAAATCAAGACTTTTCAAATCGCGGCAATAGCCATGATCTCATACAGCAAAATTCTCGCCGTTCCTCCCGTGTCGACGAGACGCCGCTGCCGCGCCACAACAACAAAGAGACTGTCTCGCAAAAATCGATTGCCGTATATGCAAGCCCAGCAGTTCGCACACTATAGCACTCGCGATCGCGCTGACTAATCGTCTATATACCGCACGATATCGAGGGTACGGTTGTAAGTATAAGTGTACACTAAAATTCGAAATTTCATCGAAAAAAAGCGCCGAGTTTCCGAGATGGCGCGCGACTGCGATCGCGACGTATATGACTTACACTACTTCTATATAGATGTATGTATATGCAGCAGCAAAACACACAGCAGGAGCGTTGACAGCCACGGAGTGAACAACCGAAGATTTAAGTACTCGTCGGCCTGTTTTCCCTCGTGTCAGCTGTCTTCGTCTATTTTTACAATGCCCTCGTACGTAAGCACCGCGAAATCAACCTCGCGATTCTAACCTCAAACTCGTCCGCGCACAGATGATCGCTGTTTCTATACTGGTTTATGCATACAATACACTACGTAGAACGACGGCAATTACATGTGTGCACACACGCGCGTCCTTGAAGTCATTGACGAGAAAGAGAGAGAGAGACACGCTGCGTGTGCCTTCGCTGGAAAAAAGAGCGCGCGCGGCGGGGGAAGACACAAAGAGCCGAAAAAGTCACGGTGCGTCCAGAATGCGAGGCTCCGATTGCAGTATCAGCACGATTTTCTCGCAATTCCGGACTAACGCCATAAAAACATACGACAGCCCGCTGCTGAGCGAGATGCGACAGCAGTGAGGGAAAGACGGACACTGAAAGAAGACGTTGCGTGGGAACACATGTCCGGCAATCGCGTCGAGGAACGGCTACGCGAGCTGGTGATCCGAGCGAGCGGATACCGGAGAAAGGCCGCTGATAAGGGGAAGAGTCGAAAAAAAACTTACCCACATACGAGCCGTCGCAGCTTCCACTATGTTTACGTTGTCTCACTTCGGCCATGTTGGCTGTCTGCGCCGAGTGACGACATTTCCGCGAGTGCGCGCGCAGGCGCGAGCGTTTATTGCGTGTCGCGCCTGCGCGTATATTGAGATTTCTCCAGAGGCGGGAGATTTCGGTTTTGGGTTTTAGTTTGATTTTTTTTAACGCGGATTTTAGGCTGCTGTGATTGTTCGCTCTTTATGCTGTGCTTCTATCTAGCGTAAAGATATTAACGTTTTTTTAGTTGGATGTAATAACTGTTACAAACTCGTTGGGAACTTTTTGTTGGTATTGCACATTAACATGCAAATTAGGTATGCTTATTACCAACAACTTTTTGTTAAACCGTCAAGTCGATTCATAAAAGTCAACCCATAGAAGTATATATCTATCTATCAAAAGTAAAAAATTCATGCGTCTTTTACTTCAAAATTCAAAAATATTTCGAACGCAGCAACGGGTACTTAAGTACAACCGCTGCCTCCTCATTCGAAAGAGTCACTCGGCGGAGGAAGGACGCGTTCGTACCCGCTCGGAAGCTCACGGTAAAACAGTATATTCTCTGGTTACGTCGCTCCGCGAGGAAGAGCGAGATGACGCTATCGGCTCTCCTGGCGTTTCGGGCAACGCGCGTCGCCGCCATTTTCGCGATTTTCCCTCCGTGCAGGATGCGCGGCGCCTGGAAGAAGTGGGAGAGTCGGCGCGTGCGTTTAACGAAGTAGCGTCGCGGATGCTGCGCGCGCGCGCGTGTGTGTGTGTTTCGCGAGAGGAGCCTCGCCGAGAGTTGCGTATCGTCCTCTGGTTTGTTTGTTGTTTTTACGCTTTGCTGTGGAGTATCGAGTATGTAATAGTGGACCGCAGGAGAGATAAGACGAACGACATTTGTGTACACAGTGAGGTGAGTGATGATGCTTTGCCGAGATTATGTACTTACACCCCCCCCCTCCCCCATAGCATCGTGCGCACACCTGTGTGCTCTTGCGCGGACCTGCGCCGTTGCAGCTTCCATCATGATGTGGTATTTTTTTTTTCGTGTGATGGGGCATTTATTTGCGGATGATTCTCGGAAGTGTTGGGAGTTGGGGTCCTTTTTCGCGCGAAGATGAAGATCGTTGTTTTTAGAGGTATGGGGCTGAGGTCGTATGTGTGGAGAGGGGAAAATGGCGATTGTTGTCTTTGTAGGCTGTTTGGGATTTCAGAGGGATGAGTTTGGCTTGTAAACGTGTGATTTTATCCTTAATTCAATCGGAGAATAATAACGTTGATGCAGTTTTCAATTTTTTAATTTCGAATATATTTCATGTAGTCGGAATACCTAGTGAGCGTCTATTGTATCTTTTATAACCGACTGTGGATGTTTTTATAAAAACATGTTTAAATTGGATTTATATATACACACTATTGTAACATTTCAATTTCCGTAATACAAACAATAGTATATAAAACCCTGACGTGTACGTTACTCTATATTGTTTCGACTAAAATGTTTGCTTTTCTTTCAATATTTGCTGTGGCTAGGTTTTCTATTCATATTCTTTTATCTCTTTTAATAAACGTATATAAAAAGAAAAGTTGTTTTATTTTGAAATATTTTAAATAATGTTTCTACATATAGATAAGGTAAAAAAGTGTTTTTACACGATATCTCGTATACTTTCCATAACCGACACAACTAATTATAGCGACGCACAATACCAATCAAACAGAGTTATACACAAGGCGGCAATTCTGTACAAACCTTAAGCTCGATCTCTGGTCATTGAAAATTTTTTCCCCTTTGACTCGCGGCCTTACATATTGTAATGCATTTCCCTCGAGAAGCTGTGACCGCAAATTACATCTCGTGCGTGACGTCAGAGCTTCGCGTCGAGGTGTCCCCTGCACGCGTTCTCTGCTTGTGCATCGTCGACCTGCAGGTCATTTGTGCCCGCCTGTCACTTGCAGACTATAAGCTTCACACGCACTTTTCCTTGCCTCTGATGAACTTCAGCGTACGCTTATTCCCCTCGTGTTTTCATTGTAATTATGTTTAAATTTTATTGATCGCGTTTCTGCTGTTATATTATTTTTTTGGCATTGAAATTAAAATTTGATGCCTTCGTGATTTTTTTTGTAGGGTAGTAAAAGGGATGTACGTCAATTTTTTTTTCATCAAGTTGTACGTGAATGTTAACCTCGTATAAAAAATAACTAGAAATGGATTGCAAAAGGCAATAGTAAAAGATGAAATGTTGAATTGAAGAGCCGATGCGCAGGATATAATGAACGTCAAGAGCTTTTGATCTCTTTTCAAATTGTTTGAAGGACAGAGATTTCAAAGAGCTCGGGAATATGTTAGGTTGAATTGATATCTTTTTTTTGCCCGTCGAGTAGATAGATATTCACGATACTATATTCAATAGAGGTTTATTAACAATTATTTGTCTGGAATTTGACTTTGAAATTGATGTAATACTATACAGATACTTGAATTTAAGGAAGAAGATTTTTTATCATTCCTTGAAAGTTACAAATTCATGGATGAATAATCCTTGGACATCACTCTGTAAGTGAAAAGTCGATTCTACAACATGTCTAATGAAACCTCACGTCGAAGGTACAGTGTGACCAACTTCAATTGCGACTAGCACTGGTTGTAGCTGAACCAACTAACTTATTTATAACATAACGTATCCAAATATCGATTCTGTTGATGTGCAACTCAGCATCTTTACTATAGTTCAGTGCTCTTCACGATTCAGTGCATCAACTGAACGGAAAGTTGGTCACGCTGTTACCGTTTGGACGACCCGTCACACCTTTGAGCGTCCGCTCGAGCTTGCGGAATCGGCCAAAGTTTCGGATCCGATCTATCCTGTCTTATAGCACTCCAGTCACGGAGTTACGCTCGTGACCTTCTCCCCTCTGACGACGCGACACGTCGATCCGCCTTTTTGGCACAGCTTAGTTTTCTTCTTTCTTTCTCCGTCTTCCTCTGACTTTTGCTGAAAGCTGGCGCTCGTTTGTGCGAGCTTTCGCGTATCTTGAAGTTTCTTATGAAATTATAATACGAGAGAACTCTGCGTATGACGTATACGGCCTCTATTTGAAAGATCAATTTTACTACCGTGAAATTTTGAATTCTGTATAATGATTGACGGTATAATTAGAATTTTATATGTAGAATGCAGAGTTCCGTATATATGCTTCATAATTATTCATCTAAATATTTCAAAGGGTTTCTCTTCTTTGAGGAGAAACTCCATCAAAGTCCACAATGAAACATTGTTGCGCGGCGGCAAAAAAACGCGATCCGTTGTTAATGAGCTAATTTAAGCATTTTTTCTCTCGAACACGCGCTGCCGGCAACAATCAATACCCCTTCCCATGTGAAAACCCCCTTACATACTCGGTGAGCTTTCTCAACTCTCCTCCAACTTCTCTGCCTCGAAAAAAAAAGCTCGGAAAATTCCAAGCCTAGCCGTGGGTAATACAGGTATTACCCACGACTTCTCCCTCTTTTCCCTCCAAACGTTCAACCAGACACGCACGCGTGTGTATACACGTACACGTACAGCAGCAGTTCGCACACTATATACACGAACGACATGCGAGCGCACGTTTCGCCGCTGCGGCGCGATTTTCTTGGAGTTGTCCCAAGGAGCGCAAATATAGCGACGGCGTGCGCTGCGCCAGTGGTATAGTCGATGACTGAACTTTCGCTTGGATTTGCGGCGTATGTGTGTGTGTGTGTGCGTGTGTGTGTTGGTGGAGAGAGAGAGGGCCGACGGCGCAGGTTGTTTCGAAATTCCGCGGTAGCACTGCAAGCTCTCACCTGTGTATACGCGGCTCTGCTCGTCGGGGTAAAGTAGTGCGTTGGAGTGCGCGAACGTTCGAGTGAAAACTTTGAGATCTGGCCCTTTTTCGGGGCGGGGAGGGGAGCTTAATAGCGAGGAAGAAGTTTTAATTGCGGATGTGTGTCGGGCTTTTCGTTTCGATGCTGTTCTCACCGGGGACTATAGATCTATGATGATGCATGTGCGCTGGTTTGAGAAAAGAAGTGATTTGTGTTTCGCGATATGATGATCGTTGGAGGCACGGCTCTGTGGTAAATGACGGCTATTTGTGTGAACTGTCACCAACGCGCTTCATTGACATCCTTCACAGAGACAGATTATTATGAGGAACGGAGATATTTAAATCGGTGAGTTTTGGTATATGCTTTTCGTGTTCTCGGAAGCACGATGCTGAAATAGATTCGGACGTGGAATTCGAAATTCTTTGGAACATCCGCGGGCGCATGTATCGTTCAATGTCAGAATTCGAATGATTTGCGAATCACAATACGAGTCATAGTGAGAAACAAAATAAAACTGCACACCACACAGTCAAGTTTATTTACGCCAAACGAACAACGCCCAAAACAGAACGAGTAAACATCTAGAATTTCTGAAAATATGTTATTCGGATTAAAACTGCTAATTCCCGAGTGATTCAGATAAGCCGCACTTGGCTCTCTCTCTCTCTCTCTCGGTATATAACCTATTTCATTTCTTCCCCCCTCTTTAGTGAGTATCTTCTTCTTAGCGGCGAAGCTACGTCGATTTCGTCTGCTGCACGACGACGACGACGACGACGACGGCGGCCTCCAGACGCCTCGGCCAGTGGGCCATTTCGTGTCGTCGTCGTCGTCGTCTGCGTGTTTAGAGGTATAATTACGATGACGTCAGCGGCAGCACTAGTGCCGAGAGGATTACGAAAGGGTGCCAAATGCCGCGTCTAATGGAGCTCCCTTGCCAAAATGCCAGCTGCGCTATCAATTTATTAATTCCCGGCCGACGTTATAAACGAGCCGGCTGCTCGGCAGCAGACGCCGAAGCTTAATTCCGAATCGTCGTCTGATGCTCTTTCTCTCTTCGTCTTCGTCTCTATCTCTCTCTCTCTCTCTCTCTTGAGGTGGTGGTGGTGGTAATAGTGTTTTACTTACGTGACCCGCGGTTTAGGTAATAATAATATTTTTCCCGACTGGTTTGACGGTACTTTGTGCGAAAATCGAATGCATACCTGTGGATGTCTGTTGATTGAAAGAATATTATATTATTATTATTATTATTCTCGCGTAATACAAAAATTGCGGTCAACGTGTAATCAACAACTTCGAGTACTGCGGTTCAGGTTTGGCGAAATAATGTATAGCTTTTCTCTTCGAAGAACATATTGAAAAAAAGTATTTCGCACGTGCGTATACAATTAAAAAAATATATTTTGTTTTTTCTATGAAAAACTTGTGTAACATGATAAGACAGTATATCAGTTCTTCGAGCTTTTAGAGAGAGCACTTGAAGCTCGGACTATACCGTTACCCACCGCTGCACTTTTACGTTTTCATATATTTCTTTTTATCTTCGGTTTTCACTCGGTCGAGCGTAAAAACTAAGCCAGGCTCGCGAGCAAGCATAAGGTCATTAAGCGATTTTAAAAACCTAATTAAGACTTAATTGTCGCGTTAAAGGCATCACGAGGCAGTTGTATATAGACTGTTTAACCTTGTTATCTCCAAAGACGCGCTTGCTACTCCCTTGTTTCCATTGAATTTAAAGACTGTAATACTACCCTGCGCAATATACGTATTTTCCATAAACAACTTTAAAAAAGAAAATTAATAACCCTTGAGCAGGGAGAGCTCTGGGAAGAGAAAAGGGCCTTTGCTATATTAAAAGTTCGTGTATATATATATATATATATATATATATTATTCATTTGACGAAAATTCGTCTCTTTCAATTCGCGATGCGACTGCTCTATATAGTACACAATATGCCCGTAAAGCAGCAGTCTTTGAACTTGCGGCCTGCAGCTTCCTTGTTTAAAAGGCACCGCCGACGCGGCCGACGCTCTTTGAGAACGAGTTGAAAGTGACGTCAGTTTTATGCTGGTTTGCTTTGACATGGCATTATGTAAATTTCGTGACCGGTGGCTAAACGCTACGCCCGTCACTAAATTGATCTACTTTTATAACTGCAGAGAAGATATAGAAGCTTGCTTTCAATGACGTATTTACGCGTGTGTGTCGGCGAAAACGAACTTTGTACTCGCTCATCCAAGTTTCAGACGCGAGACCTATCCTTTTGAAGCACTTTGGCAGACGCCGGTGAATTAAATTAATGCGCGGATGAACTACTCGAGTTTTTGGGATGTTAATTGAAGTGCTTATTTGTTGAAGTAAGAATTCACTGTCATTCCATTTTTGTGTGTTGATCCGGAATGTCTGATTAATAACAGCATCAGTCAGTAATTCAGCTATGGCATTTCATTATCGCAGTTACGTATATTTATAACGACTGAAGAATTTTAATCTATTGGCACTCGTTCGACGGAACAAAGTTCTATATATACAAATATTTTATCAGCCGGTAGCATGCATATAGTGATAACGCGACGGGTCAAGTCGAACTAAGCTTCAAACGTGGTCGAACAAAAGGACTCGACTATGCAGTATTTGTTTTCACCAAGTAAATAAATTTATTCTAAATTCAAGCAACTTACCAAATTTTTGTAGGTTATAGGTTAAGTCCTTCAATCGCTGGCTCACGTTTGAATTCAGTTTATTTTACTGGAACGCGATATGGTAATAGTTACCAAATATTTCATCCAAATTTTTGGTTATAAGTAGTTACTAAATTTAGTAATATTAAATAAATACTTCTCTCAGTGTGGGTTCTATTCATTAATTTAATTAGCAAACGACTTGCGAGTTAACCTATGTCGTTATTATTCGTTAATGCAATCTCATCGTTATTTAATTGAAAAAACGTTAGGTTTGGGTACAGCTTGATCTTTCAGATTTCTAGTCTTAACTAGCGACGACAGGTGGCGCATAAGTGCTTTCTTGTTTCCCTTATCTTAATATGTGCCCCGGAGGTATGTCACTATGCCAAAACTGACTTGTTCATGCTGTAACTGCATTTTGTAAAGAATAGTGCAAAAGTTCAATTGGGTATCCGGCATTTTAGTAATAAATACACTGAGAAAAGTTTTTAACAAAAATTACTATATTCTATAGTAAAAGTATATCGCACTTTTACAATAGAACATAGTAATTTTTGTTAAAAATTTTTCTCACTGTACGTTCTCATATCACTGAAATAAAAATATTGATTGTGCAAGCAAAGATACAGACTCGCGTATAATTAATTAGAGCGCAACTTTGGTAATTTTCATAAATCAATGCCAATTTCTATAATAACTTCCGACTATATTATAATACACTCTAAATAATTCATCGATCGAAATGTCAGGATAACACGGTACAATGCACTCGGACTTAAAGCCGCGCTAGGTCACCAATAAAACACGCGCGCTCGACGTATACGACGAAGTGGAGAATAGACGGCGCGAGAAAGAGAGCAAAAAGAAAAGTATATAGCTCTGCCGAGAAGAAACAGAGAAAGAGACATGAGAGAGAAAGAGAGAGAGAGAGACGGTTTATCAGAAGCTTGAAGCGTGCAATGTCTTTGGCGCATTTGTATATACATATATATTCCGCGCGCGGTCTCTTTGCGGACCTATACGAAAATAGTGCGAGCGCTATTTTTGACGGGAACTGTGTCAACTCCGCTTTGCGTCGAAAGCGTTCGCGACTATGCACTCTTATATCTCTGTATATATACCAGAGATTCCAAGCTATGCAGCAGACGATTCGTCGTCCGCGTGAAATCCTGTTTACGTCGTCAAGTGGCCCGTATATAGGTAGTATACTCTGCCTTATAGATATTATACTCGAGAGAGAGAGAGAGATGACGAGGGCTAACTCGACATTCCAATTATAAGCCTCTTGCGTCGTGGAACTATGACGAGTCACAGCAGCCGGTGCGTTTTCTGTGTAACTCATGCTATACTATGTACGCGATATCTGGTACAATAATATATATACTGAGGAAACTTAAAAATATATACGTTAAAATCTTGAGGAACAATTTTTGATGAAGGGGATATAAAGTAATCACTCGTCACGATGAGCTTTTTTTTAATGTATACGGATCGAATGTTTATAACGACAATCAATTTATCGAAGTTTATTATACGCTTATGATCTTATACCCAACAAGAGCGACGAACACGTTCTATTCATCGAGCTGACGCGCCTATATCATATACGCGGGATCCTCGTCCCAATTAAGAGTAAACGACGCCTCGTTTTCGCATACGATATACGTTGTGAAGTACAGTATAGACAAAGCGTGTGCGTGACGCAGTAATTGCCGTAATCCGCTTTTGCAGTTCGAAATCGTACGCTCGCTGAGCTTTTTTCCTTCCCTGATGCGTTCTTTTGCTTTCTCATATACCAATTTGCGATTTATAAGCGTGTATATCGTTAGTTAGCATATAGGCGCTTGATATTTATATGACAATGGATAACGATGGTGCATATTGCTTTCTTGTTAACGATTTTGCTTTTACTTTGCACTTTTTGGGACTCCGTATGCTTTGCATCGTCGAAATTGTTTGCTGAATAATTCTTTAAGCTTCATAAAATAGACGGTGGTGTTGTTTAACGAATCGACAGTATATGGATCTTTATTTTATCATCGAGGTTAAATAATATATAATAAGCGTTTCGACGTCATGGATGGAAGGGTCAGTGACACAACCAAGTAAGAATTAAAAAAAATTATCAGTTTTGACCCAGCAGTACAAGTTTTAAATTAATAAATTTTGATAATTTTTTTATTAGTCAATGCAACATAATTATTATCTAGTGTGTACATTTTTTTCTTTATTTTGAAATTAAATTATGTTACATTATGAAACTTATCATCACTCTTAACTTTTCAAATAGATAGATCATCCGAAAACGAATTCAAGTACGTAATTTTGCATAGCTTGTTCGTAATAAAAGCTTCAAAAGCTTTTCCCAAGTTTTTGCACTTGTTGCACCATGTTTTTTGTAGCTCCTCGAGCTGCAGCTAGCTGAAAATTGTGAAACAGCGTTAAATATCGATTTCTGCTAATTTTATCTAGTAAAACAGATACTACGGTAACATAAATTTTATTGCACGCAGATTTCACTGCATTTTATTGATTCTCATTAACGCGTTCAAAATTTTAAAACCGTTTACTGCAGTGAATCCTTTATTTATTTATATTGTCGCGGCGCACTTGCGTATGTTTAAAAGAGATTTATCGTTTTTGAGAGATTAGTTCACTGCGCGTTGCGTTCTCGTGACTACCTGCGCGTAAAGAGTCAGAAATTAGGCTCAAATGAATCGAATCAGGTCAAAGGAAATTAATTGAAATGTTTTCGTGGAATTGCTACATCATCTGATGAGCTCCTAAATAATCCGGAGTTCCGGGAAGTTCGTATATATGTTGTGAACTCTGCGTACATTCCACGGAAACACCAGCCTTCTGATAGAACAAGGCCTTCTGGATAATCAACAATTTCAAATACACCCTGATAATTAATCCAAGTTCTTTCTCGTAGCTCTACATGAATATTATATCAAGCGAAAACCTGTCGGCGATTATTTTCCAGCCGACACTATATCTATACCGTGAAGTTCCGCTTCGCGGGCCGATTTGAATAAGGACGCGAGTAACGCGGAACATACGCCAAAGCGATCCATATTTGCTCGCCGCAAACTCCACACCGCGATTATCATTTCGTCAACGACGGCTTACGCGTAGATATATGTGCCTACATGCGAACTATTGCCTTTGTTTCTCGTTGGCTGAATTACGGGACATATAGTGTGCTGTATGTCTCTTTTGTCAGATATCAGGTTAAAGTAGAAAAAAAGTCCCTAGAAATTAGTCCAAGCGGTAATCTCCTGAAAACTTTATCCATACACCTGGTGGAGACAAAATCTCTTTGTTTGATTTCGCGAGCTTATGAGCGCGTTATATCTTCGGGGCAGACTGTGTTTTTGTAATTAGCCGAGTTCCGGCGTCTCGCGTTTCTTTTGCTCCCGCGGGATAATTGCGCTGTATATGCATTAAATTGGCTGCGCTTTTTCTCAGTGTGTACAACACTGTGCTTTTCTTTTTTTCTCCACGGGACATGCAGTTAGACTGTTTGTACAACCGTTTTTCTGGAGGTATTTTTGTTATTTGCTGCTACACTATCCGGCTTTCCAACCCCCTGCTTCATCATTTAGGACACCACTGTTCTGCACCCTATACTGATTCCATTATACGGCTGAACGAAATATTATAAATTACATAAGTTTTGTACTTGAATGTGTAACTTTCATGATTTATACTTCTTAAAACAGCAAACTTGCCGATATTACATCTACTGGCGTCAATTTTTACAAAATGATAAATGAAAAAAAGCTATAAAATGAAAATTTACCACTGCAAAGTTCATCTTTTAATAGCAAATGATAGTGACTTTTCACCAAAAGTCAGAGGATGAATTAACTTGAATGAAGTAACGCGATGATCATTTGACAAATTATATTTTTTACAGTAAGAAGTATAATAACTAAAAGCTTTTGTAATATAAGTCAGTTCACTAACTTCTTAACATGAAAAATGGACTTGAAGGAATTGCAGTAAAAAAAAAGATAACTTACCCAAAAGCTGTATCCAGCGGGGATAACTCAACTATCGATATTTTATATTATAAGTCCCTTAACCACGGCTCCAGTCACGCGAGACACAGTCCACTATATCGAGAGCTAATCTCGAGGGAGAACGGGGTAACCTCCCAAGCAGTAGGAGTTCTAATATAGCTGACCAGCCGATGGCGGAGCCGGATTTACTTTCGACTACTAGAGGAATAATTCGGTAATCCTTTCGACGATATCAGAGGTGACGTGCAGTAGCCGAGTAAAAGGAATCAAGATAATTTTTTTTCAAACAAGTCAGTGCACTAAGTTCTTTCAAGCGATGAGCAGAGGTTCTCGTATGCATGTATACACTGAGAAAAATTTTCAATAAAAATTACTATGTTCTATATTAAAAGTGTGATATACTTTAGATTTGTGACAAATTTTACTATGTAATATAGTAATTTTTGCTTTATATATATATAATAGTTTTTACTGTATATATAGCAACAATTACTATGTTACATAGTAAAATTTATGACAAATTAAAGTATATCGCGCTTTTGCTAAAGAACATATAGTAATTATTATTAAAAAATTTTCACAGTGTACGAATCATCGACTTGGCTACAATTTACTACTCTAAATTATGTACACGTGCTTGCGTCATGCTTTGAACTTAAAAACTACACTTTTACTGCAAACTGAGACTCGCATGATTGTTTCCTTCCTTGTTTCTCCAAAGTGTATATTTTATCACACATTTACATTTGAAAAAATATCGACTAAAACTGCGATGACAATTCTTACTTTAGCAAAGCTACAATAATAAGATCGTTATATACACCCACTTTTCTACATCTCGTACTCAAACTCAACAACAAACATAACACATTGATTACCAATCCAACGCATACCCACACACACACAACTCTCGTCCGTCTTTCACACAAACACATGTAGCAGAGAAAGCTCAGTAGGCGACGACGAGAGTTTGTCAAGCAGCACTCCGCGGAGGCTCGTAAATCTTGCGTCGGGTGCAAATGTATAGGCCTGACAACGTGCCGGCGTCTCGATGCATATATATAGGCACCCGTATATACAGGGGAGGCTCAGCAAGTCCCAAATCATTAGTTTGATCGATGGAAATTAATCGAGAAAGAGCAGCACCGAGGGAGATCCGAACTTTTGTCTACGTCTCTCGGTGCTTATGTGTATATATAATATACACGCACAACAATGCGCGTGTGGTATATATAAACAATGCGTCTTCATCGCGGCAGTGTAATTCTCTTGGGGCTGGGCTATGTGTGTATATAGTTTGCTTTTTGTTGCCGACTAGTATAGTAAAAAGAGTCTGACGGTGGTACGCGCGGTTGGAGTGAACTTTTTGTTTTTTAATTATATTTACAGAGAGCGAGTATATACAATAGGAATTTTGTTCGCGTTCATTGTTCTCTCGTTACTATTTCATGAAATAATAATGAATTATAATTAAAGCTTAAAGCTTCTATAATATTTTCCACGTATTCGAGATAATATCATTCCTGAAATAACAACCTTTCAGATCTTCTTATAAACTCAACGCATTAAATGTACGCATATTCCATTCGCCTCTCGTATAATACCTGCACACTTTGCCAGAACACGGCACTTGCGTAAAATTCGGCCTTCCCATAAATCAATTAATTAAAAAATCTTCAAAAACTATGAACCATTAAAATTTTTGCATCCACCTCTTCACACATGCGTTGACGAGTTTTTTCGCCTCGTGATTATAACGCTCGTCGCAACTTTTGTTCTTATCGCGCACCAGCGAATCTCGCATATATATATACACGTTCTCTGTCTCTCTCTCGAGTTCTCGTCGCGTACAGCCGGAAAAGTTGCGAGGATTACGAAAGTTGGCGCTGGCGGGAGAGGAAAGCTCTTTGGAGCGTGAAAAAGGACTCGCTGCCGCTCTCGAGAAATCATCGTAGCAGCAGTGACGCTGGCCTTAATAAATGCGCGCGAAAAATTATCCGAGCTGTGGATCTTGGCGCGCTTTTCGATTATAGGGATGGGCGAGCGCGGCGACGCGGAAGAGGACGAGAGAGAGATGGATGAAACACGCTCCGCTGGACTCGTTTGTTTCTTTTTATGCTTTTTTTTTCGGAAAATAAAATCCGCGCGACAGCTGCAGCAGCCCGGAATCAATTCGACGGAACGTAGAATAATGCGGGATTATTGTTATTATTATTATTAGTTTTTTTCAATTAACGAAAATCGACAGTTTTAGCCGGGCGCGCAAGCCATTATCGCGAAATTAGCACTCGCAGCTAATAATTTCCGTTTGGCGAACGGCGGCCGCAATCAATCCTTCCGCAAACATAAATCGCGACCGCGAGAGCAAAGCGCGCGTCGCAGTAAACTCGCGTGTGTATACACACGTATGCGTACACACGCAAACGCGAGAGCCGAGGGTAAAAATAGAATTTCTTAACGCGCGATACGAATGAAATTTATCATTTTGGAACTGACCATGTTATAGTATAGGTTCTAATCCTGGCGGAGGATTGAGCAGATTCTGGCCAGGATTTCTGATCGATGAGTGCTGAAACGACGTATGAGTATGTAGAAGTACTGGAAATATTCATTCGAGGGCACTTTTGTCGTTGACATGGCTATCAATCGAATTATTAAAGTAAAAAACTTCTAGTTAGATTTATGTTCAGCGATTTATGCTCATTTATTTAAATACAAAATTTGCTAAAATGGGCGGCATACAAAAAATTGTCGAATCTGTTCTAATAAATTAATCACCATATGCCTTATGTTTACTTTTATGGTATTTTCATATGTGTCTCCGCTCTATACATCAAAGCGATATGAATTATCGACTTATTTTTCAGGAAGCCTTTATTGCCATATATTTCGAATTCCAAAATTAATCATCGCCGAGCATAATAGGAAGTTTACACAGCGATTTGAATTATTTATCGAGCATGGAGTAATCAAAGCGAGGATTCATTTAGAATCGATAAGTTGATTGTGAATTATGCTGCGCTAAAATGCAATCAGCGAATGCGCTCTAAACTGACGCAGCGGGCAGCGCATAAACCACGCGGAAAATGTATAACGGGTTGACGCACTCTTTAATTAATTATTAAAATTTCTGTAATAATCCAAGGCTCTTTGTTCTCGCGCGCGGACTATTCTTTCGCCGTGTTTTCGAAAATTATATATATAGTATTATAAGGGAAAGAGAAAATGATACGTTAATATTGTCGAAGCGCCAAGTTCTGAGAAAATTAATTTTCTATTAAAAGCGCTCGTCGCAAATTTTCGGAATTATACACGGACCTCCTTCGTGCAATAATTAATTAAATTGCTCTCACCTCCAAGCCATTTTTAATAAGTACGCTCGAAAATTATACGCACGCTTATATTAAAAAAATGTATAGATATATACGCGTCTCACATATCCTCTCCGGCGTTCCGCGAATTTAATTATGACCCGACCCGAGCGAATCGAACGAAAAGCGCGGCGTTATATAATTATGATTAAACGCCCAAATTAAAGAAAGATGTCCTGTGTATATATGTATAATAAGCGGCGCGTTTACATAGCGTCCCTTTCGGTCCCTCAAAGAAGCAGTAGCGGCTAATCGACGCTCTGTTGACATACACAGGCGAGTCGTCGGACGAGTGCGGGGGTGGACGTAGTTTGCCTGAATTAGTCGAATGAAAAGTCCACAAAATCAGCGGTGACGGGGACGATCTTTGGTGATGCAGGACGTACGAAGGGTTTGATTGCCGGCGACCGACTCGTTCTGTCCAAGAGTCGTGAGTGTGTTCGCGAAATAAACGACTAGCCGGTATAGGCATAAATCGAATGTTGAGGACGAACGAAGGCAGCTTTGCTTTCATATCGTCGCTTACTGAGTTTTATTAATAAATTAAAAGATGGAATATCCCAAAGTGATTAAAAACACACAACGTGTGTATGCGACCGCTGATTTAGCGAAAGTTCCTCGACCAACATTGCGGCAACCGTAGGTCACACATACATATATACACGACTATACAAGGCGAAAAACGTCCGTAGAGAGCCAGTTTGTGTACACACAGTAGGTTGTACCTATGCCCACTGCAGCGCGCGTCGATATTGAGTTATTTGCTCGGAGGTTTTGCGCTTGTTTTCCGGCTTTGCGGAGGCCGGCTATATGGAGGACAGGTGAGCAGGGTCGCAGTAGGGGGTGCGCCAAATGAATATTAGTGACGCCCTCGAGACCGAATTAATCCCCGGCGCTTGCTGCTATACTCGCTTTTTTTCGTTTCTTTCTTTACTCTTTCTGCTGCTGCGCGTTTTTCCATCTGCAGGTGCTGAGATTTCTAGTTTTGTTGCACGCTCGTTTTGGCCCTTATTCTTTCTCGGTTTTCGCTCTCGCCTTGAGTTTGTTTTTTTTTTTCTGAAAGAAGATTAGCGACGCTGTTGTTTTCACATTATGGGTCTGAAACAGGAGTGCCGTTAATGGATGTATCGTTAAAAAAAAACATGGAATTTTTCAAATGCTGCGACCATGCAATTTCGCTTATTGTTATGTTTTTGTAAGCGGCTTATATATTGTTTTTTTTTGTGTCATATTATACTTTTACATATGGAGAAAATGTCGAATAAAATACATTTAAAAGCTATTTTTTATTCATTAAGTTTTAATAACAAGCCATATGACCCATCGTGTGCATGGGAAATTTACGTAGTCCGTATAGCTAAGTAAAATTTACTTTGTTCGCTGATTAAAGGAATCCGGAAAAGGGTTCTGACTAAAACTTTGTAGTATAGTTTTGTTATATCAAAATATGAAGTCTTCTGCAACCTTGAGCTTTATAGGCAGAAAGTTCTTAAATTGAAAAATTATTGTAAAATTCTTAAATCACACGTGAGAAGAAAGTTTATCGAAATGCAAACCTTAAGTACAAAAATGTATCGTTATGTTTAAAAGAAATATAAATTTCATGCATTTCTATTAAATCTTGTAATTCACTCTACACTCACAAGTAAAAAACTTAACTCAAATATTGTGAATCTGTATTTTGTATCATGAATTTTTTTAGTCCTGTGATTCAGGAAGGCGATGGAGTTCTGGAGAGAGAGCCCTGGTAGAAGTCTTCACGGGTTTTCGAGTAGAAACCAGCGATATTTTCTACTTAAAAACATTATTTTGATAATAACACATTATATTTAAAGTAACTTGAAGTCAGGTTTCTGCAATTCTTTCAAGACAACCGTTTTTGAGAGAATGATCATAGTTTCAGAAATTAAAATGTTATCAATAAATAAATATTCATAAATAATGCCCCCATTTGATTAACACGTTGACAATAAATTATCGTGAAATTTCTATCAGGGAGGGAGAACTTTTTATTTCATTTGGTCGATGCATGAATACCGTAATTGACATGATTTGATTGACGACGCATATACAAAGAGAATGTATACCTTGACCGATCACCGAGTCTATAAAACAGAATCCTTTGAAGAAGCAACTAATAAAACGAATCATCTGCTAGTTTATTTTTAATTTCATCAAGTTGACTATCACTATTAATATTTAACGAACTCGGAGATGAAGCATTTCATTATAGACCTATGACTATCCGTAAAGTGATCAAAACACTGCACAAGAAAAGTATGGTACTTCTTATAATTTATTCCATTACATTTGAATAATTTTAATTTATAATTAATATTATTGATTTATTCACTCAGTAGCTGTTGCATTCGTCGTTGGTCAGACTTTATATATGCATAAAGAAAACATGAAAACCGCGCATATGTTACAGAAAAAGTCTTCCAGAGTAAATCAGCAATTCGTAAAGAAATATGTCATTTAAAAGAGTGAATTGATCGAATAATATGTGTAAAGCATCTTTACTCAAAAACTTTGAGTTAAAGAATTGATAAAAATGTTCTCCATATGGGTTGGGCAATCAATGCTGAATTTTAAAAGTGAAAACGTCACGCTTTTCGTTTATTTGATTATTGCATATTATTTCGATTACAAATGTCCGAAGGCAGCAAATTATAAGACAGCAAGAATATACAAATGTGTATTTTGTATATTTGCATATGTAACCACAGATATAAATAGTTTCGAATATTATTTAACTACTATTTCACTTACTACAAAAACAAAATCTATGCAAAGCTTTATTCAACCAGATTCAACAAATTGTTATAGCTCGGGACGCAGACAATAATCGATAAATCGCACCTCGAAAACAAGAGCGCAGCCGCGAAAGCTACTCTCATAGAATTCGAGGTACATATATACATAGGTATATAGAGTCAGCCGGCAACGTATATTTAGCATTGACGAGGTGATTCGCGTTAGGAAGTGTAGAGTATAAGCGAAACACTGCTCTTACTCGAAGAAGAGAGAGAAAGAGAGAGAGAGAGAGAGAGAGAGGGAGAGAAGAAAGCGAGTTCCGAACGAAAAGCGGACTAGAACGCAGGTGAAACGACGTATATAGAGTGCCGCCGACGCTATTGCTCGTAAAGGTCTTTACGGCCCGCTACATTTCCCTCGGCCGCTTGCTCTTTTCGTCCTTTCCTCGCATTGACGCGCGGGGGCTTGTTCTTCTTGTTTCCTTCCGCAGCTTTCCCCCTCGTGTGCTGCTACTGCTACACATCTACTTCAGCGCGTTCTCTATATAGCCACTGCTCCCGTTTACGGCCGACTCTTCGATTATTAAAGCGCCTGGCACTTCATTCACCATTACTGCTCTTGTATTGCTAATAGTGTGCGCGCGGGAGGAAAAAGGAACGAGAGGTGCTCAAGCTCGCGGTGAGTGTCGTGTTTACGCATGGCAATCGACGGATTTTCTCGTCTTAGCTTTCCTCGAGGCATAGAGAGTTTGAATTTTCTTATGGGTTGATTTGAATTTGTGGGAGTTTTGAGTTCGAGCTAGAGGTGAAGCTGCGAGTTATGTTATCATTTTTTTGAAAGACTAAATAAATAATAAATACTCGAAATTTATATTGCGCGAGGATCTCCAATATTAAATTTTACTTATATACTGGATCCCCGAACTGTGGTGCTATAATTGCAAGATTTCTAATTTTCAATTTTTTCACAGTCTTCAAATCTTTGTGATATTGTTTACTACATGGCTTTATCTCATTCTAAGATATTCGAATCTCTCAATAAAAAATGTGCACTTTTCGCACTCATATAGTCAAACTGAAAGAAATGTTGACCGATTGCTGGGGATTAATTTTCAGAAACGCTAAATCCCCCCTTGTTGAGCAATAAAAATTACAGAGGCTCGCGTCTCAAATTAGGGCGTAACGATCGAAGCGCACACGGCTCGCTGCAGCTCTCTCACGTGAATGGGACGTGTCCCCCCGCTTTCCTCCTCCTCCCCCCTCTCACAGGGCAAGTTGATCACGCCGCGTGCGGTTTAATTTATTAGAGGGATCGATGGAGCGTGACTAATCGATACGAGCTTACCGGCTGAACGACGTTGGCGCGATTTTCGGGCTCTCTCACGAGCAATTCCCTTGGTGCGAAATCGAGTCCTTGTTATTTTTGAACCGACTATGTACTCTCTATATACGCAGACGTATATATACTAACAGACGAACTGGCTCTTTTTCTATGATTGCTGCTGTTTCGTGCGCGGGGATTCGATTTGCTCGCGTTAGCGAAAATGAATTTTTTCCGCAGCTCGCGGGTTTGCAATTTAATTGCCGTCGAAATGAATCGGAGCGAGCAGTGTACACATTGGTTATACGGGGGGTATAGATATGTATTCTATAGATTAATACGGGCTCTGCGATATTTATGGGATTTCAATTTTACATGCTATTCGATAACACGCTCCTTCCCTCTCGTATACATATTTATATATTTTTTTCTACACATATAGAAAAATTCGGGACCCATCGCTAAAACGGGTTTTTTCTTCTTTATTCAGCCGATAGTCGTCGTTCAATTTTTCGACCAACTCGGCATATATCCCCGCAAAGAAAAGTTCCCTCTCACGGCGCGGATATCATTTTTCCCGCAGCAGCAGCACTTTGTCCCTTCGTTAAGTAGCAAAGTCGCGCTTGTATGCGCGAACAAGGGGATCGACGCTGTGAGTTTTTCGCGCGCGTGGCATTCTTCTCTCTCTCTCTCTCTCTCTCTCTCTCTCTCAACTTTTTACAATTCTTTTCTCTCTTTGTCGTTGTTCTTCTTCTTTTCTGCTGCGATTGTGGTTACAAACGAAGGATCGCTAGAGAGTATAGGAGCTGCAGGAGGAGGAGAAAGGGTTGGATAAGGAATGCTGTGCGGAAGGAGATTGTTGAGGAAGAGAAAGGGATGGAGGTATTTGAGGTATTCTCGAGAAATGTTTCGTTGAATTGACAAATGAATGCCGGGCCGTTGTAGTTGGTGCTGGTCGAGTGTCTCTAATCGAAGGAGCGTGTGCCATTGTTTGAAGGAAAATTGTGTGCTTTTAAAATACGTTTTAAATAAAATAATCTCTTCTTACTTTTATACAAACTTCAAACTACATCCATGGTAGAATCAAGGTTCAAATCTTATTAAACTATCTGCAATCATGATTATATATTCTGTTTGTCTAGCATTTGAAAAAAATTGTATGTTTATTTTTAGCAGTGTACAGTTTCCATTAAAAAATTTGCCAATAATTGGCTAATATTAGACACATAATATCAGCTAATTTTAAAAAGCGTTAATTGTTAACGCGCAATAAAAACATCCACTATACCTCGCAGGAGACGCCATTTTCAAAACGTAAAAACCAGAAAAAAAATATCTCGTCGGGAGTAAGTGGAGACAAAAAAAAATCAGCAGTCGAGAAGTTTATGGGGAACACGTTCCGACAATATTATGACTCGTTGCCTCGCGCGACATATATATGTGAGACGCGTCGTGTCCTCTCTCTCCCGCGGGCTTGCAGTTATACACAGAGCTGGCGCAAAAACCCGCTGTCTGATTGCTTCGTTACTACACCTCGAGAATTATAAATCATTTTTTGCCCTCCTCCGCGTATGCTGCGCCGGTAATGAACACGACGACATAATAAAAGAATTTGTCTCTGGAATTTTATCTATCGCATATAGAAAAAGGCTTTTGAAATATATATTCAAGGCGATTCCGCGCAAAAAAAGGTAATAAACCAGCAACTCTCGCCGAATGAAGGGGCATATAAATTACCGATAAAAGAACAGCAGCTCGTCCCCGATAAATCCCGCGTTTGTCTCGCGCACACGCTGCTATAGTACAGCTGCAGTTCAAGCTCTCTCTCTCTCTCTCTCTCTCTCTCTCTCTCTCTCTCTCTCTCTCTCTCTGCAGCCATATACCTACAAAGTTTAGCCAGAACTCCTGGTTCTCTGCTGGTACCATAGTATATACGTACGATATTCGCGAGCCATAAAATTCTCCCTGTCTTCCTGCAGCCGCCCACCGAGTACTTGCGAGAATATATTAGCCTAGATGCTGGAAGGAAACAATTCCGTTCGGCGGCAAGCTCTCTCGCGATATTTCTCGCTACCTAAGCGCGGAATTACGCGCTGCAAGAGATCTTCCTCGCACGCGTACACTTGTATCTGCGAGTATATGCGTATGTTGGACCAGGTTGGGTATATGTATGAGACATGGTGGGAGAACACACGTGTTGACGACTTCCGCTGTTTCGGAGTAAGGCGAGCAGGTCTGACCCGAGGAAAAAGTTGCGTTTTTTAATGCATGGTGTATTCTGTATACAGTGAGAAAAATTTGTAATAAAAATCACATGTTCTATGGGAAAAGTGTAATATTATCAAATTATCATTAACATTTTCAATAGGATGATAACGGAAGTATTTCCAGGACAATACGAAGCTACACCAAGGTGATTCGCTTCAGGAACAACAGATGTAAATATATAATTATGTACCATAGAAGGACGTTACACGAAAGATTTAATCAGTAAAGCTGCCAGACAGCAAAAACTAATGCCCATATTGCAGCAGTTATAGCATAAGCGGTCCTAACAGCAAACCCAGCACAAGCTAGTTTTGGCTCAGACGATATACCGCTATATCTGCACTGGGCTCACATATTGCAATGAGGGAAATATGTAAGTACGTATGCGCCACCTATATCAGCTGACACGAACCTCGAGTTTAAGTGTTAGGGGATTTTACAGAGGATCGCGGTCTCCATGTAAGCGCGAATCAAAATGAAGTTTAGATTCGGATTTAAAATACTTAAAAACAAGTGCGTTGCGTTTTTTACACAGTGAAATAGTTTACAAAAAAAATCGGTTTACTTTATAACGATTTATAACTGACGAATTGGTTAAAATAACTGCAAACTCCGGGTTCAGGAAGTAAAAGTGAATGAAAACAAGAACAATGGTAACATCAATATTAATTTTGGGCTAAATCGGAAGGAAGGTAGGATTTCAAAACGCAATCTTCGTCAAAAAAGCAGTACGACGAAAAAAAGAAAAATCTCCCGCACGTAGTGCACACTTGGCTCTGATAACGAGTATGGAGCTTTCGCTCTCTCCAGGAGCAGGCAGGCACAGGAATTATATAACGAGTCGTCGCGTCGCCCGCAAGATCTAACGAGGGCCGAGGGGAAATTTTCACGTTGCGAAACTTTCTTACGCCTCCCTCATTCTTTCAACTTTTGCATGATTATGAGATTACGCGGGATTGAACTTTGGCGAGTTGCTGCTGCTGATGCACTTTTCGCGAGTCTCCGCGAGAGAAGAAGAAAAAAAAGGAGAAAGAAAGAGGCTCGGTGTAATCACGATAGCTCGTTGCGGAGACGCGAGCAAAGACTCGTCTGCGGTTCCTTCTTTTTTATCTTGACTAATGCAGACATCGGATCTGTGATTTTTTTTTAATTTTTCAAGCAAAGCTGAGCAGAAATAATTGTTCTGGAGGGTTTAAGCGCAAAACTGTCTTGGGTACTGCCTAGTACGAAGTCGTTTACTTTAAAACTAATATATTCATATCTCGTCAAATACATTTTTATATCCTGCATCTCGAAGCCAAATTCCCTTGTACACTTTTGAAGCGAACACACTCGAACTGCGTATACAGAGTGAGCCACACCCCCAACAAAACTCATCGGCCGGCTTAATAAAGGTATTACACGGACTTTACAAAGATAAGGACCGAAATCAATTTGATACGCAAACCAAGCGCGTACCACTGCTGGAGAGTAAACAAAAATCGAGTATAACGCGCGATGGAGCAATAAAATCTCTGGCCAATCAAGAGTCGCCCAATCGACATTCAAATGATACTCTCTCTCTCTCTCTCTCTCTCTCTCTCTCTCTCTCTCTGCGGTATGTGGCCATTACGCGGCACATCACGACGACGTGTATACGCCGTATTGGCCATAAAAATTTTCCAAATTGAACGAGCTGCCCGAGTCTCGCGCTATACATATACACATATATACTCTTTTCCGTCTTCTTTATGGATCGCCATTACGCACTCGAGGCGTGTCTGGCATATAATGAAATCACGCTCGTAAACCTAACTTACCGTATACACACGCAGCCTCCCGCTTTAATGGAGGCGATGCCATTGGGCCTACGTTATGCTATATATACGTTCCATATTGATTCGCTCGTTGTGTGTAGGTGCGTATTGCGAGGGAGAGAGAGAGAGAGAGACGTAACGGATAAACCTAGGCTCTCTCGTTGGTATATATATATATATATATACACGCACCGCGGAGAGTGTCGTTATCGCTAACGGTAAATTTCGCGTCTATGGGGTGGGCGGAGTAGCCTTCTCTATGTGTGTCGAGCAGCAAAAAGTCGAGAGATGATGGCGGTGCTATGCTAAGGAAGAAAAGGGAGGCCAGTAACTAAAATTAGTCGGTTGTTACGCCGCTGTTTATGGATATACAGGCAGACAAACCGGTCGTATCTTTTTTTCTCCGATGCCACTCGCGAAACGAAATAACACACCGATTCAAAGATATATATAAGCCGAAAGTCGAATCAAAGCGACGAGCCGACGATAAAGAAAAACCGCCGCTAAAAAGTGCGAGAGAGTTATGCAAATAATGACACTGAACGAGGTTGGCGCGCGGGGGAGATAGAAATAGCTCGTTTAAATTCATCCCATCGCGACGGAGAGCCGGTCCCGGTGGGGCCCCGCGGCCGAAGCTTCGACTTCCTTCCCGTCTCTCGTCCCGGGTCTCTAACCCAATTTCGCGCGGGAGATAAATGCCGCGAGTTGGTCCGGAGATTTTTGAATTATACCACCATGAGGGGAGTGAGAGTCGCTCGTTTTATTAGCATAAATAACGGGCCGACGCACGTGAGTGTACTATATAGTATACGGATGTGGCACGCAGTTATATCAGAGGGGATGCGTGGGATGATGGCAGATCGTTGGGACTTGGAAGATGCTTTCGCTGAAGTATCCGCTCGTAAAAAGTGAAAAAGTAGGGTAAAAATACGCCGATAGTGTAGTTTGCTTATAGCTTGGCGGATCGAGGTTTGAATTGAAGCTTGTGTTCGAGATTGCCTTTTTTCTGCAAACGCCGTTCATTATTTTCATTCGATTTACCGTGTTCGTAATAATCATTCAATATCATTAGGATAATCTCGACAATGTACTAAACCTATATATCTTTACTTCGGGATCATCCCCTTATTCAAAATATCATTTTATTCAAAGCATTTTTTAAGGTCATCAATCGTCACTCAGGGTTCTTTTAAAATTTGATTTCTTTTCACAGGCCTTTTACTTCTGCGAGAGAAGCAGTTCTTTATTGTAAACTTCGCGATTTTACTGTTAATTCTTAGGGCTTTAAAGATCTGGAAACGAATATTCATTAACAGTTAATGCACGAATCTATGTTAATCCATTCGAAATCTTAAAATTTTGGAAGGTGAATAGGTGAACGTCTGTGATAATATTTACAAACAATTGTATTGAAAAATACCCGCCACAGCTGAGATTCGATCCCGGGACCTATAGGTGATATGTAAGAAGAATATCACATGTAAACTAACATTTTAACATAATAAATTAGGTTACAAAATGACGTTTTATAAACGAAATTGATATTACAGACAGTCTAACCTATTCAATTTATGTCTACAACTATGAAAAATAATGATTTCAATATATGTATTCATTTTTTCTTCTACTATATAATGAGCGAGTATCAAAAAAATATGAATTAACTGTTAATGCACGGATATTTGTTTCAACTAAATAAAACGTTCAAATTTCAAGTGCACAAATTCGTTTATAATGAAGAAATACTTCTCTCAATGTATATTCCTGGCCAATTTTCTGCGCGTTACCAATTCGATAAAGAAAGATATAAGCATACTTGTTTTATATCATTTCCTTGTACACATAGCAGCTGTCCTTTTCGTGAGTTTGGATACAATAATTCATAAACGACTAATATCTTCTTCGGTTTCCACGATTAACATTCACATCAGTCTAGCCTCTAGAAAACTCCCATTGAACTTAAAAAAAAGTGAAGACAAACCCTTCGCATCTTACCTCAACGAACGAGCTTCGCTCTCGCGATTTCCAGCTCGCGCTCCTGAGCTATCATCGCCGCGTTGTATGTATACAAATTGCCGTGTATTCGTTCGCGTCGTACTTGGAGCAAAGCGAGAGAGCGAGAGATAACGGAGAAGAAGTGGCGCACGAGAGGAGCTTTAAGAACAGCCCGGCTGAAAAGAATGGGCGGCCCTTTTATGCGTGGATATAGTTATACGAGAGAAAGAGCGCTGTAAGTACATGCAAGGAGCGAGTGGATGGCTCTAGCTGAAGAAGAGAGGGGGGGGAGTGCATTTAATTTGCTTAACGAGCCTCGTTCCTCTTCCACGCTTTTATCTAACGAGTGAAACGATTTTATAAAGAGTTTCCGCCCCGCGGATTTATTTCGAGAGGATCTTCTCTCTTGGGCGAGAGTACATATATATACGTACATATATAGTGGAAAAAAAAGAGCGAGCCTGCTTTTTGCCGGGCTATACTGCGCCTATAATACTGTTTGTAGCTGCCGTTGTTCGGGATATAAACAGCTGCGAGGATTTCGAGATTATTTGTTCTATTTACTTACACAGAGCACAGTGGCTTACGATTGTGCGACGGAATAATTTAAAGAAGAGAAAAGAGAGAGGAAATATCATGTATATAGCATGAGCGGTCCTAACAGATGGACCGACAAGCAGTTTCTGGACGCCATCTATCGTCGTTAACCAGATATTAGAGTAGTTGAAAAGTTCATATCACTTTTTTTACCAATTTTTTCATAGATTCGTCAGAAACGAACGAAGATAGATTTTCAAAGAACTTTATTAAATCACACACACACACACACACACACACACACACACGTATATATAGCAAGAAGGCGCGAACTCGCGGGGTCAACTAACCGCACGACTTTAGGATAGACAAGCCACAGCGGATCGACGCGATTTTGTTATATATAACTAATATACACAACTTCTATTAAAAATTCTTTTAGTATACGTATGAATAACGATCCAAGTTTTCCATAAAGAGAAGAAAAAAGTCGATTGTCAACTTGGCAATCCGCTTTCTTCCTCCCCCATGCGTCCCCCGGAACTCGTCAGCATGTCGCGTCCGATAAAAGTGCGCGGTGAGAGAGTAGTAGGTGACTTACCAGCGTTTCGCCAAGAAAAGAAGATATATATAAGACGGCGGACTTGGATTTCATATATACACACGTACATATACACAGAGAAGCTTCAAGCAGTCTTTCGGAAAAGCGAGCGAATGCTGTCTGCTTGTAAGCTTCCCAGGGTAAGCTCCAAGAGTTGACGTTAATTGGACCGCCCTGACAACTTTTCATTCATCCCCTAACAAGCTACATCCGTCTTTATCCGTATTACTACTACTCTTTTCTTGCGCAGCCTTCGATTTTCCTCTCTGCACTAGACTTATATATACACAATATATTTCCTCTATTATTTATATGAAAAGGGTAAACATTTTTCACGACTGCCGAGTAATATTCCTGTACATCGATGTGTGCACAGTGTGCTTCCACTGTCATCATTCATATACTGCGACTTGCGTGTGATTACAGACTCGGAGCAGGTTAAAAACAATAATTCGAGCCATCATGGCGACGTTGTATGCAAAATATTATCGAATAGGCGTGTATAATGATAATCGCGTTGAGAATGGTACACGAGAGCACGTTTGCGTTGTGTGTGTATATCTACACTGCAATATTTATCCTGCAGCCGGTTCTCTTCAGTTTGAAATAGACTACTATTATATTGTACACACGCAATGTCGTTACATCGTTCGAATGGACATTCTGGCCAGATGATGAGCTATACTGCAGACGCGCGCGTGCATCGATGTTTACCTGGAAAAGGGTCTATCATAGCGAGTGGATCCAGCCAATCAGCAATTACACCCAAAATAACAATGATATCACGCGACGATCAGCTGTCTCCCGCTGCATAACATATACAATTTCCACGAGATATTTTCATCCCTTCAACCTTATATATAATACACACACCGTACAGCAAATTCGATCGAGAAAGCCTATTACCATACTGCGATGCAAGCTCTCAAAAGCGTTATAGCCCCTTTTTCTCTCGTGCGCGAGAAAGAAAACCAGCGCGTAAAAAGATGCAAAGAGTGCGGGAGCAGCGCACAACACACGGAAAACCCTGCAGCAGCCCGCTATATACCGCGTGAAGCCACAACAGGGGGTGGGAGGGTTAGGGGGGGGGGTGACGTCGGTCGAGCAAAGCCTGACAAAGGATTAAGAGCGGTGCGAGAGCGCTGGAGATAAATGGAGAAAAAGAGCGAGGCAAAAAGGGGTTAGAGGTGGATTGACGTGCACGCGAGGGGGTGGAGAAAAATAATGCGAAAAAATGGTGGGAAGAGGGCCGCAGCAGCAGCTACTCGCGGATATCTCGAGACAACGCAATTCCGCGGGCTGTCTGTCGGGGGGGTTCTCTCTCTCTCTCTCTCTCTCGATATATAAGTTACATTTTCTTATGACATCCTCTTGCGCCAGTTCCGATATCGAGTTGTATATATGTATATATATGTGTGTGTGTGTGTTTCATTCTGCATCGCTCAGTCTTCGATAAGTTTTCATCTCGAAAGCGTCACTCACTCAACTTGACTTTGGCATCTGTGTATGTGTGTGTGAGAAACTGCGGAATTTTTATGGTGAATGACACTCGTTGAGGTCCTATCACCGGGAAAAGAGATACTTTTTAGTGACTTTTCGTCGAACGTACGAACGTTGCCTGGGCTGAGGTGGTTTGGGTGATATTTTGAAGGTTAGGGAGGAGTTGCCAAGTCGAGATTTTGACGTGACTTGTGATTGTGTTTAGTGTTTTTACTTATACACACGGAAAAACAAGTCATTTTAGACTGATCCCTCTCCCACTCCCTGCACTTTGACAACTGCCCAAATAATTAATATTGCGCCACCTTATAAAGCAATTCGAAATTCGCTTGGTGTTTACATCAGTATTTTGGCTCTCGGTTCTTTTTCCAGCGTCAAGTTTGAAGAAAATCTATTTGATCACGTCCTCTATACTCGTATATATAATATCCTGCGAGTCGTGGTGGAAAGGCAAGGTTCTCTGCAAGAGCAACAGGAGCCACTGCTGCACGTATATATATATATATATATATATATATATATATATATATATATATGTATATCTGTACGCTAGAGACCGCAATTTCTAGTTCGTCCGGTAATTAATTACCGAACAAAATTTATATATACGAGCGCACACGTACGTGGTAGCCTTGTACTCTTGTTATAGTGTGTGTAGTATACACTCGTATTCGACCTTAGCCTGGACTTTGTATATATTTTCTTTTCAACATTTCGCTGCCTTATTGATTAGTTGATCGGTTATGCTGTTTTTCTTCTTACTTGATCAATATTAGGGTATAACACAGATAAAAGCATTATTGTTAATTAGATTCTAGAAAAGACTGGAAATTTGATGTTAGACTTATCTATACATTTTTCGAGAATACTTTTTCACTCTTCCTATACAATCCTGGTAGAAAATAGACCAGTCGAATCGAATGCGAACTGGCGAGTTTACAGTATAGTTACTGGCTAAGAACTACTGAACAAGCTAATAATATAATATAAAAAAGCAAAATCTTTAATAATAAGATAATGCGATGCATTTAACATTAAAAGTTATTATGGACCAAATGTTACTTTATTTTACTGCTATCTAACAGCACTGACTGCGCAAATGCACATCTCAAGTTGGCAGCAGTCACAGACTTAACCTAAAAATAACGTAAAAAAAATCAATGTAATAAATCGCAAGTGTATATCTTAAATTCCATTTGATGCTTCATGATCGTACATCTTTTTCTTTACTTTCGTTACTAAAACGAGCAACAAATATTAATTATTAATAATTTACATTTTCAAGTTTGATCGCGGAGCAAATCAATTTAAAATCTGAGGAAAATGGCATGTTTGCTCGCGAGTCACTACTTAGAGAACTCGCCAATCGATATCAAATTCGATGCGGACTGACCAGTAACTGGGCAACGTTTCTACCAGGGAAGTGATACAAGTATATTACGCAAGTTGCGAGGCAATTTCGCAATTATACCCATTGCTACACATCGCTACACATAGTTATAGCATAAAAGCAAATTATTACGACTTGGTTCAAAACTTTTTCCTAAAAACATACGTATTCCTATTGTCTGTATCCCAACCAAGCCGCATCTCTCACGAACGCATTTAGCATACCCAATATATCCTCCTCCATATAACGTTACCCCCCCCCCTCCTCCCGCGCAAAAAAACTCATCTCCCCATTCGATTCGACAGTTCCGCAATATATCTCAGAAAACAAGGCAGACGCGCTTTTGCAAATCCATCCGCCCCCTCCCCCCTCCTCTCGCGAGTCTCGCGATAATAAATCGAAAAGTCTGGCCCGGCAACGTATCCCGCACACGTATACACGTCGCTGTCTCTCTCGCCGCTGTCGGCTGACGCTGCAGCAGTTGATTTTACTACTGGGACGAGGCGCAAAACTACGATGATGCACGTCCGCGGAAGCGATCCGTCTATCAAGGAGATTCGCCATGCGGCTGACACTGCACAGCCACGATGACGAACTGCCCCGTTCCAAGATTGCGATTGGCTTTTTCTTATCGCGTGTGTTCTTTTTTTGTTTGTCTCTCGTGAATTTCCGGTCAGCAATACTCGCGGGTATGGATGGAAATTCTATATATATATTATATATTACAAAACCGAAGGAACTTTCCGTGTACGGGGGTGGTTCGTTGAATAAATCACTTTTGGGGAGGGGGGCGGGAGTGGAGGGAGAAATTTATAATTTTACGGCTCTGGTCAGGGCGTCGTTACCACTGTTGGTGTATATAAGCTTTATGAATCATAAAACGCATTTTACGCATCGACGAATGAATAATCCATCTCGGAATATGACGATAAGCTATATACGCCGTATACCGGATAGTTTATTGCTAGAAATTTATATATTCGCGTACGCGAATCCCGCTCGCTGAATTTATCCTCTCGTTTATATATTGAAAACGAATAATCCTGTCGCTAAAAGCTGCGGCCAACGGACGCTCGCGAATATACGAAAAGTATATAACAAAAGTTGCTTGTTCGCTTGTATATATACACACACACACACACATAGACACACCACACGGTAATCCCCTTTTCTCGTCGACGTTTCGAGAAAATGACAATAAACACGCCGAGCTCGTCCCGCGAAAGTGTATACGAAACAATGTAACAACGAACCAAAGACACCTGCTCTCAGGATAACGACTTTCCAGCTGCATTCATCGACAGGTTCATTATGCTCTCGAAAGAAAAGAAAGCGACGCACTTACAATAGACGCTGCCGAGGTATACAGTCCCGTGACATTAGCAGATTACCGACCGTATGGACTCAATCCGTTTGCTCTCCCGCGGTATATATAGTGGAATAAGCGACGACGGGAGCAGGAGAATCGCAGACGATCGCTCAATCCTCCCACGATTTCTCTCTCTCGACACGGCTGTAGCCCATCGATGATGATGGGAGAGAGAGAGACTCAAGAGAGGGAACGGCATTAGTCGGGCGAGAGCGGATTTTCCATTTCGATATCTCATAATCTTTTTTCATCTCTCTCGTTATACGCATTTGAGGCTGACGTAATTGATGAGGCCGTTACGCATTATAAAGTGCACTGCAGTGATATTTTATTTTCCATTGGATCCTAGCTGTCGTGGAGATTGTTCGTCATGCGCATATAACGTCGATTCGATGATGTATGCTTCGCTGCTCGGAATGTCCGACCGCACGGCGTTTGTACTACTTACTTACAATCTAAGAACTATCGCTCTATAGGTTGAACGATACGAACAACGGAATCAGGCCCTCTATGGGAAAAATTTTTCTTCACAAAAGTGTCCGGGATGGGCGAGATGCCCATCGCATTATTGGCGAAAGCCTGCCGGGGACGACGATTGTCGCGCGCGGGCGAAATATATCGCTTTGTCCCCTCTTCATTGATTACGCTTGCGCGCTCGCGAGAGAAAAATTCCAAGAAAGGACACGTCCGACGGAATCCATCTATATATACTCGTGGAGCAATCGAATCGTCGTCGCGATGGACGTTCTCTCCCACCCCAACCCCATAAATCACATCGAGCGACGCTCGCTATAAAAATCCGACTCGATGTGCTATATATACTCGGCAGGTCCGACGCTGGCAATCCATTTGCTGTGTAGGGGGGAGAGAAGGGGTTGTATGGATGCCCGTATAGATATATAGAGATTCCAAGTCGCGGCAGTTATGAAAGCGGAAGAAAATGACGATTCATTAGAGTGTCCGGCGTTTTATTATATGCCGAGAAGGGGCCGCGTAAAGACCTTGATTTAGCGCAGAGCATTGTGAGCATTGTGCGCGACCCTGCGTTCTATTGTGCTCGCGCGATCCGTTTTGTAATTATACTTGTACGCGAGTTGCTTCGTGCGACGACCGCTGTGTGAAGAATAGCTCATCTGTAGAGTCTTACCCCTTTTTTTCTTACGCTTTAATAATGAGGTACCTATTTGCGTTCTGAATCTCTTGTGAACTCGTATTGCTCTGTGCGATATCTACAATTTATTGGGTTTTTTTCTCTTCTCTAGAAAGGGCGCGAAATTCAAATTGCTAACCTAAAAACTCAACATT
>CM052080.1:37954794-38449794 GCA_020010945.3 Muscidifurax raptorellus | reverse complement strand
CGCCGGGGAAAAAGACGCTATATACTTTTCTCTCTCTCCTTCAATCTGCGTATATATAACACAGCAGCGCGGGAGATTCGAATTTCGAAGCAGGTGTCAAATTATTTTCGCGTCGGCAATTTGCGGGCCCCTGAGCTCCTCTGTATACCCACTTTTCATTTTTGCATCAGTGCCGCCGCTGGTGGCCTGGCACATATATATATATATATATATATATATATATATGTCTATCTGTATACAGCCATATTCGAGCAATTTTCTCTCGTCTTCATTTACGCCTGGCTGTATATGAGAATCTCGTCGTTGTGTATTGAAGCTTATAAATGTTTTTTTTCTCTCGCGGCATTTACGGCGATCGATGAACGGAAATCTCGATGGAGGTTTATTTTCGCGAGAGATTTTGATCGAGGGAACTTTTCACTCCAATGTCGTCGGTATATTCAATGCGAGTAATAAACGTCGCTCATGTATACATTTTTTTTCCTCGTCTTCGAACTGACTTTCCACGTTATAAAAGTTCGATATTTGTAGAGGTCTCCGGTATTCCATTACGGACTCAAGGCCAAAGCTCCATATTTATCTTGTTACACGATGTCATGTGCGCAGAGTACTGCGTTACTATAGCTTATAGCAACGTATATATTATCAGATAGTCGAGCAAACGTTATATTTTCAAAAATAAAAAAGAGCGCGAATTAAGCTCGATTAGAAAATCACCATCAGGATTGGAATCTCCCCTTTCTGGAAGAATATGCGGGTATAAATTTCGAATTTATTACCAACACCATCGCGGGGGTGTGTAACGAATGACTCTAACAAAGACATATACTATATATACATACAGTTGGCGTTCGAATGGAAAAATTATCGGTGTCCTATCTCCCGTCGAATCTTCCTCCCCCGAAAAACGGAATCACACACACACACACGAATCCAAACTGCGAGAGCTTCATCGCTCGTGTTTGCGTCGTCGGCGCGGAAAAGACGCGCGAGATAATCGAAGGGCGCCTCGCGTATAGATACACACACACACACACACACACACATGTACGTACAGTCACTCGTGCAGAGAGCAGAGTACGAAGCGACGCTCGTAAAAAGCTTGATCCCTTTATCGCTAACGGCCTTACTTCCGCGTATGGCTGTGTGTATGGATTACCGGTAGCGCAAAATCCCGAAGCGATATCAATAACGCGCGAGCTGTTGCACGTGTATACGTGTGTGTGTGTGTGTGTGTGTGTGTGGAATAGACGTGCTTTGAAGGTCTTTGACCCAGGAAGCTTGGCTGCAGCCAATAATTTGTTCTTCGCGAAATTAGACGGAGCAAAGGAGGACGCAGAGGAAATGCTTGTAATTGCTGTGGATTTAACGCGTAGTGGTGTGTGTGTGTGTGTGTGTGTGTGTGTGTGTGACGTGGTTATGCTGAAGGGAGGATTGAGTTGAAAGTGCGTGAGCGTATTAACGTCTTTTATAAAGTTTTAGGTGAAATACGGTATGCTTCTCCTCTAAACATCTTCATTTCGGACGGATTTCAGGTCCAGCGTTAAAACGTCACACAGGAATAAACAGTTTTAGATATGCATGTTCCTCAATTATGACATCATTCAAACGCACGGCGTAAAACGATTACGCGTCTCAAAAAACCTTCTAAACATTTTATTCAAATCACATCTTATTTTAAAATAATATTATTACAAAACTACCTAATATATTATAGGAGAAAAGAAGATTGCACTCAAAATCCACTCAAAAAATTCAATATCCCTTGCGGACTATAACGTAGTAACAAACAAGCAAAAAGCAAATAAATTACTATATATTACCATCATTCGAAACACACGGCGAGCAGCGCCCTGCCGACCTCTTACTGCAAATATATATACATATACACTTTTCCAACACCGGCAAGTACAAACTAAAGCCAAATCCGCACCTACATCCGCGTCCAATCAAAGTATACCCCAAAAAGCAGCAGTGCGTTGCAAAGCTCTTGATTCCCCGGCGTCATCGCATCATCATCGCCAACAGCAGCAGCCCAGTTCGCCCCGGTGTATTTCAGAGCTAACGTCCCAGCCTCTGCACATCAAAGCGTATATATATATGGCGCAGCAGCAGCACACCGCAAATAAAGCGCATTAGTCTCGGAAGTACACGCTTTCGGCGTACGCGCCAAATCGCATTATCGGCTCGAAAAACAGAGGAAAAAAAAGAAAAAGGAATATTATACCGCGCGGGGTCTCACCTGCTCTGTGTATATACGTATATAGGGTAACAGGTGTTGCTCCGAGTGTTTTTGTATATATCCATGTATATATACGAGCACGAGGGAGAGAGCCAAGACGAAACTAGACTGAAAGGCGCATTATGCGTCGGCGACCTGTTTTTTTTTCTTTCTTTTTTTTTGTTTTAATAAGGGCGGAATATACTGCATGCGCGCAGGCCTGCTTTTGTTTTAATTAAGTTGCGAAGCCCTGGGAGAGAGCTGCTGCAGGCGAGATTACTCGAAGGCAGCCCGTCGGCGCGCGATTATTTAAATTTTTCGAGTTTACGAGGGCAACTTTAGTTTTCGCGAATTTTCGCGCTTATTGCCCCTATCCCTCGATATTAAATTTTTCGCGCTATATACATTAGCGATGTATATTTACAATATCCGTTATAATTAAATCATCAGTGAGAAAGATCGATTAATTCCATTAGCCGCGAAACGGAAACACGCGAACTCCGGGTATGTGTGTGTGTATATATATATATATATATATATATATATACAAGAAACAAGTCGAACAATAAATTATCGCGCGCGGGGGAGGGAAAAAGAAAGCTCCCGAAGAAGAAGGCGAGTTTCGAGAGACGCCGGCGAAGCAACGGGGAAAGAAAGAAATAGAAGAAAACGCCGAGAGACACGTGGCGGCGGCTGGCCTCCGTCCAATTTCGAGCGTTCCGAGAGACTCGCGCGCTCTTTTCGACTGTTTTTCTCTCTTTCGGCTTTGCCGCGTGCGCGCCCGTGATATATAGAGCCTCTATATTGGGGTCACGGAAAGGAGTTATGCGCGCTAAGTAAAACGCCGGGTTTTCGGCTTTCTAGCCCTGCGCGTACTCTGCCCTACTAAGCGCGGCTGCACACTCGGTTTGCCTGCTTCTCGTTTTTTTTTTCTTTTTTTTTTTGTTCTTGATGGGCTTTCCGCGCGTTTCTCCGAGCGCGCAAACTCTGCTTTTATATTCGACTGCGGGGATTTCTCTGATGTGGGAGAGTGACTTTAATGAGAAATGCTCAGCGGCTGAGTGTGGGTAAGTGAGAAGGGATGTAACTTGCTTATTGACAAAAATAATTGGAACAAAGTTCTTTGCGATACGTAAGGGAGCAGCTTATGGCTGACCGATCGCGGGACGTTACTACTGGTAATTTGCAAGTATTCATAAATCTAACCCTTCGGTATATTCGTGGTTCAAAGATTCGGCGAAGAGATTGATTCAATCTTCTCGCCGAAGATGTCTTCTTATCAGCGTTCGGTTCAAAGCCCAGATGTCAACTGACCCGTAAAGCCACTAGGAGACGTGATATTCCTTCGACATACCTCAGACATTCTCACAGCGATTCACGAATTTTCCAACATCCGACGAAGCTTACATCTTTCTCGCCCTTATACTGAAAAAGAAACTGTATTTTATACCCTTTCGATTCCACAGCCAAAAAAAAACTTCCGCGATCAACATCCTCTACACGCGTACACCTGCAGACACGAAAAATCCTCTCGCTTGCATCGCATACGCATATATATATATACACCCACATCGTATCTTTTTGCTGCGCGCGCTCTCGGAGCGCAGTATATAGCAAAAAGGGACAGCCGCCGGTGAATATTCTTCCGGTGAGCGATTCCGTCCCCTCGACGGCAATATTTATGCGGCACTGGCTGCTCTGCCACACACCGTCTATATATACCTATCTGGTCCGCTCGTTAGAATTGCAAATGCAGCGGTCCGGTGATTTCGAAAACGAGTACTCGCCGATAATAGGCCTATTCCAGCGACGCGACGTTCTATACTACCCACGCGTATACTCCTCTCTTCCGTACGTACCTGCGTTTCCTCTCCCGTATACATATATACGTTGTTGCTGCTTTTGTTTCGCCGCGTATAGCGGCGGCGTTTTATGGCTCCGTCAAAATTGCCGATTCGTATAAGGGCATAGCGCGAGGCCTCTTTTTTTTGTTTTTTATTCTAGAGAAAATATCGGTGTATTTTTTACGGTCTCGCGCGGAAAAATATACTTGCGCCGTGAAAAGGATGCGCGCGAATTGGAGAGAGGGATATATTGTTTTGATTCGAAATTCGAGCGTGTGTGCATACAGTATGAGAAATATATCGGTGCGTTGTGTATGTTGAATTCGAGGAGCTTGGATGAGTGTGTAATGGGAGAATACTGGATCGAATGGAAAATAACGCTCTGGCGTTTTGGAGAAATCTTATTTTATTGAACTGCGCGCGAAAGTGCAAATGAAAAACTAGGTTATATGGTTATACGGACGAGCGAGAGGTATCGTATATCATTAATCAATCAGTGCGTATTGCTGAAACCCCACGTGTGTCAGTTTTCCTCTGGTGTTACATCAGCCATTGTTTTCAGGATAAAAGTGGAGAAAATAAAGGCCTGTGTAATGTAATGAATAATAAAATTGAATTGAAAATAATAAGGGTTTCTTTTTATGCTGATGAATGATTATTCATGCAATAGCCGAACAAAGCACTCATGTTTATGACTGTCAATAATGCGATCACTACATTATACCCGCATCAAAGGTCATTTTTAAGGGCTGCTATTTTCCGCACAATCATCAGCCTCTCTATACAATTCCCCTGAAAAGCCTTTACACGGACAAAAAAGAAGTAGTATGTAGATATATAGGGGTGTATTACATCCTTGCTGAAAACGTTGACGGGTTCCTCGCGATAATTCGGGTATAGAATTTTCCAATATCGCTGGATTCAGGCGAATGGATCTCGCTAGAAACCTGTACTGGCGATATACATTTTATATGCTGTTTTCGGCAGATTCTAGAGAAGGAATAAAACTGATAATTGTAACTTTATTATTAATGAAATAACAAAGATAATCATAGTTAATGTTATTTTAGCCGGGAAGAATCACGATTCATAATACGCGAAAATCTTGAAGGGGAATGTTTGTGATTTCGAGGTTATTACATGGTTACGTTTACCTTCCAATCGGTAACGCAGTTCGTTTCTTACCGACAGAGTTTCACGTTTCTACTCAGATTCTCGAGAAGCGGCTATCCCTGGTTCATATCCTGAGTAGAACTTATCGGCAATTTTTTACCGCTATATAGACAGCGTTGTTAGGTTTGCTACAAAACTTCACCATTACAAGACTTTCAACATAATGGTCTACTCTCTTAAATCTAAAGAGTGAGAATTTCACTCCAAGCATTTTGAGTGAAATTCTCACTCTTCAGCCCTGGTAGAAATTTCACGATAATTTATCGTCCACGTGTTAATCAAATGAGAGTATTATTTATGGATATTTGTTTATTGATAACATTTTAATTTCTGAAACTATGATTATTCTCTCCAAAACGGTTGTCTTGAAAGAATTGCAGAAACCTGACTTCAATTTACTTATTATTTAAATATAATGTGTTATTATCAAAATAATGTTTTTAAGTAGAAAATATCGCGGGTTTCTAGTCGGAAACCCGTGAAGACTCCTACCAGGGAGATTTCAGCGAGTATACAGAAACCCTCCCGAATGATTCGGTACTTTGTGTGCCAAGTAATATACTGCATAACAAGCGAAATAGAGAAGATGAACGCAGTATACAGTATACGGGGTAATATTAATAAAATTGAAAAACATCGTCGGACACGCGCTCGCGCGTATTCTGTTTGTATTATTTTTCACGTGGGAAAACTCAATTGAAACTAAATTCGCGCACGCGGAGCGAGAGAAAAATTACCAATGGCGGCAAATCGAGTTTCGCGCGTATATATGTATCCCGGAGAGCGAAATCGAACGCAGAAATTCGTCCGACCCTGCAGAGTCGTGCCTCGTACCTTGCAAATTCCATAAACGCAATCGGGCGCATTTGCTCATTGATTTGTAATACCCTCTTTTTCCGCGAAAATGCCAGTATTATATAGCGGCGCTCTGGCGCGTTTGTCAACGTCGACCTAGTCGCGCGTATGTGTGTGGCGAAAATAGAAAAATCGCCGAGAGAGGAGAGCAATCTTCTGTTTTCGGTCGTGCGCGCGTGGAACCTTGTGCCAATTTCGTCTGTGTGCGTTTGTGTGAGCGGCAATTCCACGAAGACCAAAGAGAGACGTATATACATCTATTATTCATGCGGTGTAGCCGGGGACACGTAATTGTGAATATTTTTGCGGCAGTCGAGCATGGCGAGCTTCCAATTGTCGATATCTTTGCAAGTAGACGGACAGTCGAAGATACAAAACGAAAGCTTGTCCGATCGTTCACGTGTTTTCGTTTTCAGAGTTGCGTACACGGAAAAAAATTATCGGTTATGATGACTAAGATCGTTGGAGTAATACCCTCCAACTATATTATTAGTAATTTTTATCAAGTGGACTTACAATTAGTTAAGAAAAATTGGTAACTATAATGTCGCGTATTGTAAGATTTCCAGCGTATTTGCGTTATCTCAACAAAGTTATTAGTTTTATCAATTAATAATTTAATGTCCCTTTTATTTTGATGAAAAAAAATTATTTTTTTTGTACTTGATCATTACATACTTACATACAGATCGCATGTTCCAGATATCTTTACAATTTTATTCGCAAGCTTACAAGTTCACAAAGTTTAAATAAACTCGTGTTTGAACAGCGCGCGTTGCGTGCCATAACCTAGAAGACGCTTATGATCTTCTAGTTTAGACGCATGCGCACTACACAAGTCAATCACATAACGCCTACCTTGGCTTCGAGACATCCCATCATGACTTTTTTACACAGAGATTTATTTTAAACAAAATTTCCCCCTACCCACCGGGAACCGAACCCATGACCTTCGTTACTGTAACGAATCGCTTCGTTCTAACAAAACTAAATCTTTGTAACTGTTACCTATCACACTGATATAACAACTATCATTCATTTGTAAAACTTCCGCCGTCAATGAAAACTGGTAAGTTTCGTTTGCTTACCATAACCAACCATATTTTTCTGTGATTCAAAATTCACGCTTATATTCATTAATGTATTGGGACGACGTAGGAGCGTGTGTTTCGAAGGCAGCACGTTTCTCGAATTATGCCACACGCGCGTGTTCGTTGCTTCTCTTCATTATCAAGCTACCATCGTTCTATATATATACAAATATAATCGTATTTCGAGCACCATGTTAAAACGTCAGCGCGTTAACGAGTTGGTAAAGACCGATTAGAAGAAGGTTATTTTTGGTAATAATTATTGTTGGATATAATTTATTACGTTTTGCAGACGAGTTTTTTGTGTAGGTTCTAAAGTACATAGGGTTATTGTTTTGAATTTTTTTTACAAATATGTTATACAACTGATTCGATGTAGTGTAACGAACAAAGGCTCGCGTTTTCGAATTTTTCAGATATCGCTCAACAAAAAAGGCTCGTTATGTTTTTGTTTTATAACCACTTTTTTTAAATGTGAACAAGTTTGTTAATTACTCTGAAGGAAGCTATATGTGCTAACGAATTGGCAGCGGTTTTTTTATTCGCAAAGTGATGACGGTTATCCCCTATATTAAGGTCTTGTATTTCTCATGCAGGCTCTTTATATCTAGACTATTTAAAATCGAATATGACAAACAAGTATGAATTACACTTTAAAATTCCTTTATCCAATCATTAAGAGCATAATAATATATTGATAAGTCGTTGTTGAATTTCGAAGTTGACTTTTACAATATTCATACCGTTTTCTACCCTTCAAACTGTTAATCTAAAAAAATTCATGTCTTTTCACAACACCTCATGCATGTTTACCTAAATATACTAATTTGAAAATGCCATCCTACCACGAAAAATCCATAAAGCTTCAACTTTGCAATTCCAAACTCACCCCTTGCTTGCATATTCCATAGCCCCCGTCCCCTTATTTCAAAATTTCTATATCCATTAAAGGTAGCTCGTGACAAAAAGCTCTCCAAGGCCGACGGCAACGACTATTTCACCGGCAAAAAAAGGTCACGCGCGCGTTGAAATTGCTCGGTGCACATATATAGGTATATATATATATACGATAGGCGACTTGTGAATATCGCGCGAGCACGTCGCGCTTCTGCTATATGCTCTAAACGGAAATCAATGCGCCGACGATTATCTATCCCTATATATATACGGGCCTTTGAAATATGTCCACGTGTACGTGTATTTCGCACCGGGCTATTACCGCGTATGAGAAGAACGTGACTATGCGCAACAGAGCAGACGATGGTATGTGCTAAAAGGTGAGCCGATATGATGCAGGTGTATGTGTGTGTGTGTGCCTATACATAAGAATTTATCATCTCGAGGTTATACTATACATTGTAGAGTTATTTTCTGTTTTGAGCGAAACACTTAGTTGCTTTGCTTTTTATTTCGAATTCGATTGTCGCTTCTTTCTCTTGGCTCGAGTTTACTTTCTACAAGATAGGACCGAGCTAGCAGTTCTCCGTGTTGTTCCACCTCTATATCCTGACCTCCGAGTATTAACGTTAATCTCTACTTCCTCGGAGGATTCGCGAGAAATTCGTCGCGCTTTTGTTTTCTTTCTCCCTTCTATTTCGGCGAGTTTGCTCTGTTTCCTCGCCGGACTCGCCTTCAAAGGGTCCTCTCTGCCAAGAGAGAAATGGTCGAGTAAATTTTAGTTCTTCGTCCGGAAATTTTTACTGTATAGATTGCAATACAGTTATCTGCGACTATATGCCATTCTTTGAAATTTCCTCGTAAACGCGTCGCACTATTCTCGAGACTTTCCACTGCCGCAGCGAAGGATATGCCTAAAAAAGGCCCAGCATCGCGCAGCTTTACCAATTTCTCGGTCTAGCGAGTTCGCTTTCTCTCTCTCTCTCGCTCTATCTCGCATTGTCTGAAGGTGTATCGCGCGCAGGTAACGGAGACAAACTGTGCTCGCGTTTGCCCCTTCATTACCCCCGGGTAAATACAGCGACCGGTTTTAATTACGGGCCGCGGCGGCGGTTCTATATCTCTTCTCGCTTGTTATTTACTCGAGGAGCACGCGCGCATCCCGCAGCGAGTTTCTTAGCCACTATGTGTTGGGAGCAGCTTGGTTAAATAGGGGTCGCGAGTCAGGAAACAGCTGAGAACGTCTTTGCTGCTGCTGGTTTTTTGTTCTTTGTCTCCTCCTGCCGCGGGGGGTTATGGAAAGGAACATCGAGGAAATGAGGATGTCTCCTTTATGTTTTAAGGGGATATGCAGCAGACGTACGAGTCTTGGAATGATATTATGAAAAGTTTTTGTTTTTACATCAAAAGCAAAAGAGGAATGTGTGTATATATATATGATGTGACGTGCGTCCTCTTTAGAGGAAGATGCGCTGAAAATGCGAAATAGGTATATAATATGTAACCGACGTTTCGTACACGTGCTCGCCTCCTGTTTATACCTATATTTGAAATATTAGCAAACAGATATTGGATATCGACTCGCTTTCTTATACTCGGCGCCGCTTATATACTTGCTTCTGTGTTCGACGTATATATATAGTATAGAGATCGGAGAGCGAAGCGGAGAAGAAAAACGTATATCCGCAGAACGATTCTCGAAAATCCATATACTTCCTCTTATTGTTTTTACGTTATCTCCTCTTACTAGAGAGATATTCGATTTAAATGTACACATCCTCTACTCCTATACAACGAGAGGATCTTCATGACGATGAATATATTTTTGTCAGGTATCGTTGACAACGAATACATCGAAAATAGGCGTTTTTTTCAATGTGCCAAAGAGCAACGATATATTTGAAAAAAATATTTTCAAAAATCCAATCGTATCAAATCCTCAACGTCATGTCGCAGCAGCGGCCCTGACAATTATTTAATACCTCGCGCGTTGATCGACTATACAGCCGTGTCTCCGGCTATCCATTCGATAAATACTCGCTGAATGACAAATTCATTCAGCGCGCGAAATGTGTCCCGGTAAATCAAAGCGCGTCCCTTTAAAACTCCGCGAAAAGAACTGTGCAGCGCCGCGCGATAATAAATCACCCCCTCGATACAATTTAAGAGCTGCGCAGCGTAAATATTGCATAAATCTTTTTCCATAATACACGCCGACCTCTTTCCATCCTCGTTTAAATCCTCGTGGCTCTTTTTCCAAAATCTCGCGCATTTTTCCCTCTATCCCTTTGCAGCAGGCAGCTGATTAATAGCCGCTTATTAAGCGCACTTAGCTTCTTGTAATTATTCCGTCCGGTTTTTAGCCGGACATATTGGGCTGCATGTATATATATATATATATATATATATATATATATATATATATATATATATATATATATATATATATATATATATATATATATATCGTACTATATGCACACACTTAATTTGTCGCCCGTGTGTCCATGTATGCATATGAGCTGCGCAGGAGCGTGTGAGCGGCGACTTTTTAATTGCGAGAACGAGCGTGAGCATAAATTACGGTCATTATCTGGTTAACGGCCGGCTATTAGGAAAGCCGAGACTGACGCCGCGCGCTGTTTACGCTGGATATCGCAGGTGCACCTGTGCTGCTGCTGACGGTCTCTTCCTCTTCTGTGATTTTGCGATTATATTTTCGACGGATTTTTTTATTTTTCGTTCGTCGATGACACTGACGCGAGACGTACCTATGTGTTGTTTCTCGGGATGTTTATTTATATATGGCGACGAGTATGCGTTTCGTTGGTAACGAAACTATAGCGAATTACGTTTACGAAAATCGTTCATAAATCAGCCTACATATTCACGCTCATATTCCTATCTATACACTAAGAGAAAAGAATCCTTGTCCCGAAGAATTCGCGAGTTTTTTTTTGTTAGAGAACAAATTCTTAACAGTTAAGAAGCAGATCCAGCAGACGCTTACGAGCGATAGGACCGGTAGGACATCGTCGGTAAAAAGTTACCGACTGAGCGACGAGTTCTCTCGATTAGAAATTGTATACGGCACGCCGGATTTATCATTCGGACCTGATTCCTTTCCGGGTTTGGCCCTGAAATGGCATGTAACGGGGCGCCAATACGGGCCCCGAATCCGGCAAACTGTAATTGGACCATTACCGCAATATACTCTGAAAATGTGTTTTTCCACCAAAATTACTGCGGCTCATAACCTCAAAAAAGGCACTTTTTGTTGCTTTTAGTTTATAAATTATGAAACTAATTATATCACGATTTAAATTAACAACAACGATACGAAACGTCCTTAAGTCTCCTTTAACTTGCAAAAAAATAAAAAAAAAGAATCATGCTTTGGTTTTTTTTAATGAGAATTAAACTGTTCTGTAAATTTATGATTTTAAAGCTACCGGACATGTCTCGGACTCGCGAACCGTTACGTGCCTTAAAAAGTGGATGTTATTTCTAAACACGAGCCGGATATTTTTGTTCCAGCAACGGATCCGGACCAAATTTTAGCCGTAACTACGTTTCTAGTCGGGCTACGGTAGGCTCCACGGCGGTTATAGTCAAGGTTATAGTATACAGGGCTAAGGAACAGTGCAGTCGGTAGATTCTGTGCATATTGAGCCTCACGCAATCTAGATTTGGTGGTTTACATTTTATAGCCATATCTAGGTCCATGGTTTATATAAAAATAATTATGGAATTCATAATGATTATTTAATTGTAGTATTTTACTCTATTGCTTTTTATATGAAAAATTAATATTAGTTCGGAATTAATCGAAAGATTAATCCTGAACTAATTAATAGATCTTCAATCATCCTCGTCGACTGTTTAGTATTTTTATTTTTTTTTTATTTATTTATTTTCCATGTACAGATACAAATCTTTTTACATTTCACCCTTGCAGACTGTTTAGTAATAGAGACTTGATGTTAAGAACCTGATACAAAATTCAAACATCAGAACTTAACTGTTAAGACACTTGAATTTCTCCATATTTAAATCCAATTTTCATAACAGTTAAGAATTTTTCTTTGCGTTCAGGATTATTTTCTCTCAGTGACACGCACTGAGAAAACGGTAAGCTAATGATGTCCTTAAAAACTGGCACTTACAACTTAACATTTATTAAAAATTAGTAAAATGTAACTCTACCCCACCGTCTCACTGACTAATCGCATCGACCTTTCTTTTCCCGCAATCAAGCTTCCACAACAATAACAACAACGAGCGCATCAGCTCGACGTATTTTTAATTTCGCCTAATCGAACGAGACAAGCAATATCGCGGGCTGCCCGTCCATCCGTTATAGCGCGCAACGTATTCGCCGAGTCTAGCAAGTCACCCCTGCAGGAAAGATTCTCTCTTTCTCCCCCCGGTACAAATATCCCGGGTCGTCCGTCGAGCTGTCACTTAGCACCCCGAGAAATAATATTTCGCCATCGGTCTAAAGAAGAGCTGCGCTGCAGTGAGGCGGAGAGGGGGGGGGAGGATGACAAGGCTTTGTACGGTTTACACACTGCCGCGTGCGCGGATGTCTGAATAATACATGTCTGTTGCAGAACTGGAATTCTTGGGACGACATGGAAGAGATGGAAGAGAGAGAGAGAGAGAGAGAGAGAGAGAGAGAGAGAGAGAGAGAGAGAGAGAGAGAGCGTCTTCGCTCGTACTGACCCGTATACAGGACTGATGCTTTTTGATCGTGATATGTTGGCGCTGAATTCTGCTATTTCGTGAATGTTAAAGCCGATCGGTTTTATTGTTATTATTATTATGTTTTTTATGATTGAATTTGATGAACTGTCTTTTAATAGCAATATTAATAGAATATAGAATAGTACTGTAGATGGATTCTATATATAATAGTAATGTAGATGGATTCTGATGGATTTTTTCATGCCTACGAAGCGACTTTGAAGAGGTTGGAATTCTTTATATATATATATATATATATATATATATCGAAGAGCATACTGAGAGCAGTATTTCTTTACTATAAATAAATCATTCGTTAATAGTTAATACGCGAACTTAATACACTATTTCTAGTAGGCACAACTAACTAAAAATGTAAACAAAAATATTGTTAACATTATTGCATAATTTGAATGCAGCCGTGAAGCTTATATTTGAGAAATAGTTATGTGTGAAGTTAGTTGTGCATACAGGAAATTGCAATCAAACTTCAATAATAGAGTTTTAAGTTCGCATATTAACAATTAACGAATGATTTCTTTATAGTAAAGAAATACTTTTCTCAGTGATAAGGAGCGTTACTTCTGTTATAATAATAGTCCCTGGCTAGCGATTTTATTATTACTCCTTTCCCAACCTAATAATTTCTATAGCTTCATAATGAAAGAGTTCGCATTGTGATTTAATCCTTATTAGTAAATGTGTATATATAGATATACGCAATAAGCACAGAAGCTCAATTCTTCACGGAATCAGCTGAAATAAACAAGCGCACGTGCGACGACGATAAACCTCTCCTTCCCTCGCGCACGAGCAATCAATATAATATTATATTATATATATATATATATCAGAACGACGCCGACGATTAATAAAAGCGAAGTATAGCATCAGCGGAAAACTAATCCTCGTAATAACACCGTCTCTCCTCGATTTATTATTCCAGGTGAGAGAGTCGGCTCCCCAATGCGACGTAACTATAGCCGGCGCCATCAGTAGCACACTGACGTCCAGCATCGTATATAGATATATACAGAGAAGTGGAAATTCATCTTGCTGCCGACTGGGTAAGTCAAGTCGAGCTTTAATAGTATTACTTTCATTTTCGCCGCGACTATTATATAACACACCGCAATGGGTGATCCTTCTCTGTCGCAATTCCTGCAAGACGGATCCTAGATGATATAGACACGTATAGCTTGGCATTAAAAGACGCTCCTCGATATATTAGCGCTAATAAAGGGGAACGAATGGCAAATTTTTCGCGCGAGCGAGAAACCTGAAAAATCACTAAAGTTGCAGCCGAGCGCTACTCTCTTTTTCTCTCTCTCGGTATTCCCGATGAGAAACGACTCTTTATCTCTCTCTCTCTCCCCCCCCTTTTTCCTCTCTCGGTAAAGCCCCGTAACAGGGTTAGCCGCGCTATGAATAAATTTTGGCGACGACGACGACGACGACGATGAAATTACGCGCGGCGACGAGTAATGTATGTTACGCGCTATGATTTGCCTCACGAGCCCGCATTCGCTGTTGCTGCTACGGGTCACGAGGAAAATCATTGTTCTCCGCCGGGGTTATTTTTTTTCTTTCTTTCTATATATATATATATATATATATATATATATATATATATATATATATATATATATATATATATATATATACATGGCAATTGAGTTTTTAATGTTAATTTATGTCTCCGATGATCGCAGTATAATATATAAAGTTAAAATGGAAATTCGCCGAAAGGTTATTAATTAATAACGGAAACATTTTCATTACGGCTTTACATTGCATTCTATAAGCTGATTAAAATTACGCGAATTCTCTCTTTCAGCATAAAATTAAGGCAGCCGTTAGCCAAATTTCCGTAATAATTTCGCAGTTATTTCATTTCGACCGACGGCCCCCGCCGATATATTAGTTTCGCGTACAAAATATATAAAGCGCAAATCCATCGCATTAAAGTTAAATCAAGGCTTGGCGAAATAGCCGCGCGTCATATCCCTCCTTTTTCCTCTCACTCATCAGGTACAATAACAGGCATATGTATATATATAGAGAGTTAGAGCTCCATTGAATATTCCGCGCGACTACACGTGCTATAGGGTCACATCACGCATGCAGATCTGTGCGTACGCGTGTACTCGGTCGCGCTGTGGTTGTCCAGTTGCGGCGACACAGCGTAATTTGCAATCTGCTGGTCCTGTCGCCCTTTCTCTGTCTCTCTGAGCTTTAACCGTTCTGTCCTACGACGCGAGACGGAGAGAAAGTTCGTCGTACGGCATTTGTATGCGGCTCTCGAGCGGACACGCTCATTCGAGGGAACGAAGACGCAGTGTATGGCCAGTGGGTAGTTTTCTGATGATGATGATGATGCTGTGTGTTTTGGTGACGTGGAATTGTTGGTTTAAGATCGGCGTATGCTTGATGCTGTGTGACTAAAGTGTTCGATACTAGTTGGTGGAGTGTGTATCGGATATGGATATATTGCGTTATCTGAAGACCAAGTGGAGTATACAAAAGATTTTTTGAATACTAGTCATTTTCTCAACGCTCGAGCTTGAATTTGATGACATTTTTGAATGGCGCATATGGGAAAGTTTCTATTTTCACAAAAGTGTCCTTTAAGCATTAGAGAACTTAGAGCAATCCTTTATATTATGAAAAATTTCTTTTCACAGAAGATGTTTTTCTCTAAATCCTTTTGAATAAGAAAGTATTTGTTTACTATAAATAAATCATTAGTTAATAGTTAATATGCAAACTTAATACACTATTATTGAAGTTTAATTGAAATTTCCATTATGCATAACTAATTAAAAATGTAAACAAAAATATTCCTCATGCTAATATATAGCTTAAAATGCAGTTCTAAAGTTAATAAATTAAAAATGCCTATTCAACCTCTTTTGTTTGTAAGTGCAGCAATAGTGCATTAAGTTCGCGTATTAACCATAAAGAAATCGATTTCTTTATAATAAAGAAATACTTCTCTGAGTTTAGAGAACACTTGTTTGAGTGAATACAACTATTTGAGTCTTATATTACTCAAAGGAAAGTTATAATTTTAAACGATTTTGAGTTAATCCAGGACCAAATATGGATTATTAATCCTAAAGGCACTGTTAGGTATACATTCACTCCGAGATTCACTCACTCCTTTAATTGTTAGAGAAAAAAATCCTTTATTTCCAAATCCAAAGGTTTTATCTATACATCCTCTAAAAAATGCCACATTCATACACCCCCTTCTCTGACATTAAAGTCTCGTAGAAATAATTAACATAAGTTAACGCAGGATTTTGAATACACGCGAGTAAATATGCGCGGTGGTGCCATTATAGTAAGAGCAAAGGGACGAATTGAAAGAGAAAGCGAGAGAGAGAGAGAGAGAGAGAGAGAGAGAGAGAACAGGAATGGCGCGTAGGACTCATACGTCATTCCGCCGGAAACTGATTTCGACGCCGGCGTCCCGTTTGTAATTGATTTAATTACCATTCATGCGTCGACGCGACGTTATTATACCCCCTTGTGCTCCTATACACGATATATATAGGCGAGCATACACGTATACATATTGTGCTACGTGGAAAGTTGAATTTTTGATGTTTTTACAGATGTCAGAGTCGATCGTCATGATGAAAAAAGCGAATAATACTTATAATTACAGCTTCCACGCCAATTAAAATCAATCGGTTGATATACACAAGTCGCAAAAAATCACATCGCTCGCGTTTTGGCCTTGTTTACCGAAGCGTCATTCATTAAGCCGACGCGAATTTTCTGTGATTTAAATTATTCACGCTCACTCTAGCGGTGATAATTCACGACGATTTCCACACGCGATCCAAAAATTACAGCTCCAGCAATGTTTACTCACACGAAGCTTTGCACTATCGGCTATAAACATACTTGCGATCGAGCTGTTATCGATTAAAGCCGATTATATTTTCTCGGCCGGAAAAGTTCGCCGCGCTGTATACTAGCGTGTATATATATATATATATATATATACAGCCGTGGAACGAAATTAGGAAAGCAAAGTTTATAAGCGGAGGGAGAGACGCAAGTTCGCTGCCCAAAGATTTTCTTCATATATAACTAATTTACGCGCGACAGCTCGAGTTTCCGCAAGGAGAATTCGCAATGTAAACAACTTTCTTCGAATCGAAAATGTCCTACCTGCTAACTCCTTTTCAGAGGCTCCATACAGCTGCTTTTTTATTACTCGCGCGCGGCCCGAATTACACCTGCCAAAGGAAGTCCAATCAGGATGATCCGCAAATATCTCTGAACCTCGTCAACTTTTCTCTCCTTTCCTCCGCGTCGGCTCTTCGAAGCCGGAAGTTCTTTGTTTGTTGTCTTCTCTCTCTTTCTGCTGTGCTCATATATATATATATATATATATAGAGAGAGAGAGAGAGAGAGAGAGAGAGAAAGAGCCGCTGCAGCTTCCAAGTTGCAGGAGAGAAAGCAACTTGGCGAAATACTTGGCGAACGAGGTTTTGCTCCGCGGAAGGAATCCCTTTGCGCGCATTTTCGTCCTCGGCGCAGTAGTGTTCGCGGAGAGCGCAGCAGCGTCTTTCTCGTTCTGTGTGTGCTCTCTTTCTCTCTCTCTCCTCGTCGTCTTTCTCTCCTGGGCTTTTTGCTGTTTTCTTTGTTCCTAATTCTAAAAGGTGCGCTTTGTTGTTGTTGTTCTTTTTTTGTTTCTTCGCTGATGACTCGCGCATAATTGGAGTTTGTATATATAAATATATATAGTCCTTTTTTATAGCGGATAAAGTCCGACGCGCATTTGTTTAAATTGTGTGCATCATCTCGTTGAAGTGAAAATAACGAGAATGAGAAACTGACTCATCAATGGCGATTCATCGCAATTACATACAATGCGTGTATTTGTTTACGCTTTTAATTAAAACTTCATGCACGGCTGCCTGCGCCGCGCGCAAATAAGGCTTCATTAATCGAGAATGCGATTCTTTATTTTTTTTTTGCTGTCCAACAACAAAATATATACATAAACGCAGAATTAAAATCAATCAAGTTCTTTGCTTCCGCGCTTTGTTCTTGTTTATGCCCTCGACGCGCGCGCGCGCATGTGTGTGTACGTGTATGAAAAAAGCATGTGCGCACGGTGTGGTGAGCTTTCAATTTGGGCCACGGCAGAATAAGCTTTTACGTGCGTGAGTTGCGAAAACAACAGCGGCTGATGCCGCCTTTTATATACCTACATTGATTTTTCGACTATACTGCAGAGCCGTGTGTGTGTGTGTGTGGGTAGTTACATCGAGCGGATTCTATACAAGCCCCGAAAATATTCCGGCGATTTTTTTTTCATCCTCTCCCCTATGTATATATACGAAACTGATGGGTATTACAGCTCGCGCAGAGGTAAATAGTATGTGATTAATCGAAGGGCTATATATCGGCTGCGGAATAATTAATGGGAAAAGAGTCGGATAAAGCTGGCTAATGATTTATCGATTCTTCGAATTATTCCTTTTTTATAATTAACGAGTAGTACAGTGTAGTATTGTTTAATCCCGGAAGCTATTTTGCGCGTTCGCAAACTTCAAGACAATTTAGCGTTGACACAGCAAAACCAACAGACCTGCTCTCTGATGTGTACAACTTTGTTGTTATATATATATATATATATATATATATAATGGTTGTTGTATCATGTGGACTGCTGTTTACACGTTTCCGTCAAACTCGCGAAAAAACAAACAACTTTCGACGAACGAAAAAAAAGAAGAAAAAGCTACTTATACGCGCGTGGAGTGTCGTTTTGAGTATTTCTTGGAAACTATTATTTAATTAAATTGAATCCAGCGCTCGTGTATGTAGACGTTTGAATTTGATTTTTGTACGACCCTCCTCTCAGCCGATGCGGAGACGAGAGAAGCCTTCTCAGAAAATCGCGGGAATAGACTTGTCTGTAAAATGATGATGTTATTAAAAGCAACGAACTTGTTGAATTTCGTAGAATAACGATAAGTCTTTGCTAAGAGGCTTTGTTAATTTGGTATCCAAATGAATTGAGCCAATCGTAAAAGTCCATAAAGTTGGTTAGAAAGAGTATATGATTCAGAGTCAGGTGTTCAGAGCTTTTATATACTCGAGGATGTATGTCGGTTTCATAAAATTTATCAATATAGGCAAACACGTCAAAAGACTGACTGATGGATCTACGCTGCTGCTGTATACGATAACGTCGACTACTGTCCGATTGCAAAATCCGGGGATGAAGTAATCAATCCATTGTTTTCATTCCATTTTCCAAATCAAATTTTCAGTTTCCCATCATCGCGGAGATCTGAATCTCCTGTCTATTATAGTACCTTCATCAACCCTAAAATCCTATTAACAAGACAAGATGATCATCAGAAAAAACTTGCGTTAACAAGTAGCTCGTCTTTCAATTAGACTCTTCCCCGCATTAAATTACAAGCAACACCAGTCTCCCCCGAATTCCCTCTCGATTGTGGAACCAGCCTTACACGCCAACAAATTCGTATATACGCACACAGACATACGCTCACGAGCAGGTGTTCGCGTCTGGCTTGGAAGGAGGTATATATATATATAGTACACACCCCTGTTGGCTTAGCCGGAACACGCGGGCGGTAGATCACGCTTGTTGTCTCTAGCACAACGAAAACGTCGCGGAAACGCTGCAGCCGACCAAGGGAGAAGATGCATTTCTATGTCTGCGTAACGCAATGGGACGAGGTTTTGATTGCCGCTTTTGACTCACCCTCCGTCGAATGGATGCCGGAAGGAACGATGTTTGTATTTTTGAGGGAGTAGTGTAGTGCGTTGGCTTGATAACAATAATTATTTGGTGTTTGTAAAAAATGTTTCATTAATAATGAATTTAATGGTCGCTACGAACGAGGTAAAGTAAAGAAATAATAAAAATGTTATAATTGAAATGTGGGTAAAATGACATGATTATAAGGTAACGTGTGTTTCGCCCCGAAACTCTCGCTTGGCTCATCAGTAAGATGGCGAGAGGTTCTATCTTATACGCAACATTGTAAGCCAAACTAGGGTTATACTCGTAGACCAAAATGATAAATTCCGCTGTCCAAAAATAAAAACATGTAGTTCCGCTAGCGTTTTGGAAGATCAACTACATTTAAATATTAACATTTTTATTATTTCTTTACTTTACCTTGTTCGTAGCAACCATTAGATTCATTATTAATTAATAATAATTATTATTTGAAAGGGCTATATAGAGCGTTTCGATGTGTAGAGGGAAAGGTGGGCAATATTCGATAAAAGCTGCGCGGTTGTTAATAATGTAACATACGCGTTATTCGCCGATATGAGCATCTATATGCGCGCGTTGATTAATTATCGGTATTAATAGTGAATAGTGAAACTTCGAGAGTATAAATTTCTTGAAAAAACATATTGAACCCATAACTCGAGCGTACAACGTGTTCCTTCCGCGCGACTAAATTTTCTCCCGAAAAACCCCCAAATTTCGCATCTCCGACAATGAATTCTCCTTTATTAAAAGCCATAAGATATACCCAATCAGCCGCGCGCGAAAAATCAAACCGTCAGGTTTCCCGACACAGATTCACACCTGCGGTCTACTGCACACGTATATGCTACACACACACACACACACTCACACACACACAGAAAACTCTGTCGCACATTGGAAAACCAGCGGGCGAAGTTCGGCCTTCTTTTTCCCGCGCTTTACTTTATCTCGGCGCACAAAGGAACGACGACGACGGCGGCAATTTCAAATTGCATTTCCCCCTCCCAGCCTCTCATTCTGTGTGCACACTCCTTCTTCGGATTCTTTGTTCCGTGTTCCCCTTCCGTGGAAGACGGCGAGCTTATTACGTTGGACGATTCGCGACGTGCTGCTTTTTATTTTATAGGCTCGAGCTTGCGGGAGCTTTTAATTCGAGTTATTTATCAAAAAACTGTTTTTTTTTCGTATATTGTATAATTTTGAAGTTTTATAAAAAAAAAACACTCCTTCGCAATACTTATATCACAAGCGTCCAGCCACGAGTATTTTAGTGCAAATGTCGCGTCTAATTCCGGAAGCGATCGCTACATCGTTTCAGCGAATACGAGGCATCCTGATGACGGTTTGTGTGCTATATATATATAGGTACGGCACAGCTGGCAGTACTCGCGTCGACAAGATTTGTATATAGAGTCAAATGGGAATGGAGAATCTCTCTCTCTCTCTCTCTCTCTCATCGTGTCTCATTTCGTCGTACATGTGCGCGCCTGCTCTTTCGACCTAACCCTATGCAGAGGGAGAGCTCGTTTAGATCGATCCCTCGACGACCCTTTAACTTCCTCGTAGTTCGCCGCCGAGTTGCGGGCTTGTTCCTCTCTCGCTTGGGATTATCATTGCATTTTGATTCACTTATATAATTTACACTATTCCTGCGCTCAGAATTTTAAAACGATTTTATAATATACATATATATATATATGTACACACGAGCCTCTGCGTGTAATTTATCCGGGAACACACGGGAACCCAATCTATATAGCGACTTCGACATCCGTATAGCTGCCTCATTAATCCGAAAGCTCCGATCCGATCATCGCAGAATCTTATATATATATATATATATATATATATATATATATATATATATATATGTACAGGCGAAGCCCCAAACGATCCAGGTCAGTCTCTTGCGCTACAACAATGGGGCCCTGATGCTTCTCTCTATTAATAACCGCTGCGTGTAACATTATCCGCATAATTAGAAGCCAAGCGTCAAACCAGCTCCAAAAGCTCTCCTATTTTATAAAACCTCAGAGAGCATATCTGTATATATATCCGAGTGTATACCGGAAGGCAGCAGTGTTCGAATTTCAATATATAGTTTCAAAGTATATATATATATATATATATAAATGCATATCTATACGTGTGCATTCGTACCGAGTTGCGCCGCGCGCGCGTATTAACATTTGAAAGGCTTTCGATGGAACTTGGGCAAACTTTGTTTTCGCTACATACTATATACAGTCGTCGGTGTGTTGTAGATATATATCGTGAACCAAAGTCGGATTTTCCCTAAACAAAACAATGAGGGAGATACATATACCGGCGAACGATTGTTCGATTTTCATATTAATCAAATTCTCATCGACCGTCGGAGTGTTTGTGTGTGTGTGTGTATATATATATATATATATAGAAGTAGCTTATTATCCGCTGATGGCACGTGGACAAGTCTCTCCTACATTACCGGTTTATCATTTTAAATTAATTCCGAACTTTCCGCTGAGAATCGCGGGAAACAGCCAATAAATTTGTCACGCGAAGTAGCAACAGCAACAACTTGCAGTGTATGGAAGTATGTATGTAAGTATATTATATAACAGAAACAAAGTCGTGAGGCGACGTATTTTTCATCGTTGAATCGTGTAGATGTACTCGTCCTTCCCGTGACTGTATATATGTTAATTAAAAAGGGCTGCGTTTACTTATTTTCTTTATATACTCGTGAGTATAAAGGAGAGACGATTCGAAAAAGTATATATAGAATCAAAAGCACATATATATATAACTTAATTCGCCGATATATATGCGTATAACATATCAGCGAGCGATGCTTAATTAATTTGATTCATTGTTCGAGCTCTTGCGAGAAATTGCGTCCATGTAAAGAGAGAAGGAAAAACATTTCGTCGAAAGCGGGAGAACTTTTTTCCCGACCTGCGCACCGATCAGACGCTACGTTCAGTACAATCAATCAAATTAATTTAATATATGTATATATATCGCCGGCTCGCGGTTATATTGAAGTTAATACTTATATATACAAACTGCGGAAAATTTCAATATAACTGTTTTTTTCTCTCGTCCCTCGAGTTTCCAATAAAAAGAGTGTTAAGCGTCTCCCGGCGAAAGGGAAATAATGTTTAATATGATATGTCGGGCTTTGCGGATCGGACTAATTATCGATTCTTATCCGAATGTTGTACGCGTATATCCAGTGTATTTTTCTTTCTTTATGATTTTTTTTCTGGAAATCCTCTCGTTATTGTATATTTGCACTGCGTTTCCAGGTCAGCGAGCCGGACACAATGGAAAAGTTTATTTGGCCGAAAAAAAGAAATAATTCGCACACGTATATATATATATATAACCATTGGCCCGGTTACACGTAAATAAATCAAACTAAAAAGTTTTAAGAACAGATTTAAATATACATATATATACACATATATGTACGCGCGTGTGTGTATAGAGAAAGAGAGAGGGCATTACGTGCGCAGAGAGAAAAGGGTTTTCCATTATTGTAATTTTAATCCTATTTTCAGCGCGCGCAGTCGGCAAAGCGAATCTTTTAGATTTAAAAAATTGAGAATACTGCGTCCAGCGGAACATTAACTAATACTTTTAACGGATTTGTCTCCCATTTTATAATTTAACTTTTCGCGAGGACCGCGTTTCTGTTTTCGATCACTATATCTATTTTATTTTCGCTATATATATATATATATATATATATGTATGTATGTAGCACGAAAAAAACGACGAGCTAAGCATGGAATTGGGTCGCTCTTTGTAATATTCCGCGAGCGCAGAGGCGCAAACAGTTTTGCTGCTGCTGTTCTGGAAATTTTGAGCGGCGATTGATGTTTCGAAGGGAGAGAAAAAGAAAACTGACGGCGTATATGCATTAAATACACATATATAGCTGTATATTATGTATACGTGCGATGCGGAATATTATTCGATGCAGCACATGCCAAAAGGAGAGCAGATGTTGCGTCGTCGAAGGCTAGTTTGCATGCCTAATTGCAGTCGTGTTACGTTGAATTTCAACTATATATATATATATATATATACACGCGTGAATTCGGACCGCCGGCTATAATAAATCCATTATTTATGCACAGCGCGAATTAAAATATTCATCGAGAGCGCTCGTTTCTGAAAAACTTCGCGATTACGCGTTATACGCGCGATATCGCGATACAATCAAAATTGTTATGTATATATATTATATGTCTTTTTATCGACACCATCATCATCATCATCATCATCGCAGTAGAGAGGTAAAATAAACGCTCGCTCGCATACAACAGAAAAATCCTAATGCTGAGAAAAATAATGGACTTTTTCACATCCCCGCAGCTCTGCACTCGTGTACCTAGAGTATACGCGATGCAAATACTGCGAAATCTCATCCGGACCTGCTTCACGCGCTTTTATTCCCGGCCTACGCGTGGAATTGAATTCTTGCCATTCTTGCATTTACGCGATGAGCAGCTCTTGTAAAATTTTTCGTTCTTCCTGGAATATACTATTACGCTTCGCGAATAATAACGCGGCAGCTTATACGCAGCGGGGAAATATTAAAAGCTCTTTTTTTTTTAAATATTTCGAATTCTCCGCGCTTTGGAGCGCGCGCTGCAGGTTTCTTATGGAATATAACGCTGGCTGCTGCGTTTGTTTGAGATGAAAATTTTGGAAAGACTGTTTTAAGGTTTAAAAGTGGGATTAAATCGGGTAGGATATAGGGAATATTTTTTATGAAAAAAATGATATTGTACCGAAACACGGAGTAATTGAACAATTGCAATTTTTTTGGGAAAAGGGACTTTGATTAGGGAAGTTTGAATACACATGTCAAAATAGTTGTTTTTAAGAAAATAATAATAACATAAACAGGATATATTCTGGCTTTGAAGTACTGAAATACGAAACGATATTAAAATTTTCTTTTAATAGCCAATATTAGCTAATATTAGCTAGTAATAATGGCTAACTTTTCTACCAAGGATATTTCCTCTCCAAACGGTCACTTAAGCACGCAACAACGATATCACGAAATATCACCATCTCCTACAGAAGACATAACCTTGATACACCCCCTCATATCACAAAACTGCAAAACTCGCTATACCAGTCCTATTCCGCAATCCAATCTCTCACACACACATGCCGCCTAGAAAAGGCAGTCACTCATTTATAGTTTTCCCATTCTACACACACACACACACACACGCCTAGTCAGTCGTTCATTCCCAAGAGCTCGCGCCGGTGCGTCAGCCGATCAGGATAGTGTCACGGACCGCCGAGCGTCCGTCAATCCGCGTCTCTGGACCGCAACGCCAGAAATTCAGCCCCAGCTATATATATATATACTGTCTATCCGCTTGTCCCGATCGTGCTTACGCGGCGCCGCCGGCTGCGCGAGTTTGAATTCTGCTGCCGAACAACCGCACAGGGCTGACCCTTGCCAGGTCAAGAAGGAGGAATTGCGCTTGTGTGATTGTGTGTGTGTGTCTGCGCAGTCCAAAGTAACGAGAATGTATATATAGTGGCTTTGGTTTGAGTTTGCGGATGGGAAAGGATGGCCTATACCGCGATGCAGGTTTGTTGTTGTTGCTGCTGCTGCTGCTGCTGATGTTTGGAAAAGAAGTTTTCTCTGCAAGCTTTGGATTATAGCGACGTTTCGTGAGCGGAATGTATCATATAATGTCTTCTCGGTGAAACGTGCGATTTATATAATTGAGTCCCGGGCTACACGGAAATCAATACGTATATTGTACAGAAATAACATTCGATGTTTATATACATTCTTCCGTGTAACCATCATCAGCTGGAAGCATACCTTAGCCAAACGAACGCTATTGTCTCAAGAACAATCAAGCGCTGAACCGCATATCGAAAATTCGAAGGTCGCGTTGCAACCAATTCGAATTTCGAGATTGGCCTTCTCTCTATCTCGAAAGCTATACTCGCTTCGCAATGGGCACTTGACCCCCTTGTATATATATATATATATATATATATATATATATATATGGGGATTGGTCGTCGCGAAGTTGAGAGCGACTGCAGTGGTCAGATGTAATGCCGGACCATACCGCAGCGGTTTTCGAGGATAGTGGACTATATACTCGTTGAAAGTGGCTAAAAGACAACTTGCCTCCCCATCTACGGATGTAATAGAAAAATTACGCGGGCAAAAAAGCCAAGCGCACTACGCGTCAATCGCTTATTTAATTTATATATATTCGTATTATGCAAGTACTGGTTCGGAAGGAGAGCTACTTCCGCATCTTTTGCATGCTCGGCAAGTTTCTTCCCGACCTCGGGTAGGCAGCAAACAATCTGCCGTATCAATATTGAAGCAGCATTACCGAGATGCGATCTGCATCTTCTTCTTCGTTCTCGAGATATATATATATATAGCATGATGTGATTTTCCCTCGGCGTGTATATTCTCTTTGTGGAGGAGCCGCCGGCTGACTGACGGTATAGCTCCTTATTTCTTGTATTTCCCCCAGATATGCCGCGTATTTTTCTTTGATTATGTATATATATATACTTCGAGTTGAGGGCACTTCTTTAGAGTATTTACCCCTCGTTATTATTCAAATGTATATTGACCCTACCGACGTGTCGGATGGAGATTTATTATCCCGTGGAAGCGGATGATATTTGCGATTACCTATTTGTTTATTGTAAACATATTATTGTAATAATAAAGCGCTGATACTGAAAGCTTCGCGTTGGAAAAGTCGCCGTTTGAACAGAATCGTAAAAGGAGAAAATTCTCCGAAATCGGTGTATATAAATACTCCCGAGTCGACTATTAACAACGACGAGAAATAAAAGGAAAAAAAATCGTATAGGACGTACACATCTGGGAGTTTACGTACAGCTTTGCGCACTTGTGCGCCTGTTTTCCTGTTTGCCTAGATATCGGGGGCCTTTACTTTTATCGCAGCGCCGTTTGTTTTCACTAGCGCCTAAGATACGAACGGCGCACTTTGCAATCGTTTTCGCAGGTATAACATATATATATATATATATATAGCTACACCCACACACATATTTTCTGGAACGTATAGGGCGAAATAGTTTCTGTATAGGGGAAGAAAAAGCGACGAAAATCGTCGCTGGCGTGGACGTATGATCGCGCCGAGCTAAATTTACGAGGCTCCTGTGTGAGTGTGCGCGCGCACGTCGCGGCAGCTTCGAAATCGTTCGGCGATTTTCGACGGAGTAGTGTATACTGCACCGCCCGTCGAGGACTTTATTAATGTATATAGCTTCTCTCTCTTGCTCTTGCCGTCGATGAGTTTCTGATATTTTTCTGCAATAAATAAATCACCGACTCTGCGACAGACGTATACGTATATATACGCTTTTATAGCTCGATCGTAATGTGTGTGCGAGAGACGAGAGAAATATGGAGGTGATCGATGAAGTCGTATGGGTAAGCTTATGTGTGTGAAGGTAAAAGTTGGAATACGACTGTGTGGATTATTCAATGATGATTCGGTGCAATAATTTATCATACGAATTATGACTATATAAAGAACTTGAGAATCGATTTATCGATAGACATATAGATCATCGCCTCAAAACAAGCTCAAGATAGCATTATCAAGAACATTATTCTATGCACATGCTGTAACTATAATTCTGGAATCTCTTACTGGACAAAAGATATAAGCAGGATATATTCTGGCTTTGAAATACTGAAATACGAAAGTATATTAAAATTTTCTATTAATAGCTAATATATAATAGCTAATATTAGCTAGTTAATAATTGTTAACTTTTCTACCAAGGATATTTCCTCTCCAATGCGATTGATGAAAAAAATTCGAGCTGCTCATGCTGTAACTATAATCCGAGTTATAATTCGCTATAATTGAACTTCCATACGCTGAACCAGCCGATAGTGTATATAAGTAAGTAAACGCAAATAAAATATTGCTATAAATCCACTCTTAAACGTATGAAAAAAAAAATCCCTAACCAGAAAAATATTGCATCGCGCAATTCGCATATATATGCACACTCGCATATATTATACTCGAGCCGGCGTAAGATGGAAATCTCGTGGATGGAACATCCGCGATGTTTGAGAATATTCTATTCCCAGCGCCACTGTCTTTTCCACTTATTGTCTCGTTCCGTGCGATTTCGATTTGCCGCTTTCTCTCAGCGCGGAGGGGAAGAATTCGCGCAATATAACCATTTTCCCGGCCTTTCTCTCACCGCAACTTTGTTCGCAGAGCCGCGGATTTTGATGGATTCGTGCTGAATAATTTTTCGAGAGAAGCTTTCCTCGGTATCGTCGAGATGCGCGAATGAAGTTTCGCGTCAGTTTAGACTTGAAGTTTCGCGGGAGCTTCGATTTGATTGAAGAGATTTCATCATATGACGTATATAAATGTAAATAAAATTCCTTCCTATATAGCCGGAATTATATATACCTCTCATACACTCGGCTCATTCGGATAACAAGCGCAGCGGCAACGACGACGATCTAAAACACACGAAATTACGCGCATCGGTTGTCGTCGTCGTCATCGTCTCGTGAAGGTATATGTATACATACACGGACGCGTAATTTAATACGCGTTTGCGGCATCAGACAGAGCCAGAGCCGCTAGTCATATCTATATACACACCGGCAATAATCCAACGACTTCGCAGAGGAAATAGTGGGAAAACGACCGCAATTGCACCAGCAGCGAGTTATATTACCCAAGGCGCATAGAAGAAGAAGCAGCGACGCTTGCTCGTTATTGTTGTGCCTGCCGGCTTGGATATTCGCGTCCTTTCATAAACGCGCGGACTTGTCGAGGTTGGAGAGAGAGAGAGAGAGAGAAAGAGAGAGAAAAAAAGGGAGAGTAAAGCTACGATTAAGGTGACTACTCGCCGCGGGGCTCTGTGTATCGCGCGATGAAGGATATGTTTTCGAGTTTTCTCGAGTGGAAAAAGCTGCGAACTTCTTGCGGGATGCTGTGACTGCTACTGGGATAGAGTTGTATTTATTATTTTCTTATATCATAGTTGATGAAACGTAACGAAATGTCTTTACTTGGGAGACACATGCATAGCTTTATTATGTATACAATTTAGCTTTGTTCGACGACATGCGTCGTTTATTCTTTAATTGTTTTCTTAATACTTGCAGGTGCCGAAGCTTAATTTATAGTGATAAAGTTCGTCTATCAGTGATAATGAACAAAAAAAAATTGTATCCGCTAGATGGCAGGTCAATCGATGTGCTCTCAACACACAACCCCCTATAAATACACTATATACATCTATCAACTAGATATTCCAAGACAAAACACAGAACCGCGAATCCGGCGTCCAGTCGACACTAATATTATTCCCGACACGCTATATATATATATATATAATATAGCCGACTGCAGAGAGACGGTAACGAGCGCGACACCTGGGCGTCGATCCTCTCTCGCCTCGCGCGACAGTTATCGAGTTACCAGTTTGAATATTCACGCCGCGCTCTGAGCTCCGGCACGTACACACACACTTGAACACGTGGGGAAGCTTCGTGTTCGATTGGTCGAGAATTTCGTTGAGACGAAGAAGAAGCTCGAAATTGAAATTTTTTTTTTTAATTATGTTTGACGCCGTTTGTTGGAGTCAAACACGTGCCACAGCAGTGTAAGCTATTCATTGAGATTATCAAAGCCTAAGCCTGGAACCGTACGGTTGGAGGGTAAAAATAAAAAGTTGATAGACAGCGCTAAGAGTGAATGAATAAGAGATATCCTCTCGGTAGCTGAGACTATCTTGTCCGTGTAGACTTTGAGGAGAGAGCCGACGAGTTCTCTATATGTCTCTGCACGTAGATTTCACCTCGTCGAGAATTTACGAGCGAAGGAGGTCAAGTTGATTTTGTCCCCGCAGAATTGACTGGCAAACGACTGGCTGCTCTCTCTCTCTCTCTCTCCCTCTCTCTCTCTCTCTCTCTCTTTCTCTCTCTCTAAATATATATATATATTAGGGTGGCGCTTATTTCCCAAAGTGGGGATTCCCGTTTCGGGAATCACTTGCATTTACCAAAAAACGATGAATTCAGCAATAAAATGTGATTTAGCAAGTGTTTAACCCGTTTCACTTTTCAAAAAACATGATTTTTTCGCTCCTACGTATTTAATGCTGTGGCATTCAAGGATAGTCAAACGTCAATTTCCAATAAGTAAGATATGTTTTCGATGTATTTTTTCACGTAGAATACGATGGCGCTGTTGCTTTTATCATAAAAGATAAGCTAAAAACACTAGGCGCATAAAATTGTACTTTTTAGTCTTTTTCAGTTATTTTTAGCCCCTACTGCTTTAAGGTTATTTTTTATGATAAAATTAACGCCATCGTATTCTACGCAAAAAAATACATCGAAAACATATCTTACATATTGGAAATTGACGTTTGACTATCCTTGAATGCTACAGCATTAAATACGTAGGAGCGAAAAAATCATGTTTTTTGAAAAGTGAAACGGGTTAAACACTTGCTAAATCACATTTTATTGCTGAATTCATCGTTTTTGGGTAAATGCAAGTGATTCCCGAAACGGGAGCCGGTATTCAAGCACTTTGGGAAATAAGCGTCACCCTAATATATGTATATATATATATATATATATATATATATATATATATATATATATATTTACGTGACCGGTATTATTTATCGTCGATGGGATACGATTAAGAACGTCCGATCGTTATTACTCCGTTAAAAGGGGAGCATCTCCTGAATTTTTTCGTTACTCTATCCCACTACTGCGCGAAGCACATATCCTCTCTCAGCATTTATTTTCAACGCGATCGTATACGTGCGGCGTTGATTGAAGCGCCTGTATACATATATCAAAAAGCTCTTTCCATCGATTAAAAAAAAAGTTTCGAGTTAACCGCGCGATTTTATATGGGCTTTTTTTATATGTGTGTGTGTGTGTGTTCGGTTTTCGAGAAAAAGCTCGCATTTAACGTGGGTTTCTTCAGCGGAATTATAATCGCGACGAACTACTAGCGCTTTTGCGACTGACAGATCGATGAAGCCCGGGTTTATTTCCGTGATTGAAAAACAAAATTGAATCGCGTAGAGCGGAATTCGAGCCGGTATGCGCATAAAACAGTTTGTATGCATATATATATATATAAACTTGCAAGCACAACTCGCGAAATCGAATGAAATGCGGGAGTTGGGCTATACTCGTGCGCGTTTCGAGCTTTAGCTTGAATTAGGGAATGGGAACGATTTTTTAAATACATTTGGTCGTTGATTTAGGTTTACATGTTACGCAAAAATTGGAGACGATTGAAACTTTCATTGACTGTATTAAGATATATTGGAAAAAAGCGAACAATTCGGTTTATGAATAATTGGGAAAATCGTATTTATTGTTTTTAATTTTCACTCTATCCTATTTATTACACTGAGAGAAGAACTACTATTTTATACAATAGTAACGGAAGGTTATGCTCGATTTATGCTAAATTTTACTATATTATATAGTAAAAACTGTTAAACGTATATTAAAAATTGCTGCATTATATAGTAAAAATTATTTTAAGAATTCTTCCGTTTGTCAGAATTTGAAGTTATGTATCTTTATGAAACTTAGTTTACAGTAATCAGAGTTCAAAATCTATTATTTTTCGTTTATCTGATATTATCAAGCCATTATATATTATTAGTTGACATTATTTATTAATTTGCATTAATTTATTATTGATGTAAACTCATAAGTAAATGTGATTAATATATCAGATCTGAAATTCGGTTACAACAGCGCACTCGTCTACTATGCTGGAGGACCAGGTTCGATTCCCGTCGTCGCAAAAAATATGTATTTATCTAACTCATTTCTTGCAGTATGTAATATTGAATATCAATAACAATAAAATAATAACATCCGATAAATGCTTAAAATGGATCATTGAAGAAAGAAATGAAACTTTAAAAAATGTCATCCCGGTACATAATACAATAAAATTCAATAGAAAGAAAGTATGACCTTCCGGTTACTATATATTATAGTCATTTTTCCTACATTATAGTATATTTTAATATATAGTTACGCATAAATAACCATCCATCTCTCCCCCACACATATACCCATATTCCGGAAAAATCTTTCCCCACATAGCAATCCGCAGTCTCTCTCTCTCTCTCTCTCTCTCATTCGCACTTTTATCATGACCCCTCACATCTACATTATACGAGAACGATCGACGCTCGCGTTTTCTCTCATCTGCAGGAATACACAGAAGCCGATAAAGGCCTCGCAATCGGCGGCCGATAATTATAATCAGTTAGGCAGACGAGATACGGGCCGGTCCTCGCGCGCACTGACCTGGATGAATGCGGGCGTGCGCCATTCGAAAAGCTCGCTCGACAGATCTGGCTTGTTTGCTGTGCCGGGGCTGTCTCGGGCCGCAGACTCGCCGGTGCGATGTGGAGGGTGGACACAGCATTTACATCATTTAATTTATGAGCCTTCTCTCGACTGCTGCTGCTGCTGCTGTAGTCCTCTCTCTCTCTCTCTCTCTCTCTCTCTCTCTCTCTCTACGGTCCCGCGCGCCGTAAAGGTATATATGGATGCCGGGGGAGTGTTTGATACAGGCAGTGTGTGTGAGAGAGAGAGAGACACATACTAATGCGACTCGAATAAATTTGCATATGTATGTGGCCGAATGCTGATGCGAGCGCGCAGGGAGAGTAGATAAAGCGACCGAGAGCCACTGGACGTTGAGGGAGAGAGTGGGGGGTCAGCATTGTAAGTATATATACTGTACCTACGGCGACGTCGATCTTCTGGGAAGCGGAAGAGAGAGAGATGCGGGGGTGGAGGGAAGTATAAGGGGACCTTGGAAATTGCCAATTAGATCTCTGGAGGCCAGAGCGCGAGTGCAGCTCTCTCACTCTCTATACTCTCCCCCCTCTCTCTCTCGGGGATGAGAGAGTTGCTCGCTCTCGAAAGCTTCGGCGTGTCCATATAGAGATCGAGTGCGTCTTTGCGAGTCGAGGTTCTTCCTTAAATTCGTGCTTGCTTGTGTGGATCCTCTTATGCGAGCTTTCATTGATTGAGTTTATGCAAAACAGCGCTTTGAACATTTATAATATAATAAGTGAATTAACGAAGAAAGCTCCGATGTTGAAACCAAGGGACGCGTTGCGGATATGCCGCAGTGCACTAACTTGGAATATTTATTTTTAGACGACGACGAGGACGAAGACTCTTTTACTTCGCGAGAGTAAGAGCTGCTTGTTGACACTCGACGGATGCACTTCGCGGGCTGATGCATTTCCGCGAATTTGGCGCAAACTTTCTTTCGTTTTATATAGATATAGTTGCTGGGGGTTGTTGTTGTTGTTGTTGATTGGTGTACTGGAATTACTTCCGGAGTTTGGGGAAAAAAAATTCGATTCTCGTTATCGATCGATTTTATTATGGCGAATACATTCTTTCAGCTAAATCCGACGCATTAGACGTCAGTCGCACACCTTCGACTTTTCCGAAGTATATAATCGACAAACGTACAACTCATATGGGTCGACACACACAGCTGCACGAATTCTGCGAGAATATTCAGGATTAAGGAAACTCTCCAAGTTTGATTGCCCTCAAGTTATCCGTCGTCACAGACCGACACAACGACTTTCCTCCATATATATATACACGCCTAAATACGCCGACGAATAATCGCTCTGTATATTGATTTTCGCGAAATAATAATTCGAAAAATCTACATACGCGCAGCCCCTCAGCCTCGTAAAACTTTTCGAACGCTCTCGGCACAAGAAAAACAGAGAATCAGCGAAACGAAAACTCGATCGTCGAAAGAATAAACCAACCCTTTCATATTTCCGAATACACAATCGCGTCTAAACAAAGCTATCTCACTCTCTCTCTCTCCGGTGGCCAGTCCGCAAATATTTTTTTTCGCTGCCTCTCCTTTGTTGATGTGTGCGCGTACACACAGTCGCTCGACGATGAAAAAGCTCGCAAGAATAAGCAACGAATTTTCCGTCTCCCTTTGTCGGCCCCATAAGTCGCGAAATAAACTTGTAAAACGCTGTGTAAGCGCATACTCGAGTGAATTATACGCCGGTATGCTTCTGTATACACGTATAGATTGCCCGACGGCAATCGTAAAATTACGAAAAAAAAAACAACAAAGGCGAGTCGTAAAAGCGTAGTTGTAACCTCGCAATTTAAACGCTCTTTTTTTACGGCACAGCTCACATATATACACACGTACAGCTGACGTCGGATCCGCCGTATTGTTTTCCTTCTTTCGGATATTCCGTTTCGCTCCGAAGTTCGCCGCGAAAAGCTCAATTTTAAATTCTACGAGCATTTCTTCCTAGACAACACACAGCAGCTGATAACACACAAGAGAGTCCCCCTTTATCGCGAAATTATTCTCGCTGCTGCAAAAGAGCAGCAGCGGCAGCGCTAAGGACGACACCTCTGAATTAGAAACCGCCTCACGGCGAGCTGCTGTGCAGTGGAGACGCTTAAAAAAAAGAAAAAGAAAAGCTACAGCGTTTTGCTCCGGCAATTACCTATTTAGATCCTCGCGCCCGGAATTGCCCTCGTTTATATACCAGTCTCCGAGCGAAAGAGGAGCAGACGACGCATGCAAAAGTCAGCTGCAGTATACTACTGTGCGTATATATACACTCTGTACACAACGTGTATATGTATATATATTCAGGACGCGACGATAACTACAGAGCTCCCCGCGAGCGGTGTGTATATATATAGATATATCGCGTATGATATTCTGTTGGAAGGCTTTATTAAGACGTAACTTCTTTAATTACCCGACCCGCGATTATATATATATATATATATATATATATCTTTCTCTCTGTGTGTCTCCACAAACGTTTCTATATATATATATATATATGTGGCTGTATAAACTGGAGGTTCTCCAAACTACCCCCTTTTTTCGCGCTGGCTTGAAATTAAAAGCAGCGAAAAGGGGGGGTGGTGTAATTACGAGCATACCGAATTTCCCTTCAATTAGTCCCGCGGAGCGAGATATCGGCCTGTCTCTGCGCTCGAAACAATGAAACTCCCCGAGAACGAGCGCATCTGTCCGACCTGCTGCGGGACGTTTATCGTGCGTCTCTTTTATACATATAGTAGAGAGAAGGGACACACTGAAATTACAATTAGGGAATGGAATTATCCTTTTTCTTCCTCTCTCCGCACCGAGTCGTTTGGCCGATCGAATATTGACTCGTACTACTGACGTCGATGGATTTTTCGCGCGCAAATTCGTTTATTCGGTTTTTTTCTTCTTTCAGATAATGTGAGCCAAGCAGAGTATAAGTAGCGGCAGGCGATGGCTCGGCAGTCGAAATCCGCTTTGTAGCAGCCAGGGTGAGTACAAAGAAAGAAAGAAGAAAAAATATATAATAGAATAAGGACGAGGGACACGCGCACAGTGTATATATACATGTATAGTAAAGTCGGCAGACACTGGAGATTTACCGTCGCGGTGGTGGTCGGCCTCGTCGTTTCGCCCGGCAGAACGCCCCTTCCGGATTTCAAAGTCCCGTATATTACGCTGCCTCGCTGTATATATACTGCCCTTGAGCCGGGCTCTCTCGCGGGTTATATACCCCCTGCCCCCACCCTGTCTCTTTGTTTCTTTTTTTCTCTTATCGGGACGTGTTTTGCGTTATTCGAATACTTGGAAAAAGCACCGACGCCTCGTCGAAACTTCTCGCAAAGAAAAGAGAGGGGGTTACAACGACTATACATATATATATATATAGGGGCTTGAAAAAGGATTCGGTCGACTCGTCCTGACGTTGTTGAGTGTGCGGCGCCGGGCCGATTAATGCCAAAGCCTTCGCCGCTCGTCCGTCTTCGATTGGTCTCTGTGGTCTCCCGCCCCGTATAAATTAAGTGAAATCGAGCGTGAGATCATTTCGGCTCTTTCTCTATCTATACTCTGTGTGTGAGCGTATATATGGATGATGATCTCTGCTTTATCCCGCGCGACGATAGTATCTCGCGTCGATAACGCGAGAGCAGCGCAGGTGCGGTGTAAGCTCGAGAGGTCGCTGTCCTCTCTTTTATTATGACGCAGATTGTATATATATGTTATTATTGTCCAGAATCAATGTTGAAATCGTATTAAAAGTATCTATAATCAAGGTCGTTTTTATTAAGTTTTTGATTAAAAAATTAGCCAAAAATCGTTAATATTCGTCTACCAGGACTCAGCCGAGTAGAATCAAAAGTATATCTTCGGTCGAGCTTTCGATGATGAAGTAAGCCTCCGGCATTAATTTATAGGTATATACGACACGCATCGATCGGACGCTGGAAAAATATTTTCTCCCGTCGTGTGCTCGGAGGGAAAACACTGGATCGTTGTTGCGGTCAGATTAAGCGCCAAAGGGAGAGAGAGAGAGAGAGAGAGAGAGAGAGAGAGATGCGCATATATATACATATACATCGCGCCGCGTGGATGAAAAGCACGGAACACGAAAGCGCCGACGAAATTGAATGTATGCAGTATATGTGTGTGCGGATGCTGCCGAGCGATTTTCATAAGTGTCAGCAGTTCCGTCGACCTTATCACAGTGTGCAAGGGGACAAGGGCGCGAAGCTAACTTTTGTTACCCACCGACGAAAATGATCGCTCGGATTATTCACAAAGAACGCGGAAATTTTCCTCGGCTATATAGCTCTATATGTAGCATTCGAAAGTTTTTCTCCCGAGCATCTGCGCTCGCTCTCTCCCAACGGAATTACTAACGCAGTAGTGGTAGTAGTAGTTCCAGTGGCTGTCGATGCGAGAGATGGAGAGAAAAAGAGAGCGTGGGAGTAACCTTTTGAGGACCGCAGTCAAGCTCTCGTTCGCAATGTAAAGCGGCTTACCGAAAGAGCCGCTGCTGCTTCTATCATCATGCCGAAATAACGACGAGCGCCGCCCTTCGAACCAAAATATTTCCCCTTTTCCCTCGCAAGCTCTCTATTTTTCTACTCTTCTCTAGGTACACATTACTCTCTGCTGATCATCCTTGACTTTGCGAAAAAGCTGATTACGTCTACGGAGTACTGTCTATATATATATATACATAGATCGATATCGTCAGATCGATCGGAGGCTGTACGCGATATCTACACCATCATTGTTCCAGCGTATCATTCGATGCTGTTTCGAATCATATTACACACACGACACAAGGATCCCCCATACATATAGCCTACCCGGCTTTATCAGAGTTTTTCTTATACTTCTTCACCCTTTAGCTCTCTATCCGTCTCGCAGTGGGCCGCTTACTTTGCTCCCAGTCCGTCTTTAGCGTCGGTCTCTTCCTCTTCCGAAGGAGGAGGGCAGCAGCGAGTACTCGGGACACTTAAAGGATTTACGGGTCTAAGAACTCGAAAGCGCTCTCTGTTTCTCTCGCTGTCTCTCTTTCCGCGGCGCTGCACACTACCGGCCGGCTAAAACTAATTGCGAGCACGCCTCCGAGACTCGAATTCTCGATGGTATATGCGATGGGGGTGAAGAGGAATTCTTTTTCTCGTTTTTTTTCTTTTCGTTCGTTGCGGGTGGGATTGTTTTTGTTCGCCGGATTCGCTCTTGCTTTCTTTTGGGGAAAACGACCGAAGTTTCGCGAGCCGATTTAGGATCAGTTTGCGGAGTTGGACGCTGCGTGTGTTATATAGTAAGCGTGTATAGTCTTTTCGCGATGAAATATGTAGAGTGGAATTTTTTTTGTGATTAGTTTGGTGGTGATAATTCAATATTTTTGTCCTTGGCTAAAAAAGAGGAATCATCATGTTACTCCTTCTCTGATTGGTCGTGCGCGTGTCCAATCAGACCAGTCCTTTAGCCAGTATTACTGTTAGAAGTTTTTAGATGACGCGTCATGCGTTATATATGAATTCCTAACTTCAAGAAGTGAAAATTGAGAAAATTATCAATATAATTATGTAAAAATTAAGGCATGGTAATCATTCGATTTTTTCTTTGATTGGATATTTGTTTTTGAGCGCGATCTCTACATAAGTATGAATTCCTAACCTCAAAATCTTAAAATTGAGTAAATATGATGCGATAATGAGAACGCGCGAAGCACGTTTCAAATCGCTAGTATACTTATATAGTATAGAAATACCACGCAAGGTCTTATGTTGTCATTTTTTTGAGGTTAGAAGATTAGTATACCTTTGATTCTAACCTAGATGTAATTTCGGTTTGCTGAGTCTCAGCAAAGATAGATGGCGCACTGTTTCTCTTATCTGAATCTGTGTTCCCAGTATACTATAGGTATATAGCGTACGCTAATTTACAATAAAACTTAGATAAATTATTTATTCCGTAGATTGTCATGAAATTCGGCCAAAACGCAATAAATTAACCAAGAACTAATATTAATCAGAATATGTGTTAAAGTAAGTGTTCAATCAACAAAAAAATTTAAAGTAGTTGGAAAGCCAAGTCAGCTAGGTGTACAATAAGTCACTCACGCGAATATACCGCGTATATACATCGCAACGACGACGATATGGGTCGCGATATCCTCGCGAAACGAGGACGACAAATAAATTTTTTCCTCCTTCCGAGGAGAGCTTGTCATATATATATATATATGTATAAGTTCTTACTTCCCCTTTTGCGCCGCTCCTCGTTATTTTTTTTCTTTCACTTGCCTTGCTATATATCATGTCCGAGGAATGACGCAAATTGAAATCGGGCTCGAGCGTTTCGCCAATTGGCGGTTTTCACTTTTCCACTTGAATTCTCTCTGCTTTTTTTTTTCATCGACGCAGCTGCCGCGCCGTTTGTAACGCAATTTTTCTCGGTGCTTCTCTTTGAAGACGACTCCTCTCCTGTTCGTTTGACTTTCACTTTCTGCTGTAAGCTTTGTCCGCTGTGTGGCTTTATTTTTTGAAAAATTACTCTCCGTACTATACTGGACGTAAAATTTGGTTTAAGTTTTTGGAGGCGTAAAATTGAATTTTGCGCACGCTACAGACGATAACGTGATGGTTTAAAGTGTAACTATACACCGAGTGTGTATAAAATTCAACTTTACGCCCTCAAAAACCTAAACCATAATATCGAACTTTTAGCCCAGGATATAGTACGTCTTGTTTTCCAAAGAAAAACGACGAGATATACCTCCTGCTCTGCAATTATTTAATAATGCTAGTCTCTCACATGAGCTTTAGTACACACATACACGCACACATAAGGCTCTTTCGAACGAGCGTATACTACATATAGTTGCCCAACGATAATAAGCAGAGAAAACAGGGAAAATAACGTCTATATAATACAGCTCGTCGTCGATCGCTTATATGACTCTTCGGAGAGAGAGAAGTCCCCCGAGCTAGCCTCTTTTTCTCCCTCCAGTCAATAAACCGCTGCTTGGGCACTTGAGACGCATTATTGTGTATATACACGCCGTGTATACGCGACATAACGCGCGCTGCACTTTTTCCCGGGTCTCCATGTATATATATACATGTATACTTGCCTACAGAGGCAGCGGCGACCGTATCATGGTCATGCCGGAGCTTTCATCGGAATTTCAAACTTTGGATCTTTTTTCGAAGCATAATAGATGGATTGCGCCGCTGGTATACACACGAGGGTTGACCGAAACTGTATATTATATATTCTCTTGTGTCGCCGCAAGGCTGACGCCGACCGGACAAAGGAATACGAAATTCAGCTTCTTATCGAACGGAATAGAGATATCGGTTAGATATACCATTTTTTTCAGTAGAATAACACGCCAGGTTCATAATACCGTATCTTCTCGGTCCTTTTGTTCCGACCAGTGTGTATGTGTATATACACATATCGTTATACAAGCAGACTATACGTCTGACCTGTACGATGGCCCAAGGGGCCTCGTATATACGTGTCCCGACGTAGTCATGGCAACTTTTGATTGTTCCTTTCCTTCTTTCGAAAAAGGTAGTAACCGACGACTACACTCGCGCGCTGACAAGCGCACGTGCGTATATATATATATATATATATATATATATATATATATATATATATATATATATATATATATATATATATACCGAAACCGCGGAAGGACGCGAGAGAATACGGGATAGAAAAATAAACGTCGTCGTCGAACCCTTCCCTATATATACGCGGTCATACGTCCTGCGCCAACAAAGGAGCCGGCGCATGTATAGCTCACTTCTCTCTCGTTCTCGTCTTTTCAGGACGTTTTTTTTTCTTTCACGAGAGGAGAATAAATGGGGGGAACAACCATACGCGAACGGCCCAATGAATGTTCGATGAGTAATGTCCATTGTGTGGCCAGTTGAATGCTATAAAGGTACCCATACTACTTCGAATCGAAAAAGCTCTTGCTGGAGAATTCGTTTTTTTCTCCTCGAAATTCGCAAGCCTTTTTCACCTCGTATTTAGAAGCAGTATACATATACATACATAGGCGCGAGCTTGCAAAGACTTACGATCTCCACGGCAAGCTCTCTCTCTCTCTCTCTCCCTCTCTCGCAAGCAATTAAAACAGTTTCCACGTGCCGCGTCGGCAAGTAGTCGGTTTAACCCGTTCTCTAGCGCAATAAAGCGAGGCACAGCAGCGGCGCTATGTGTGTGTATGTATACGCCTATATACGCCTGCAGCCGTATAATAAGCAATTTGCATAAGCCTCTGTTTCGATTCGGCCTTAATAACCTCGCCTCGTAAAATAAACAAACTTTTTTAATGCGCCTCGGCTATATCTGCGCCAGCGAGCGAGCTTCTCCTTATATAGAATATTGCGCGCAGCGTCGGCGCCGATCGTTCGCGAAAAATGGGGCTGTTTTTTATAATCGGACTGGTGTGCGCGTGCGCGCGGCTCTCTCTCTCTCTTTTTTTTTTTTTTAATACGCGTTCGAGTGAAAGGGCGCGTTATATTCGCAAGCTCGTAAAAAATATAGACGTTATGCGCGAGGAAGCTTGCGGTATCTTTCAGCTGTTTTCTTTTTTTACGAGATTTCTTTGACGCGTGCGGGAAAAGTTGGCGGCGGTGGTTGTGTGTGTGTAATATGGGTTATGACGCAACGAGGAATAATTAAGAACCCGTAGCGAGGAGGCGTTATCGAAGATATGTTTGAGCGTAAATTTAAGTTTCTGATCGAACGTGCGCGTGTAAGCTTCGGCGAAGGATATTTGTTATGCGATTATAATATGGAGTAGTGCAAGTGGTGGTGTGGTCAGACAAGGTGATGAGATTTTTTTTTCTGTTGGTTGAAGGGGAGCCAACATCGTTTCTCTATAGTTTTTTGTTCACTTATATATATATTGGTATTATAGAAACATTGGATGGCTCCAAGCTCATCGACTTGTTAAACTATGATGAGTATATGAAAATTCAGAAATGAGTATATAAATGTTTCCGATCGTTATTCCGATGTTACAAGGTTACATGGTCGGAATGAACATTCCTATAAACTATAAAAAAGAAACATTACTCGACTCGAATATCACAAAAAAAATCCCTTCAACGTTCGCAATAGTACCGGTCAATCATACCAGCTCACTCCTCGTCCACAGCTCGCACAATCTACCCACACAAAAAAGAATATATATCAAGCCCCGATTGTCATCCTCGACCTATATATGTATATACACATGCATACTGCAAAGAAGCGAGTAGTACAGGGCCAAAAAGGCTGAAAACATAATGAACGCCGACAATGAAGTAGTAATTCAATGGCCAAAAAGAGAGATAGAGCTCTATATAATCTCGTCGAGAGCCAGCGACAAGGGATTCGAGAAAGACATGTATATACAGCATATATATAGTCATCGACGCGTATTTCGGTCACGTATCCGCACCGGACAATGCCGGTTGTACGCGAGCACTTATGCACACCTGAGGCAAGCTCTTTTCGATGGATGAACGAGCTTGTCTATCCTATACATGTAAATATATACTCGCGAGGACTGTGGGGTCAGCGTTTTTTCGATATATATATATTACAAATAGTTGAATTCGCTGCGCGGATATATAGGTATATACTATAATATCATGGCGTAGTCCCTCGCGCCGAGAGAGAAATAAAATTCAGTGGCTGGTCGATCTTCTTCGGCGAAGCGGAATGTTTATACGAAGCAAATTAATTTAATTAATTAAAACCCCGCGCGAAAATCAACTCGAGCCGAGCCGCTTCTCAAAAATAGCCAACTATGTATGTATAACGTGGAGGAAAATTCATTATTATGAAAATAAATATATAACATTGTAATTAATTAAATGGAAAACATACGCCGGCGCGCAGTATTGATTTTGCTCCCCTTTGCTCGCGTCTCTGTGTGCAGCGCGGGATTCTGTTGTTTTACACGCGCAATTTCAAGGCGAAATTCGAATTTTAAGCGCGCGCGGTATCCCCTCAATTGTATAACGAGTCCATATACGGTAAAAAAAAAGATTATTATTATAATTATTATTATTATAACGTATACAGTAGAGGTATATATTTTCGTATTGTAAAATATAGAAAACGAACGCTTTTTCGGAAGAGACGCGGTTCTTCGTGCAATAGCCTTTTTACCAGTTATGAACGATATATATATAAATATAGAAGAGAAATAAAAAAATAAAAGCCCGCGGAGCAGATGGACGAAGCGCACGAGCGAAGAATTAGAGAGTCGACTCCGCGCAGAGAGAACGAGACGAGTTGGCAGGCGTATAATAACGATTCGGGGATTCTCTCTTTCGTCGTTATACATACGCAAAAGAGAGCGTGTGTATGTATGCGTGTCGATTTCGAACGAGCCCCCAGAGGCGGATATCGTTATACGCGGCACATACTACTCGCGAGAGATAGGGAAATAAAAGGAAATAATTGTTGAAATATGCATTTGAGCGTCCGGCGCGTCTACGATTTTTTCTTTTTGTTCGCTATTTCTTCATACGCGAGACCGACGCTCTGAAAAATCACGGACGTACGAAAATAATATATAGAAGCCGTTTTTTTACTCTATATATAAAATATAATATATATACACGCGCGCACGTCGGAGTTAATTTGTGCGCGTTTGTATATATACATCGTGCATCGAGTCCTCTCCGCTGCTGCACGCGCTGGAAAATTAATGTCCCATCGCGCGGAGCCATTAGCAAAGTTTTCTCTCTCCTTGTGTGTGTATATATATATTGTGTAACGGCTCAGACTCCGAATGCGGTGGTCGCCGCGTACATTTTTAACGAGTGTGTTTTTATTTTTGCATTTTTAAAAGTATTATATTCACTCGCCGCTCGCGTTCTAATCCATAAAAAGCATTAATATATATATATATATATATATATATATATATATATATATATATGCTCGAAACATAAATCTCGACGACCGGCGCGAGCCTCGCCCATTATAAATTATTTAACGCAACTGCGACGTTCACGATTAATTTATTAGTCGTGAATGTCAATTCCGGTAAGTAATTTACGACTGCCGCTGTGGTTATCCCTCTCTTTCTCTCTTAAAATCTTATTGCGATTCTGAGCACTCTGCGAGAGAGAAAGAGAGCTGGATTTCACTTGTGTGATGAATTGCTGAGTTATCGGGATTTCATTCAAGAGATATAGTCGCGGATGAAAATTTAGCGCTGCGCGGTTGATAAAAAAGCTCGGTTTTTGAAAAAATTCAAAAAAATTTTAAAATAAAAATTTTATAGGTCTATAACCATGAGTAAGTTATGTACTCGTTTTTGTATTATAAACGTTCTTTATTAACCATGTAAATTTCGCTCTGATCCTTTATCACAAATCCGAATGGCAAATGAAAAGTTTTTGGAAGAATCGATTCTTAATTGGACGATCAAACGAACTTACCTGTAAGTGAAGTTCGATCGTAATTATACGAGTACTCGTTCGAAGGGATTAAAGAGGTAGTACCGCTTCCCAGCGTCAGATGTCGCCACTTCAGAGCAAAGCAAAATGTCTGCTCTGCCGCGCGCTCGGCGCGCGCTTTCCCTCATAATTTTCAGAGAAGTTTTTATTGGGTGGGATCTTGATTTGATGTAATCATTGATCGTGGGTGGGATTTAATCCCTTCGAACGAGTACTCGTATAATTACGATCGAACTTCACTTACAGGTAAGTTCGTTTGATCGTCCAATTATACTTTGTACTCGTTCTCCGTGATTAAAGAGGTAGATGTTTAGAGATATCCACAGAACATTGGATTTATTGAAATACTTATAAAATTATACAAAGTAGTTTAACACAAAATTTATTTATGATTGTTCTATAACTGCGCTTGCAAAGTTACCTTCCGTATCTTCTATTGGTCGGTTGTAAAATTTCGCGAACATTTTCGATTCACCTGCCCAACCAGCGGCGCTTCTAATTATATTGAGGTCTAAACCCTTTTTATAAGCAGCTGAAGTCGACGCATGTCGCGTGCTGTGTGCGGTAAAGGTTTTGTCGATCCCGCATTCCTCTAGAACCGATTTCAACCATCTGCGAATGGATTGAACATTTGCGGCTTTATACGGTTTTTTATACGTTATAAAAAGTGCTTTTTCGTTATTTCTAAGAGAACGCGTTACATTTAAATATCGTATTAATGTCGATGCTATACAAAGCTCAGGCTTATCTTTGAAAACCGGAATAGATGCAAACGGTTGATGAGCTCCTGGTCTTGATGTTTTGATGATGTCCTTAACGCTTATATCGACCATTGTGGATGTAATTGAAATTTCGTCAATTTTAATTAAGGATAGAGTTTGTGCCCTAAATCCCGTGCCGAGAGCTAACAATATAATTAGTTTTTCCGTGAGTCTTTTTAATTTCAGTTCAGTCAAAGGGTGCCAAGATTTTACCTCATTCAAAACAATATTGACATCCCAAGTCTTGGCATATTTGGGTGCTGTAGGGCGCAATCGGAAAATACCTTTAAAGAAACGGTGTAATTTTGAATCGTGTTGTAAGTCAATTTTAGAAATTAAGGAAAGGGCTGATCTCATTGTATTTAGTGTACTATAGGATGATCCTTCGTTGAACTTTTCCGTGAGAAACTCGATGACTCTGTTTACTTCTACTTCGTAGGGATCTTGCTTCATCTTGTGGCAATATTTCCACCAACTCTTAAGCGCAGAATCGTACTGCTTCTTTGTTGAATCAGCTAGAGATGCCGTTATGATTTTTAACGCAGATTCCGACAGGTTTTCTGTTACGAAGACTTGCCGCATAACATTGTCGCAACCAGTGAAAGCTGACGAGCCAACGGGTGTACTAGGTTCCTGCAAGGAGACAACAAAAGATGATTTGATGGTTGAAATATAATTGGCTGTCCTACGGACATTTTTTGAAATTCAGGGTACCAAGCTTGTCCCGGCCAAAAAGGAGCTACAACAATCACGGATGCTTTGTCTTCGCAGATTTTTTTCAGGACTCTCGGCATTAATGAGAAAGGTGGAAAAGCATAATTTAGTGTGTCGCCCCAAAAACAGGTGAACGCGTTTATCGTTTTTGCATCTGGGTCGTAATCCCAAGAACAATAATTCCGACACTTCTTGTTTGCTCTAGACGCGAACAAATCTGTTTCAGGGTGTCCAAAAGATTCCACTATTTTCTCAAAAGCCGCACTCGATAACTCCCATTCTGTATCTATGTTTTGTATTCGAGATTCTGCGTCCGCTTCCGTATTTTCGTTTGAGGCAATATATTCCGCAAAAACCCATAACCCTCTAGCTTCGCACCATTGCCAAAGATCTTTTGTTATTCTATTTAGATTAGGAAATTTGATGCCTCCCATTTTATTGATATAGGCTATGGCCGTGTTATTGTCGATTCGCAGTAGAATCTGACAATCTCTATCTTCTGCGGCGAAGCACTTTAAGGCTAGAAAAGCGGCTATAATTTCTAGGCAATTTATATGCAGCCGTCTTTCCTCGACCGTCCAGAATCCGTGCGCCCGTTTTTCTCCATACGCTGCTCCCCAGCCGCTCAACGAAGCATCAGAGAATATTTCTTTCCGGAAAGTGAAATTCCTTATTGGATTATACGTACTAAATATAATTCCTTTCCACCATTTTAAATCGTTAATGGTATTTTTGGATACATTGGACACAACTTTCATGTTACCCTTATTGGCTTTTGTGGCTAGATATTTATCCCTCTCTAAGCTCTTATAATATAGCCACCCGTATTTTACCGCTAGACATGCCGAGCTCAATGTTCCCACTAGCTGAGCCATTGTTTCGATTTTACATTTTCTATTTTTTATGATTGTTTCTGACAGGTTATTAATCTTATTTCGCTTTTCGAGTGGTAGACTGAGACGCATTTTTTCTGAATCAATAATGAATCCTAAGAATGTACATAATCTACTTGGTGTAATAACACTCTTATCATAGTTTATTATGAAACCCAACGATTCAATGAGTTTGATAGCTCTTTGGGTGTCCCCTGTACATTTTGTCGCTGTTCTAGCTATAATGAGCATATCGTCGAGGTAAATAACAACGGTAATTCCGTGTTCTCTCAACTCATGAATAATTGGTTTCATAATCTTTGTAAATACAAATGGGCACGAACATAGGCCAAACGGTAAACACGTGAATTGATATAGTTTGTTTTTATAAGTGAAACGCAAATATTTTCTATCTTTACGACAAACTGGCACCAGAAAAAATGCGTCTTTTAGATCAAGCTTGCACATAAAATCGAATTGGTGTAGTAGCTGAGTTGCTAACTTAATATTTTCTAGTTTAAAATGATCTGCTTGACAAAATTCATTGAATTTTTTTAGATTCAATATAAACCTGTAAGTGTTATCCGATTTAGGTACTAAGAAATACGACGATATAAATTGAACAATTTCCGGTTTTGCAGACTCGATCGCACCGTTCTTTAGCAGTTTAACCATAGCTATCTCCAATTCGCGAGTTTCTAGCGCACTAAAGGTTGGAATCACAGGTGGTCTGTCTTGGTACACATTTTTTGTGATCGGGAGCTCATAACCTCGAATGGTAGCCAATACGAAATCGTCGTTTGTTATTTCCTTCCACTTGTGGAGAAAAAACCCTAGCCTTCCGGCTCGCTTTACCTCTAATAACGTCGGTGGTCCTGGTTGTTGTGATGATACTTGGGCCTGTTGTGTGACATTGGCTGAGTTTGCGTGTATGTACGGGTCGACCGGTAAGAGCTTCTGTCTTTCCTCGAGGCGTTGTGATTGTAGTAACTCTTTTTGCGGCCAGCCGCGTTCGCCCCTTGTCCCGATGGCCGCCTCCAGTTTACCGAGTTTGTGTTGGAAGGCTTAAACGGTGTTTTCTTCAACGCCTTCATTTCCGCCTCGGTCTTGCCGAGTGCTTGCCAATCTTTAAAACGCTCACCCAGCTTGTCTCCAAACAGTAGCTTTCCACTATCTGCGTTATCGAGAATTTCTTTAAATTTTTTATCATAAGCTGGCGTTATGAACGCCTTTCTCGTGACGATGTTGGAGTGTATTAGATCACAAAGCATCTTGGTTGCGTCCGCTAACAATTGCATCACTTCGTCGCGATCGGCGGGCTTTTCCTGATCTTGAAAGAGTAGCGTCACAGCTGTTGTGACCGCGGCGAGTGCCGTGCCTGCCGCCTTATGCGATTCGCGGAAGTGTTCGTCTCTCTTTCGAGCGGCCTCATTGAGTCCGATTACAACTTCACTGTTGAGCTCGGGTGGCTCTAAGTTGAGGTTATCTCCGACTAGTGGAATGTTCTTTAATATTTCATCCTTCGTCTCCTTGTCCAACCCTGACTTAATCCACCCTTTGACTCTAGGAATGATGACCTCGTCAATCTCTAATTTGTTTCCTTTCTTTTGTTCCGGATTATCGCCGAGAAACCGTGCCGCTTCGTTCTCTCGTGAGTCATCTTCGTTCGCGGACTCTGAGGTATCGCTTGTCGAGTCAGATTTTGAGTTTTCCTCTTGGCTTCCCTCCGGTGCTGTTGCTAGGAAACAAGAGAGATACTTACATTATACACATATATCAGCCAATGTTAGAGGACATTATTGCGGTGTCTTAGCTTAAACTAAGCTCAACCGACTTCTTTTTATAACGACCGTTTCAGCTAAAACTGAACTCAGTCGGTTTATTGGAAACGACGTCACAGCTAGAACTGTGCTCGTCGATATAATTTATTGTGGTCTCAACGTACCAGCTTTACAACGGCGTTTCGGCGAGGAGGGGTCTTTCTTTTGTTTAGCGATTTGCTCTAAGGCAAGATTCAATTTCTCCTGTACATCCTTAAGTTGCTGTCGCATTTCTTCCTGCTCTGTCTTCTCCTCTTCCTTTCTCTTCCTCTTCAGCTCCTTCTTCTTCTGTTTATCACTCAGTTCCTCCATGTTGCACACTTCAAACGAATTTGTGTGATGATCTTACGTCCGACGACGTTGACGCCAAAAAACGTTATGAGGGAAAGCGCGCGCCGAGCGCGCGGCAGAGCAGACATTTTGCTTTGCTCTGAAGTGGCGACATCTGACGCTGGGAAGCGGTACTACCTCTTTAATCACGGAGAACGAGTACAAAGTATAATTCTATATATATGGCTACTGAACATTGATCACTGATTTTTGGAGAAGAGAATAATTTTCTCCAATGAAAAGGCCAGTCACGCAACGATCCAAAAGTACATTGTGCAACAAGGTTAAATAATTCTTAAAATCATGTTGGAATTCAAAAAAAGAACGAAAACAGTGTATTTACATAAAATATATTCCAGCGTCCCTATTACACAAGCCACTCATTCACGAAGCATAATAATTAAATGAAAATATCAGTTACACTTGAAATGAAGCTACGATTGCGAAACAACTCCCGATTCAGCTTCACTTCGCTCTTACATCGAGAGTACAAATAAAGCTTCGCTCGATATTTTCAACTATACAAAACTACATTAAAAAAAAACGGAAAAAAAGAAGCTTCCGGCGTAGCAATATCGACGAGAGGATTAATTAGCATCGAAAGGATTCCCGAGAGCGAGTGAGAGGTAATTCGCGAGAGCTGCTCGTCGGACCTATAAGTCAATAGTTGCCTTTCAGAGCCTCTCCCCCGGTCTGCAGCACCGAAGCTCCATATATACACCGAGAGAGAGATTCTGTCTCGCTCTCCCTCGGCAAGATTGAATTCCTCGGTTGGCGTTATACATTATTGAAGAAGAAAGATATACCCCCAAGGCTTCTTTCCTATATATATATACACACACACACAGCATCTCGCTCTCCCGTATTGTTCGTATATGAGCCGGAGGGGGCGGACGCCGGCGAAATTCATCCAGCGTCCAGCGCGTCGGAAACATTTTATCTTTGTACGCTCTAGGCTCTCGTTCTCTTTTTTTCCGAGAGAGAGAGAGAGAGAATGCCGCACAGAGAGTCCGAGGCCGTAATTGCTCAAGCGCACGACGAATGGCCGCGAAATTCTTTTACCGAGCTTAAGAGCAAAGCGCGTTGTGTTGCGCGACTGCGCGTTTCTTCGCGCGCGTTTGAACCTTATTTACATGATAACGCGATTTTTTTGCTCGGCTTTTTGTTGCACCGCTTTTATCTCTGGACACCCGGGGGTGATTAATTGTATGCGCGGGCTGGGTTACTCTTGCGCGTTTGTCTCGACGATTTACGTACTACAGTGTCTTGATTGAAAAGTCCGATCGACGTTTCGTCTTTTCCAAGTTGACGTGATAGGAATGGATGTGTACCACTAGTTGCAGTTGGATAAGCGTTTGTTTTATATTTTAAACAAATTAACTATTTCGCTTTTCACGTAGAATACTCGTACGTATAGGGTTCGTCTTTTCGGTGATAAATTTCAGATACATTGCTAATTGTGGACAAAGTGGAAACGATAATTAGCAATCATCTAATAATATGTTGCATTATTAACGACATTATTTTGTTTTCTTTCTTTTGTTCGTATTTCTAGGCTGACCCAATCATCAAAAGAATGTAATACACATGCCTCTTTAAACTTCATAATTCCCAAATGAATGCGACGATTCGAAAGCAGCGAGCTACAAAGTAAAACAATTTTTCGCCTTTAATAAATGTCTCCTTCGAGTATATAGAGAGCTGTATACGTCGCCAGCGAGTAACGTTGCGGAAAGAACGCTGCAGCAGCACACTTTGAACTCTGTCACGTCTCTCTGGATTCCTACCTTCCTTCCTTCTCTCTTTCTTCGGCTATTTGTTACCTTTTGCCCGTCTTTTCGTTCCTCTCGATTTCGCAACTCTCGCCTCTTTGGAATTCCTTCCTTTGCTCTCTCTCTCTCTCTCTCTCTCTCTCTCTCTCTCTCTCTCTCTCTCTCTCTCTCTCTCTCTCTCTCTCTCTCTTTCTCTCTTACGAGCCCAGTGGAGAAATCGAAGTAAGGAAAAGGGAGAAGGCGTATCGAGACGAGAAGCAAAGAGAAAATCCACGTGCAGCAGGTATATACGTAGCAGAGCGAAGGATATAAATTAAAAAGGAGTAGAAGCGTTAGAGAGAAGCTAGTCCGCGGGCTATGGCTCTTTTTGCCGATATCGAAGTCCCGCAAGAGAGAGAGAGAGAGAGAGAGAGAGAGAGAGAGAGAGAGAGAGAGAGAGAGAGAGAGAGAGAGAGAGAGAGAGGGAGTCTCATAGACGGAGAAAACTTGGCGATTGTGCTAAAAGGATTCCTTTAAGCTCGAGAGCTATATATATATTTTTTATTTATCTCGCTCGTGTGCGGCTTTATATTCGATTAGAGCACACTTTTCACCAAGAAATATATATATATAAGCGCGCTTTATGATGAAGCATTTTTCAATTCCTGTATCCAAGATTAACGAGCGCTCTTTCTTTTATCTCCGAAAGCGAGAGCGGAAAAATTGATACAACACACAACTTCTGAATTCTGCAACCACGCCACGGCTTCTTATCACTCGATCTGAAAAAAAACGGGTTACAAAATTCAGAAGCCCTCTGTTACGATGCGGAAAACCAAGCGCCTAATATTGACTCGAGCTTTTTACTCTCCCCGATGTGCAGCACGCGCACTTTTTTCCGGCGTCGAATATAGATATGTATATATATATATATATATATATATATATATATATATATATATATATATATATATATATATATAGCCAGGATTTTTTTTTCGTCCTTTTGCGCGTTGGGTCCTCGGGGATGGCGAGAGAGATGATGCACACCGCTCTCGGATGAAATTTCGGATTCCCAAGAGTAGCAAGGAACCGCGGCTGGCGGGTCAAGATATAGATATACACATATATATATACCGCTGACTGACGTGCGCATATACACTGCTTTTTTTTCTTTGGACAAACTTTGCTTCTCTCGGCGGATTTTGGTATTTCATTAAGGCGCTGCTCGTTCTACTTGGGTATCCGAGTTAAAAACTTACACTCGCGCGAGCCTCTCTTCATTGTCCTTCGCGAAATCGCATCGCGACGACGACGACTGAACTCTTAACCTACTTTCTCCGTTTTTTTCTCCCTCCTTTTCTCTAAATAGACGGTAAATAGAGAGACGAGTGTAGTGTATAATAGAAAAATGTCGGATAGCCGCGGCAATAGCGACGATAAAACGGCAGTCACGTGTATACACACACACACACACTCAGCGAGCTTTACTTCTACGTCACTGAAGAAGACGACGAGCGAAGTGCATCAGCAGATTAAGGACTATAATACACACACACGCGCGTGCGCGTTTTGAAAGCTCATTCGTCCCTTGGCATAGTTGTGTAGTAAGGATCGCTTACGTACTATATATATATATACATGCGCTATTCGGATTGTATATAGGTCGTGTTTGCCCGTTGCGACGTGCGCTCCTGCGCTAATACATAGCTTCGTGAGTGCGATTTCGATCTGAGATGCAGCAGTGTACATGGTTTAATGTTTACTGCATGTAGAATGTAAGGCTCTTTGGGTAGACGATAATTGAGAAGATGGGATTATGTATACGGTGAGAGCTTTCTCACTTTTTATGAGATGCTTTGGGAATGTGTGATATAGAAAGAATAATTTAGTGAGTTTTTTTTTCTGTTTATTTGAATTAATCACTGGAGGGATTTGGAGGGGTCAATCGACCCTCCATTAAATCTTGAGTCATAAACATCTTTTTTCAAATTCAGAATCTACTACGCAGATATATGCCATTGAATCCGTTACACTCGACTCTCCAGGCAATTCATATTCTTAGGCAAACACATCTCGAGCTTTGCTTTTCATTTTCACACGGAGAATCCTCTTGGCTATGCAAACATTTTTCCCGATCAAGCGACGATTCCCATCTCCATTTTGCGCGCTTCGAACGATCGCAATCGAAGCTCTCGGCTGTTTAATCATCGTCGAGCATACTTTTGACTTCTCAAGATGATAAAAAGTCTTCTTTATACACGTCGCTGCTATATTGTATTGCAAAATATCGCTTGACTGCATAATATATCCTGATCTGTTCGAAAAGAACTGCATTGTGAGTCTCGAATTAAGGAGGTATCTTTAATTACTTTGCTACTTTGCTGTTATCTTCCATCTCTAAAAAAAGCGCGCGAAATTCGAATTCCTAACCTAAAAAAAAATCAACCGTGTGTTTTCTCAGCAATGCGACCGGGCGATTGAAGATGCAAATTCCAAAATGCACTCAGCAAAGTGAAAATTCAAAAACATCCCCAAGCAGCTGCTCTTTTTCAGCGCGACAAACACTCGATACACATAGCGAAAGACTCTCAAGAGCGACACAAGCTCGTCTCGAGAGTAGCCCCCGCACAACTGATGGCGTAAACAGCCCCACGGCAAAGTGCGTGTCGCCTCGTTGAAAAACGAAGGGGAGGAAAGCTCATCCGCCTGTAAGTAATTCCAGCATCGATCCCCCGTAGTCGTCGCGCACACCTCTCCGTCATTCAAAATCCATTCTCCGTAGAAAGAGGCGCATTACATCGAAATTCCTCCGCGAAAGGGAAGGAAGAGATACACCCCCTCTCCCCTGTCTTATGTATTTCGTATCTTTCTCTCTCTCTCTCCGCAAATTATACACAAATGGCAAAATAAAAACCGCTCACTCTCTCTCTCTGCGTGCGTATAATGCATTTTTAAGAGCTTTTATACGGCGCATGCGCACATTCGCGTTCGATCATTTAACTCGCAGAGGGAAATATCATGTCCCGTGAATTCCGACGTATAAATCAAAGCCTGTCGGGCTATATATGTATATATACATGTGCGCGCAGTAATAGTCTCCGCTCGTAACTCGCCGATATCAGGCGACTGCTATATATATATATATATATGCTACTGCGGAGCAGAGCCTTATTATACACATATATACGTTCCGCATATGGAATTCCCTCAAGAGCTGCTTTTTGGAGAAAGGCGATAGGGGGGGACACTTGCGAGATTTAATCGGAAGCGCGTGACCGGATTGTTCCAGCCGTAGAGCTTAGCTGCTGCGGTTTTTAGTCCGGGATTCCGGCTTTTTAAAGGCCGCCGCTCGACGACGTTGTTTGTTTGCTACGGTGGTCGGAGAGCGGCTCGGATTAAAGTTCGAGAAGTTTGCGGTGAATGTTTCGAATACCAAGGGCGAGCTTGAAATAAGTCCAAGATTCGTGCAATGAGGTTCTTTTTTTTTTTTTTTTTTTGAAGAGACGCGTACATCTACTCTCTAAATTTGAAAAGGTCATGTGCAGCTGCTTAAAATAGTTTAGAGAGTAGGATAAAGCTTCCCAATATGGAGAAAAAAATGCCGTCACTATTGAGGAAAATCAGTCGTGAAAGTACTAACTGTACTTACCCTCGTCACTTCACTTTACCGGTTTCTAGTTTCTAGTTAGGGACGATAGGTGGCGCATAGGCACTTTACCATTTCCCTCATCATAATCTGTGCACAGAATGTATACGTATTCGCTCCTTGCACAATTTACTATCGGCGCCACTTTTGCGGCAAGAGTGAGAACTGTTGGTTTGATAAAATGTATATGCTTATATGGGAAGTTGCACAAAATAATTTATTTAGAAATGTTGATTGCCTTAAACTGTTGCAAATGTTTTTGTAAGATAACTGCCACTGTACTTGATACATACAAAAAGTTACAAACATTTTAAACATGTAGAATTTGGTTAAAAAATATTTTTTGTCTTTTTGCCCCTATGAGCAATACATTATTGCAACCGTTTAGTTTTGAGGGCGGCCACGAATTCACGTAGAATACGCGTCAAATACGTATACGCACATAGCGAATAGGGGCGTGTTAGTGATTATAACTGCAACTGAGTATTCTCCCTATCGGAGAGCGGATGAAAAAGTTTTTTTTTAAAAAATTGGTAAACAAAAGTTATTTCAACTTTGCATGCGAAAAAATATAGAAATCATGGTCATCTGTAATTCCTAGAATGGTTCACTGTAGGAACATTTTAGTTTTTCAATAATTTTTGCTACAACTGAATAATTGATGACCATATAAACAAATGCAATGATCAGTGAGCCATTAAATGCGTTAAATAAATATACTTTCCTATTAGGGTGCGCTGCCCTATGGTAATTAAATTAAGTAGAAACCGAGAGAACATGATCATACGGTATGTAACATTGTATTTTCCAGCTGCAGTGTACATAATATCTCTTTTCAATAATTCAGCATATTCGCGGAGTATAAAAAGTACACAGGAGGCTCATTAAAAAAAGAAAGAAAAATAGGTCGCCCCCGCGCGATATAATAAAAATCGCGGAGAACGAAAGAAATATTTCATCGATAAGTATTATGTATTAGTGCATCATGAAAAATCTAATAAAGGGGAGCAGCAGCGCCCCGAGGCTAAATTCCTTCGTTAAAGGAGAATTTACAATACCCGCGCGCGCTCGCGCATATATATATACAGTCATTTTTAAAGCGCTCTACGGCTTGAGAAAAATAAAAATAATAAATTTTCAGTCTATTATTTCGTTGCAAAGACTCGAGAGAGAGAGAGAGAGAGAGAGTAGACTGGAGCTACCATCAGAGTATTTTCAGATTTATTTTCACGCGAGAGGGTAGCTGAAATTACAGAATTTAAAGCAGGACTGCACTCTTCATCTTTACCAGAATTTTTCAGCTGCGCTCAGTCAGTCAGTTCTGCGTAGACGGACGAGGAAAAAAAATCGCTAAAGCCTCGATTTTATTTTCCAGCCGCTGTTTTTTTTACATTTTTCGGCCAAAGTTACCCTCGGCCACTTAGTCGTCCGAAGCTTTAGCGAATTCGTTGTGCATTTTTGTTTCTCTGGTTCCCTTTCTCTCGAGTACTTTTCACAGTTAATTTCTCGGAAATTCAGACGTTTCAACTTTTACAAAATTCCACGTTATGAAAATTATTCCGTTATATAAATTGCTCGAATGCTTGCAAAGCACCAACGACACAAATATTTTTCATCGCTTTTATTATAGTGTCTCTATTATAATTTTTCGAGATATTAAATCTCGAATACGCAAACTCATACTGAGCGAGTATTAAAAGCGACATTTTTCTCACTCTACTCTCCCTAAACTTTTCTGCGCTATATACAATTATACAAAACAGTCAAGCCACTCTCGTTTTTCGGAACAATCGATTCTCGATAAATACACGCGCAAAAAAGTCATCGCTGTGAGAAATTTCCCTTCGAAATTTTCCAGGTCAATTTCCCGCGGCGAGCTCCGGCCGCAAAGGAAGAGTTTACTCGTTCTGAATAATTGCGCTTCGATTTGCGTAATTGTGTGCCTTTCGATGATTACAAGTTTGCCGAGTAAAAAATCTAAATATACGTATACAGAGAGAGAGAGAGAGAGAGAGAGAGAGAGAAGCTTGAATTATTATAGAAGACACAGAAGAATCGAAATCGATTTCAACGTTCTTTTCATCCCCGCGCGGTGTGTAATTACAACTCACTCGTACACACACACAGCATTAAATTGACACGTCGAAGCAGCAGCAGCAGCGCGACGACAATGCCGCGTCAGAATTCGCCGGGCGCAAAACCTATTAAAAAACTTGGTTCCGCGCGTTCGTGGAAAATCAATTCGTAGGTGTGGGAAAGTTTTCGCGCGCGCGCAAAAGTCTGTTATCGACTGTTCGTACACCACAGTCCTCTCTCTCTCTCTCTCTACTATTTTCACCCGCTCGTTTTTGCATTTTGCATTCTTTCGCGCGCTCGTCCTATATACTCGTTTTTTTTTTCATTTTTCACACGGCGCAAAACCACAAGGTCACACATTAATCGAACGGGTCGCGCAAAATGATTATCGATCGTCGTGGCACTCGATAATGGAAAGGAAAAAGTGGAGAGACTGCCTACGCTTTTCCATATTTCTATTCCCTCGCTCCTCTCTTTTTTTTATTCTCTCGTCGCGCGCACTCGACACAATCGTCGTTAAAAGCTCGCAATTTTCTCTACAGCGCAGCTGCTGCCGCGTGAATATCGTCGTCGTACTCGCGCTTTTTCTTCTTTTTTTATTTATTTTCTTTTTTTCACGTGTGTGTAGGCGGGGGAGAAGCGCAGCGGCCTTTTTAAACAAACTCGAGCTTCGATATTTCGGCGGCTGCCGGCAAATGTATATTTAGAGTAATTAAAACCGCAGCCGCGCGCCGCAGAGTGTAATCCTGCTCGACAAATTTAATTTCGTTAGAGAGAGAGAGAGAGAGAGAGCGAAGCGCGCCGAAAAACTCGCGTGCAATAAAGGAGAGACGCTTGCGGTTTATGCTTCCAGCAGCGACGTATACGGGCTGTCGATGAGGACAGCCGCGAGTGATAGTGTTTAATTCGCGGGAAACGCGAGTCTCGCTGCAAGCACAGCTTATTTTTCCTCGGCTCGCTCCGCGGGGAGAATGAGAGAGAGAGAGAGAGAGAGCATTCAAAAAGGCCAGTAGCAGCAGCCACACGCGGGTCGATAACGCTCTCTCGCCGCGGCTCTTCTCTCCTCTCGGTCTCTTTCTTCCGCTACACAGACTGTATATATATGTAGTGTGTCTACCTTTGCCCTATGTATACACACACACACACACACACACACACACCCGCACGAAGCAGCCGCAGCTCCAACAGTGGAGATTCATCCCCGTGTTGTTGTTGTTTACGCACCTTCAGCCCCATTTTATACCGAGTATGACTTTTTCTGATATATATATGCGTGTGCGCGACGTCGCAAGATCGATGCTGTTTTGCTTTGATTAACCACAAGGGGGTTAACTGGGTCGAGAGGGATAGAACTGAGTTGTAAACATCGACGCGCACGTTTTCGCCCCGATAACGCGTATATATACACACACACGCGCACCCGCGGGGCTGATTCGGTATTCAAAGAAAACCGCGGGCTTAACTTATTGAAAGCGCGTGTACGAGAGAAAAAGACGTCGCAACGTCACTCCCGGTAGAATAAGAAGAAATTCCGAGAGGTGACCGTTGCCTCTATCTCTCGAGGGGAAGACGCTATACATACCCGTAGCTCCGGAGTTTTGAGAGAACGCGATGCGAATGGGCAATGAGCCCCGCGGTTTGCAGCAGCCGGAGAGAACGAAGAGAGATGGTTCCTCCTGACAGACGTATGTATAATGAGGTTTTATTTTTGGAAAATGATAAATGGCCGCTTCCATAATAAGAGGATGAAAATTTGTCGGTCTCTCACTATCCTCCCCCCCTCCGCGCACCTGTCCGCACGCGCAGCATCCTTAAAATACAAAAAAAAACATACACACACACACACACACACACACACACCGCGTCATCTTCCACCCCCGCGCGGTACGGAGTAGCATTGCGCGCGCGCGTATCCTACGCTTGCGCGCAATGCCAGCCGGCGCAATAGCGGGGGACGCGTGCTATGCTCTGGAAGATCAGTCAGTAGCAGCAGCAGCAGCAGCAGCGGCAGCAGTAGCAGCACAAGCTCAAGTGTACAGGGCAGAGGCAGGCTGACGCCGGGCGCCTCTGTCTCTCTACTCTGCGCTGCGTTTGTGTGCGTGCTTGCGTGCGGAGAAAGGCCTACCACCTCCCATCCTCCCCTGCCACCGACTCTTATATATATATATATATATATATATATATCTATAGTAGTGTGTGTGAGTGCGTGCGTTAGAACGACTCTCTCTCTCTCTTTTTCTCGTTCGTGTTTTAGTATAATACGTAGATACGTGTCGTCGTGGTTGTCGTCGTCGTCGTCGTCGCCGCAAAATATATATATATATATATATATATATATATATATATATACACATATATGTATATGTATAGTGTGCGCGAATCGTGTGCGGCGTATGAATAGCGGTGGCATGTACTCTCTTTGCACCTGTTGGTGAGCGTCGCTGTGCGAGACAGTTGTGAGGAAAGAACCGAAAACGAGTGCTGGTAGTGCAGTATGACACCGAGAGAAGGATGTTCATCGTTCTTGTTGTTGTTGTTCGTCCGGCCGGCGATGAAGTGAAAAGAAAGCGAGATTCTTTCGATCGGGAAGCTTCGCAGTGCGTGTGTATATTTATATATATAAATATAAATATATATATATATATATATATATATATATATATATATATATATATTTATATATATATATATGTATATTTATATATAGATGATGATGTTGAGAAGGGCTGCGTAAGTGCAAGTGTAGAGTAATTTTTGTTTGCTACGTATATATACATCGTAAAAGTATTGAAAGCTGTGCAGAGTAGCTACACGCAGGAAAGATTAGTGCGCCACGGGAAAATGAGGAGATCCTCTACCTTCTTCACATCAAGGTAAGGCTTAGTTGGTGTATCTCAACAGGTTGTATAGTAGTATGACGAAATCGAATCGTACACACCGGCAACAAGTGCCCCTCAGGCAAATTGAATTCTATTCTCAGAACTGTATATATATATATATGTGTACAGGCCCGCTTTTAATTCGCCTACGGTAAAACTCTATACGTCTATCGCGCTCGAGAGAGCGAAAAAAGCACACAGTGTCTCCGAGCACGCCATTAAGCTCTTAAGTGCTGAATAAAGTTCTAAACACCGCGCGTTTATACGACGAGATTATAGCAATTTTTCCCCGACGCGCATAACGAGCTTTATTGTCCCCGCGGAATGAGCGTGTAAAACACAATTTTCACGACGGATGCGCCCTCTTCCGTGGGAAAAAAAAATTATTCTTCCCTCGAACAAGTACACATCCGCAACAAGCAAAAGCTCGCGGTCGAATAAACGGACGATAAGTCGTCCTCTCCTCTTGTCTCTCCCCGACAAATTTATGAAAATTTTATGTAAAACTCTCTCGTCCGCCTGCGAACTAACTTCGCCACTTGCCGACGTCGACGACGACGACGACGCATGCAAGTGTAATGAGCTGCGGAGAATCGGCGAAACTGTGAAATCCTCTCGCCATACGGAGAGAAATCTCGAGTAGAGGAGCCGTGGCTTTGGTCAGACGCGCGGTGGGGGGGGGGGGTCTAATCGAGTTTCGCCGCGCGGCTTTCATGCTAAACGCCTCGAGATTCCGCGCAGCTGCGTGTATACGTGTCTTGTTTGAGGATGGCACTGCTCTCCGCCTATTATTGTTATCATCATTCCTTTGTGTGTCTCTATGAATTTTCAAGCGCCGATAATTCATCAGTAACGATGTCATCCACGTCTCTTTAGTTAATGTATTTATTACTAACTAAAGCAACAGTAAGGACAATACTTTCGTCGAGCAACAAAATGACAAGCTCTTATATAACCTTCCAATAACAACATAATAACGCATAGCAAACGGAGGAACACACTCCTCTAAAACATAACCTAACTAGCCGCCATGACAGGGACGCTCTTGTTGGCCTGTGCGACACCGGTGGGTATGCTAAGATCGTACTCCAGCTCATGAACGATGTTGGACACTTGAACCTTCACGGAAGCTTGCAGGTGCTGAGGAAAGCTCATGACAGTCAGAGCCATGCTCTCGAAGAAGACTCGAGTCGGATCGTCGGGATTGACAAGCTGCTTGTTCGGTTTGAGGCTCTTGTTGCAGAGGTTTGCACGTCGCAGAGGGTTGTTAACGCTGTGCTGCTGGCTGTTCCTCGGCGTCTGAGTTGGTTCGGATAGTCTCAGCGGACGACTCGGCTTGTTCTCGGCCGGCAGAGTCGTCTCCATGTATCTGCGGGGTTTAGTTTGAAAATCAGCCCATCGGAATTTTCGATGAACAAACGTTTGCGACATACCTGGCGAGGTTGGACGAGGTGGACGCGGTCACGAAGGAGGTGTTCTCCTCCTTGGGAGGCTGCTGCGGTTGTACGACCTCCTCCTCCTCCTCCTCCTCCTCCGCTGGCTTCTCCACCTCCTGTTTCGGCTCGGCCGCGGGTTTGAGGTCGTCCGTCTCGTTGATGGCTTCGAGGTTACGACGACTGCTTGCTTCGGCTGGTGAGCCACCGCAGCTGCTGGCCGCGCAACTGTTGTTGGTATCCTCCGGCCTTTCGAGTTGTTCGGTTAGTTGTTGCATGGCACAGGATAGTCTGATTTTTAGGTTAAATATATAACATCGCGCGATTTACGTGTACTTACACGGTCGTAGCCGCGATGGAGATCGTCTTGTCGATGGATTGACATCTGAGAGAGCGACGCGATGGCTCCAAACTCGATCTTGCTGATCTCGGTCGCGGAGTTTCCTTCTTCACTTCGACGCCCTGACGAGCTTTCAGCCAGACTCGTTTCAGTACATCGGCTGTATAGACGAGAGATTTTTCGAAACACGACTTGTCTATAAGATATTCGTTGTAAATGATACATACTCGTGCTGTCGAACTCGAGGGCAAGTTCGTCCCAGGTGGACTGTTTCTTCTTGCGGCTGCGGTTGATCTGCTCGAGGGTGTCGAGGATCTCCGGACGGTGTTTCATAGCCTCGAGTATGCGAGCCTCGTCCTCTTGGGCTTTGCTGTCGGTGGGATTTGGCGATTTCGGCATTTTTCTCCTTTGCGATGGGTATCTCGGTGACAAGAAGAGGATGTTTCCTTTGAGTTGACGGGACGACGACGGCGGCAGGAATGACAGCCGGACGTAGACGAGGGAAATGAAAGCGAGTGACAAGCGAGCGTCGTCGCTCGACTTTTTTTTGGTATCGTACGTGGCTTCAGGGAGATGTGAATGGAACGTGGTATATGCATGTAATTTCAATGTAAATTGCCGGCAGCCTCGTCGACGGCATTATTGCATTTTGTAAAAGATGATCGTTCTCCCACTCCTTCGTGTGTGTATATATATATAGCCGGGGGTTTTACGAGAGGTACTTTGCGATCGATTATCGAGATTGGATATCGGACGCGAATTTCTGGAGAATATAGGTCATCTCTCTCGGCAGGTGCGCGAGGGGAAAAAGAGAGACACACGAATTCTATTTCCTTCGAGTCGAGAAAAATTATTATACTTAATCCCAAGGACGCAAGTTCGTCATTTCAAATAGATGCCTTTTTCTTCTTGTGTTTCACTTTTGTCGCGCTTTAAACAAAGGAGTCGCTCTTAATGTATGCGCTGGAGAGGGGGGGGGGGGTATATCGTTAAGCGGAGAAATGGAAAGAAAAGCAGCGGCGTCGGGGGGGGGGGGGGGATTTTCTCGGGAATTAATCGAGACAGTCTGCGCTTCTTTTCTCGCTCTATCTCTGCCGGTGTGTCCGGAATTGCGAATGGATGATACTTTCTTATTCGTCCTTTGCAATTAATATTAATTCAGTGGAGAATCTCATAGAATCGTGGCGACGACGAAATATCTCGATATATAAGCTCACCCGAAAATCAATACGTTCAAGATATTATCAATCCCAGATCAAGCGCCTCTTGGAATTTCCACCTATACACACACACACACACACACACACAGACACATAGAGTAGAGACGGAGAACAACGGCATAACTCGCTGACGAGATTATAATCAGGCGGCGGCCGGATTAAAGTCCTGTCGCTGAACTGTGACACACAGGCGGTATGTATATATATAGTTTGCTGACAGCGACGGCGCGAGCTATGGATGGTACACGGGGTGAGGGAGGGAGACGCTATTAGCGTTCTTTGAGCGGCAAAAACATCCTTTTATTTAGCGTGTAAAACCTTATAACGAGTTTGAAATCCTTTTATAAATGAGAGTGAGAGAGACGAGCGCTCGGAAATCGAGTTCCCCGCTGAATTATGTGTACCTACCGACTCGAAGCTCGGCCAAGCGTAAAATTTGTCATTCAGCCGGAAACCGGCTCTCTTATTTTTTCGAGGATAATTTCGTTGTGCACCTCGAGAGCGTGTAATACAGTGCTCTAATTGCGATTTCCTCGTTATTAATAAATAGACAACCGTTTGCAAGAGAACATCCATCTTACTCAAAGTGTACCCGTGTAATACACAAGTGACAGCCGAAAAAAAAAGGTTTGTTTTCGGTCTTACAGCCCATATATATAGAGGAAATCCCTCTGCGAAATCGAACGACGTATACACATTCGTCGAGAGGCGACAAAAGGGCGCAGGCGCACACACGAGCAAAAGGAAGGAACACGTCGGAGAAGTAGAAAAAGAGAGTCGCACAGGCCAAAGACTCGAGACACGACGCGGGGTGAATTGGAAATCGACGTCGTTCCGTTTCCTCTCTCTACTCTTGCACCAGCTGGTTATATATATATACATCACACACACACACACATACCTCTTTGAAAAATCGTCGAGATTTCAGGGGGTGGGAGAAACTCGGCGTTTTTCTTCTTCCTCCTCTCTTTGTGCGCCGTGTATACATGTATATCTATACTGCAGCGGCAGCGCGTCGGAAATTTCGAGGCTTGGAAAATTTATGTCCATTTTCAGATGGTCGTTATCAGAGAGTAGCCCAGTAGTGACTGAGAGCCTTCCCGCATGTGTAAATCCGAAAAAATCGCCGCCGCCGCCATACGGGGATCTTATCGGCCTTCCTTCCAAGGATAAGCTTCCTCTCGCCATATAATAGTCCCTTTTATCTCTCTTCCTTCCTCCTCGTGAATGATCTTCGGACAACGTGTGTATGGAATCGAAAAATACGCGCGATTTCCGACGAACAAAAAAAAAAGGCTCGATTCATTTACACCTCCTCTACGCGCATCAATCGGCTCATTGTTCGACTGTATGTATCGCCGAATTTGCGCGACCATTACTCGTCGATTCGAGCCGACGACGCAAGTGTCGAGCTGCGTGCATCGAAATTGCATTTTTCCTACTCTCTCCCCCGCACGCGGTATATACATATATACCGAGCGATGGTAATTGGAACTCGCTGAGTCGCGCGAATCAGCGAAAAATTCGATGCGCAGCGTCAAACGCGGAATGCGCGCGCTCTCGAGAGTTTCCATGTGAAAGGGGTTCCGTATATATAGTGTGTGGGTTCGATACAGGAGAGGAGGATTCAGCGGCTGTTCCAACGAGCGTTGAAAACTCCACACGCACACGGTGGCCCGCATTAAAGCGTCAAAGCGATGACGTGCTGTATATATATATATATATATACTGAAGTGTGCGGCTGATGGGAGAGAGACTGGACGCTGCGGATCCTCTATTATTTAAAGCGAGGAGGGATGCGGTGACTTTTTTCGGGGATCGAGTATAATTTTTTTCCGGAAAATGTAGGTCGGGAACGAATGTGAACAGCCGTCTCTCGCCGTTGAGGAAAAAAGTCCGTTGATGATGTGCGGAATATCAAGCTTGCGGACGACGATAATAATAGTCCATGAAAATTCATGACGCGCAATCGTTACAAATTTCCTTGATCCGTTTAGCAGTCGTCCTCACAGCTGCTGTCTCTCTACCCGCGCATAATCCGCTCGTTAATGCGCGTTTCTTAAAGACGTCTCTCTGTGTACGTATATATAGATATAGATACTTTCGCGAGCTGTCGGGCGAAAGGGGTGAAATCTCAGTACGAATTAATCGACGAATGATAAATTGCGAGAGAGACGGAGATGCAAAAAGGGGGATTGTCAAGGGAGATGGATGTTCCGACCCCTTCCGACTCTTGCAACCCCTTGGGTACGTATGTATATACACATACATAGCTATGCGTTCTGCGAAAATCCTTTGCGTATATATACACTCTCTAACACAGATATGGGGCCATTAAATCTACCGGTTCGTCTATGTATGGCTGTATATACTCGCATATGTGTGCGTAAACACATTCTCGGTGCGCACATATGCGTAATACGCAGATATATACCTACAGCTATACTGTCGTATGCAGATAATGCGGTGATGCATATCTGTTTTTGTTCAGCGATATATCTATATATCGCTGCAACTTTTCTTATATACATATGTATTATATATTTCCACGATGCTCGATATTCACTCGTATATATCGCGGCATTAATAAACAGAGATTTTAACGCATCATATCCTCAAAGCAAATATTATACCCCCGCCTCTAAAAACACCAATACCATCTCCCACGCACATACACACACACTCGCGTGTTTTCAACCTAGACGATGCTGCTACTACCACTGCATATATATATATATGTGCGTGTTTGTTTGCGAGCGCACACATGCAGCAGTCGTGTGTACACACTCGTGTGTCTGCAGCAGCGACGACGTTCATAGGGGCGCCTCTCTCGGGATCGTGTACACACACACACACGTACGCAGCCAGAGAGAGAGAGGCTTAAACCACGTGGGAGCTGCCGTATCGATCATTCCTCATCTCTCTCTCTCTCTCTCTCTCTCTCTCTCTCTCTCTCTCTCTCTCTCTCTCTCTCTCTCTCTCTCTCTCTCTCTCTCTCGTCCCTTTGTCTAGCGCGGATAAACTCTTCCATTTGATCGAATTGGATTTTCTCTCGGTTGTTGTTTTCCTTCGAGCTTAGAATGACGGTATATATATATTTTTCAGAGAGAGAGAGAGACGATGATTGCGACGGTCCTTTATTTTCTTTTTAAAACGCGAGCGAACGACAAATTTAATTTCCTCGAGCACCTTTTGCCTGGATTCAGTTTTATGTTACATATACAAATTCGGTATAATCTCTTTGTTTTGTAACAGTTTTGTCCGGTTCTTGTATTATTACGATTATGGTTATTATGATAAACAGTCGCTCGGAGGGTATATCGATATAATTAAACTGCGCTTAGTGTCGCTCATTTACTCTCGCGAGACTGTAATACTCGTTAGGTGTGTACAATGGCAATCCAAACAATGCCACACGGGCTCTTGTCCCATTCAAAGCCGGTTAATTTCGTGTCGAGGCTCTAAAAAAAGATCGATTATCTCGGAATTCGCGCGAGCGATTGTAGGGGAGGCTTAAAAACGCTGGTAATTATTTTAAATGAGATATCGTTAGAAATTTGTTTCTCAGTGTTTCCGGAATTTTCACGTATACGTCAGTTTGACATGAGTTGACCAGAAATTCTGCCCAGAAACTGCTCAATTTTTTATACATGTTCTCTGATATACTAAGAACAGAAAATGATTTTTCTCGAGTGATTTATGAGAAAAGAGCGTCAGTCAGGTTTGAGGAAAGCATTTAACTCAACTATAGAGTTAAGAGTGGTGTATACCCTAGTGCTGCCATATAGTCTACATTTTTGCTTATTTGCATACATTTTTAATATTCACGGTCCTCAAAAATATGAAAACAAAGTTTTCCCACCTGTACTGACTATTTAAAAATATGTTTAAAAAATTATACAGATATTTGCAATAATGAAATTATAAGACATCGAGAAAAATTGTAAGTTTGGTGGCCGAATTTTTTAATCCACTACCAAACTTACACTTTTTGCACGTGGAAAAACTGTTTTTATATTTTGCAAATAAGCAAAAATGCAGACTAGAGGGCGCTTTTAGGGTATAGACCACTCTTAAATATCACTCATATTAGAGTCAAAACATAACCTCACTTTTTATGACTGGCTCAGCTTCTTCCTCTCTATTAAGCGTCATTTTTAACTCTTAGGATTTTACCAAGTGCTCTATTCTATAAAAAAATGATTCATTACACGAGCATCTGCCGCGCAAAGTACAAAATATTCCGCCCGGCTTAACTCTCGCATAAAAACCCCATCAGCTTCTTAACGGCCGTGAATCAGAGAGCGATCTTGCAATGAAAAAAAAGAAAAGCCTTTCGGCGCTTCCGACACACACTCTTTCATTGCTGGCGTCTATTTCTGGACACTGCAGGCCTCATCGCGCTAATCGTTCCTCGCCGCGCGGAAGAGCCGAGTTATGGACTACTCGGAATAATCGATGTCAAAACTTTCGACGAATCGCGCTGTATTTTAATTGGAGTATTTAGAGACTCGATGGAAATGTATAATAATAATACACCCGCTTGCGGCGACTATGAAAAGCCTGATAGGTCAAAGGCGAACCAATATATATATATATATATATATATATATATATATATATATATACACGCGTGGGTCTATTATACCCCAGTACATTATAATATCACTCTCCACTGCAGTCTGCTAATTATAAGGCTCTGCGCCTAATTGGGTATTAATACCCAATTAAAAGCGATTTACGCGAAAACTGCGGGGCTTATAAAGTACGCCCTCTCGCGGTTAGTATATGTATACAGGCCTTGTTGCGAATCGCATAATATGTTTTTAAACGCGCGAATCCGTGTATATTACAAAAACGATCAAACTGGCCGAAACGTCGCGCCAAAAAAGAAAAAAAAGTGACAAACGATGCTAAAACAATAGAGAGAGAAAGAGGCTAGTCTTACGCAACACACGTACCGGTTAAGACTTATGCGAGGCAGCTGCGAGTGCGCGACGCGCGTTAGAGCATTTATATCGGGACGGACACGTCGAGAGCCGCTTCTTCTTCTTCTTCTTTTTCTTATCGTCGCGGCCTGTAGAGATCGAGGCGGTGAGATTCGCGAGACAATCGTGTCATAAATCTTACTGACTCATCCTGTACGTGGAAATAGAACTTGATTTAGCTTTCATCAGCCCATTAGTGTGCATAAATATTTTCGTTTTTATAACTAAAATTTTATATTTCCGCGGTTATTACGTAACATACAAATGTTCAAATTCGCATGATTAGTAAACATTCCAAAATAAAAGTCAGAAAGAAAAAGCACAAATACAACGAGCAAATTTTAAAAAGAAGCTTCATACACACTCCGACAACGTCAATTCCCCCCCATCTCTCTCTCTTTACCCTCGCGCTGTATTAAGTCGCATAATGACGTTATATTTATGTTTCTGGAATACGTCAGAGTCGGCGCGCATACCGCCGCGCTCGACGACGGCTGAAGTTTCTTGCTCTCCTCGAGCCTGAGAGAGAGAGAGAGAGAGAGAGAGAGAGAGCAAACTTTGCAAATTTGTTAAATTGCCAATTTACCTTCCGAACTAGTACTTTCTCCGTCCGCCTGTCTCGTTGTCGCTGCCTTCTATCCACTTGTGTGTATATATACCTTGCTGCGTATATGCAAAGGAGTCTGCGGTGTATATGTATATATATATACACACAAGCTCGCGTCATCGTACACCTTGACACCCAGGAAATTTTTCTTTTTTCTTCTCTGCGCGTATCTTACATATTCTCGCGAGTGAATTATTTGTATTTCCCGCCAAATGGCGCTTTTTCTCTCTCTTACTCGGATATAATGAAAATGTTAGTCAGTTTATTAATGAATAAACTCTCCGCGCTTCGTCCCACTTATCTTTATATTCCTTTTCTCGGTGACGACTCTGCTGCTCGCGCAATAGTCCTTTACAGCAGCCAAGCAGACATCGACTCGCAAGTTTGCACTTTGCGCGCTCTTTGTCTCTTATTAGCGAATCAAGGGAACTTTTTAATCTTCGTTTCCGTCCAATTACGAAGGAGAATTAATTATGGAATCTCCTTTGCAGCAGCGGCAGCTTCTCCTTTGCGTCGAGCTTTTTACGTCGTCCCTCTTATCTCGCCACCCTCGCGCCGTATTACTCCTTCCTGATCTCTTTCCAGCTCTTATACCCAACGGCTTAGTACCCAGAGCGTGTGTGTGTGTAATTTTTTTATTGCAAATCGACTTTTTAACGAATGTTTTTTGTCGTTTTGCGAGGGAAATCAGCTCGTAAACACTCGATTAATTTTCACTCTGCGACTTTTCACATACACATGTATATGATAATATACAGGTCGAGCCTTCAAAGCGCAATAGATTGTTGCACGTGTGTGTGTGTGAGAGAGAGAGAGGCGTCGGCAGAGGTGTTGCAGATGCGTCGACGGCACCTATTTCCGGATGCCTCTCGGCGGAATTTCCACTATATTACGCGTGACGCCTTTGATGTTCTCTCCTCTGCCGCCGTTGCCTATATATACATATATACTCTACATATATACATACGCGTGTGAAAAAAAAAGATCCGCTTCAGCTTGTGTTTAGTATATACGAAAAGAAGAAAACTTGTGTGTATACAATGTAACCGCATTATAAAAGCCTCGACAATAGCTTCTCGAGTTAATCGTCCGGCGATAATGCAAGAAACGCACGACTCGCCCCCTCGCATTTTTTTTTTGTTTTTAAACGACAAAGAGTACGTATATATACATATACATACATATATATTTAGGGGCGAGAGACAAAAAGGAAGAGCCGAGATACTATACTTCTGTCGTTGCATTCATGCACTCGTCGAGGGATGAACGCTGTCCCAGAGCACAATGTACAGCAATTGCACTGTATATATGTATATACAGTATAGTCGGGCACGTGTAATTAAATGCAATCAGCCGACAGAGCGGAGTGCTCCGAATTGCCAACATTTAGCTGCCTCTCTCTCTCCACTTTCTCTGTCCCACTACTAAGACACGTCGTGTCCAGAGAGAGAGAGAGAGATGCACATTTCTCGAGTTCCAGCAGCAGCAGCGCGTAATAGTTGTGAGCTGAAAGCCGGCTTCGATTCCTACGGGCCCTTTCAGAGAACTTGCGCTCGCCGGCCGAGCAATTAATGGAAATTAATTCGACGTTTCTTTTTTTCCTTCTCTCGTTCGTTTCTTCCTCTCCTGCGCGACAGTGTATATATATACATACAGCGCGCGAACTTTCCTCGATGTCGATCAATCGATCGAGAGCTTTTGATATTTATATATCGGTATAATGAAGTCTCTCGAGAGGGATACGACGACGGTATAAAGCAAACTTTTCCATACTGGATGTATATATATATATAGGTAACATCGAAAGGAAGAAGAAGTAGAAAAAAGCATAGCAGAGTCTAAAGGGGGAGGGGGGAGTTGCGAAGGGTAAACTAAAGCTCGAAACAAAAGCTCGGACGAAAATCCGGAACGGAGAATCGTCGACAGGAAAAGCGCGGACAAAAGGTTTCTAGGCTATACTATATACGGACTATAATTCAGGCGGAGGCTTGATGGCTGCTGGACGCTCTCGCATATACACACATATAAAAGAGGGAGAGAGAGAGAGAGGACTGCTGCTGCACACAGAACCACCGAAAAGAGAAAGCCAGAGAATTACGAGGTCACTTCCGTTGGCGCCCCCGCGTGAGCTTCCGCTTCCGGTTACTGTCCTCTCTCTCGCAGGTCCTCTCCCTCTGAGTTTCCCAGTGTGCACGGGGGAAACTTCGCACAATGGCGCAACTTGGCCATTACTATCCTCTGTGTGTATACATATATATGTATATAGAGCGAAGTAGTCCTATGGCGTTACTCTGCTCTCGTTTCGCTGGTACTCCGTCGTCATTCTGCAGATATCAATTAACGCGACTATTTTTTTGAATTTACCGCGCTTTCTATAAAGCTCGATTTCACGACGCATCATCGATAACGATTCTCGCGTCAAATATAAAGATCGATCATCAGGACATGCAAGAAGGCGCGTGTAAAAAATAGCGGCAAAATCGCAGAAACGATGGTTCAAAAAAAAAAAAAAAAAAGAATATTTATCGCAACGTTGCTGCTGGTGCTCAATGCATCAACGCGGAGAGACTGCTATGCCAATTCCGGCTATTTCGAGGCGCGCGAGTAGATGCATATATGCTAAAACCGATGTATAGGCTCGAAAATAGTTCGGAACGCGCATCGTCGCGCTATACAATGTATAATTCAAGCTCTTCTCTCGCGGTCGGCTATTTCGACCGCGATTTATCGTCGCATTGAAAATAAACCGATGTCGCTTTATTCGCGAAAGCAAGAAAGCTCGAGCTTATTGTATATAATACGTGACGGTTATGCGCGGAGAATAAGAGAGAATATATTATATTCCCTTGTTTTTTTCGCAGGCAAGTTGCCAGGAGGCGAAGCGTCGATGAATGTCTAATGATCATCACGTAGTTTTCCTTTCCGGCGTTTATTGCCTTATTTCCGTCGTTATTGCGGCTGATATCATATCGCGCGTATATATTACACGGTGTAATGTGTACGTCACGGACGGCTTTTATTGTTATGGGGTGGATGTATATATGACGTGTTACACAAGAGCTGATTAAGGAGTTTTCTCAAAAGACTTTTTCGTATATACACACTCGAGTTACACACGGAGAGAAAAGCTCGGCTGTAATAAAATACTCGAGCGGTAGGTGTGGTATATTCAAAGTTGGTGCTTTTAGCTTACGGAATGTAACCCAGACGTACCAATTAAAACATCGTATAAGTGGATTTATCCCACTGGGATATCGTATCGTATATACACGAGCCAACTGTGTGATAAGAAAAAAAAGTTTTTCAAACTAATCTTTGCACACGGTGTCGTGGAAGCTTCAAGCTAACTTTTAAAGCAAAAAAAAAATATTGTGCCGATGTAATTCTAACGAAAATCAGTGAGATCCCACCTTAACGGCCTCAGCGAAGATTACAGTCTAATTTTCATTCGAGCGATTATATCCAGAGCGGAAAATTAAGCACACAAGCAATTAACGTCGGACATCAATATTCCTGCGGAGCTTGCAAGCTCTCCCGGCTCTCACCACTCCATTTCCTCGAGTCTTATATTTACACTGACAAATCTCTCGCCGCAAGCAAATCGCACGCGAAAATAATATACAGAGAACTAATAAACATTACTCGATTTACCGCACTTCGTATAAAGAAGAAAAAATACTCGAAAAAAAAAATGGAGAGCCATCAGTCAGTGCACACACTATGCGGTCTTATGTATACACGCCTTGGAGGAGACTTAGCGCAAGAGACGAGGGCATTAATTTGAACTCGCGGAGACGGAAGAGAGAGAGAGAGAACAGGCCGATCACTCCCCCGAGAGAGAGAGAGAGACTAGCTAACGGATCGCCGACGACGAATCGATATACAGCGCAGGACACAGAGGCCGCTGTGTAGAGCTTCCAGAGTAGGAGAAGAAAAAAATAGAGGCCGGAGATGTAATGAAAGGGGAGATTGATAGACTGCGAATTCTGAGATATTGGATGCTTATAACGGAAGAATAATACCGAGGCCTTCTCGGCTTGTGTGTATATATATATATTTCGCCGAAGAGATGATTGCTTCTTCTTGTATGTATATATATATATACATACTTGTTTTGTTCGGCGCTCATTATAATGGCGGGATACCTGAATAAATACGAACATTTAATCCCCAGAACAAAAAAAAAAGTAATCTTCCGATCCGTCCTCGTGGAAGTCCGCAGTTTTGGCGAGTGTCGCAGCGGCGCATTCCGATTATATGCGCGCGCGCGCGAGAGAGAGAGAGAGAGAGAGAGAGAGAGAGAGAGAGAGAGAGAGAGGGAAATGCGCCGAAGTGACGGTAATAACAGAGCTGTCCGTCAAAAGCGAAGGTTCCGGCTCCACACTCACTCCTCTCTATGCTGCTGCAACACTGGCCTGCCAACGATCTGTCAGTTATTTTTGCCTTCGTTCTCTCTCTCTCGCTGTGATATCCGCTTCCATAATCGTCTCGGTGCTGAAAGGATGCCCGTTTCCTTCTCTCTCTCTCTTTTTTTTTACTGTCGCTATAATTGAAACTACACTTCGCAGCCGCCCGATAGGGTTCTCTGACCCGAGCAGTGTTTGAAGAAAAAAAAATTTGTTATTTTAGGTGTGTTTGGAAACTATTACATAACGGGTGAATCTGGTCCTCGTTCGCTGTGCGTATGGCAGTGTAATTATCGTGGAAATAAACCCAAGGTCATTAAGAGACAAGCCGTTACTCTTACGCTAAGCGAAAATGTCGAAAATATAACAATGTGCGATTAAAGCTCGTGTATGGAATTATTCACTTATATATATATATATATATACACGTGAAGAGACTTTACTCAAAGGAAAAACTGTAAATAAAAACTCGACGCGGGAGGCCAGCAGAGCTGCGCTGTGTACAATCCCTGCGGGAACATTAGAAACTTGCGTCCAACTTTTAATTACATTCCGCGCTCGCGAACAATATATATACACATCACGTGGCCCGAGATGATTATTATCGTGTTATTACATTCGCGAAAAAAGATCGTTAAGCCGTCGTATATGATAATTATTATACGAAGCTCGGAATAAGAAACTTGCACTAATGCTTTATTTTCGTTTTTCTCTTACAGGTGAGTCATGCCAAAATGCTCGATAGCCGCATACCGTAAGTTTTTGCATACTACACCACTATACTCTACTCATCATCGTATAATATACGGATGGTATGCGAATCAATCTCCCTATATATATACGCGAAAAACTACGCTATACTACTATATATATATATATATATATATGTATATACGACGCACTATAAATCCCAAGCCGCGTCGTGTCGCGAGCTTACGGTCGGCGCTTTTACGGCATGTGTAGGCGAGAATCGCGATAGCCAAAGCTCGCGGATATGCTATACTCCTTTGTTCTAGTATAGTCTGACGACGCCGGGACTGGTTGGCTGCCAAAGCTTTTCACGACGTGTGCAGACAATACACCTGGCCTGACGTTTTCTCGAAATAACGCGTAATCTTGACTCTCTCCCTTGGAGCTTCGCATCGAGATTAGTCACGATGCCAAATGGCGGCTGAGAGCGATGTGATGCATACGTGTATGCTTTTCACTTGGAATGACGGAAATAAAGAGCCGCGAAGCTGGGGGATGTGTCGACGATGACGCTATTGTCGTGTGTTTTTTGCACCGTATACGTCTCATTTTGAGCTTGAATGGGGTAGTAAGAAACATTTAAGAATCAATCATTGCCGCGATGTCTCTCTCTCACAAACCTTTTCTCTAGAAATACAAGAGTCATTTTTTCACTATTTTATAAGAAGTGATCAGTAATATCACTCTAATTGGAGTCATAAGATTTTTGCGTCTATCTGGCGATAAAGTCATAAAAATGACTCAAAATAATCGAGTGATAAAATTTTCATGGTTTGAATCACTCAACGTTTGAGTGATGATGCGGAGAATTATGTGAATTCGAAGTTTATAAAATTGTATCACCTAATAATATGTTTACTTATAAATTATGTAATTATGGTTGATTTTATTTTTTGATTATTATTCCTTTTATAATATTAACTTTAGCTCAAATGTTAAGTAATTGATGTATCCGATTCGGAATTCTGTACATTAAGAATCTTGTTTAGGTTATAGTGGTCAGCACACTCAATTGTCATACTGGAGATGCAGGTTTAAATCCCGTCGCCGTCAAAAAGTGTAATTTCCTTTATTTCATTTCCAATCTATTGTAAATGAATAATAATCGAGATAATAATACTATAATATGAATAATAAAATAATAATAAACCGAACAATAAATTAAATAAATCAATGATATAATAAGTCTGACAAATAAAAAAATTAAATTTTGGAAAATGTTATCTTTTATAAAATTTATTTGTATTTCTCTCAGTGTAATACCGATTATATAGTTTTAATTATTTTTAGGTTAACTTTTCAGCATTTGCCATCTCACTCATAAATTTGAGTGATGTTATCACTCCTGAAAAAAGTCGATTTTCACTCTAGTCCGACTGGCTCTGTTTTTTCTAGACGAAATAGTCATATATGATTCTCTTAAAGTGATTTTTCACTCTTGTACTTTTAGAGAGTTATAGCTGTTCGCGGAGATTGATCGCTCGTGGAATCTTTCTTATACGCACACAAATACTCTAGAATATTTTTTTTATTCCTCAAGATTTTCATCGTCCCGTCAGCTACTCGAATTTCAAGACTAGCGTCTAATAGCCGCCGACGGCGATTCGTCAATTAAGCTCCTCGCAAGAGAAGAAAAAAATTGCGAATTATCGCCGCTCTAAAAGTATGATCTATCGTCTCTTACCATTAGCGCATATACGAGCTTCTGAAGCTGAGTAAATATAGTCCGCATTTACAGGAGTCGATATAACCCGCGGGCGAAAAAAAAAATAAAGCTACGGGACACATACAATACACGTGGCTCAAAAATACACGCGAGTGAGAGAGACTGAGTTTCGAACTAATGCCTAATGTGCTATATCGACGTGTTTTGTCGTCGCCATTGTCGGGGGGTCCCCACCGCGCCAGGAATAGATTTCGGCTTTATCCCCACCGCGCGCGTACACGCGAGTATAATCGAGTATTCGTCGATTCGTGTTAGCGGGAGGGGCTGAACTGTAGGTGAGTATCGAGTGGGGGTAGACCGAAGTTGATTGATTTATTAATTTATTTATCTATTTCGATACCTCATCGTCGCGTCGTCTGCATATGTGTGTATAGATTATCGCGTCGAGAATCGTCCTCATCGCTGACATTAATTTCCGCCTATGCGTGGCGGGAAAAGGCCGGATTTAAAAAAAGAAAGAAAGAAACAAACGAGCCTGGAATCAAAAGACCCGCTTACACACACTCTCGGAGGTGTAGCCCACAGGTGGTGGGCGTCTCGACGGTCATCTCTCTCTCTCTCTCTATTCTCGCGCGGCTCGTGCGCGCCACGCGAGAGTAGGATAGTCAGTCCGGCTTCTTCTTTAAACCGGTGCGGCCGCGAGTGGTGGTGTTCTGTTTCTTCTTCTTCTTCTTCTTCTTCTTCTTCTTCTTCTTCTTCTTCTTCTTCTCCTTCTTCTTATATTCCTCTTCTCTCGTCTCGTGTCTCGTAATACTCGTTCTAGTGATGCGGTTCTGGTCGACGGGCTGTGCCAGTGCACTTATGCATGTATATTGTATTAGTAGAGTGCGATGAAATTATTGCCGATGATGAAGTGCGATCGGCTCATGATACTGATGAAAGCTGCTGCTGCAGGCCGCTGTTGGGCAGAAGCTGAGAAAATGTGACGTAACGCACGACTTCGCCCGTTGTATATATACATAGTGTGTGCTTTTTTTAAATACACGGCGTCTCAGTGTGAGTGTGTGTGTTTTCTTGCTGGTCCAAGTGGAGAAGAGAATAATATCAGCATCGACGATCTGCTGCGTCAGGTAAAAAAAAGTTCGAGCTTTCATCGTTATATATATATATATACACATTTCGAAAGTTGCATTATAACTCGTGCGAAAAGCCGTGCGGTTAACCGGCCGCACGTCTACGCGCTTTTGATATAACAATGCGCCTCGGACGTTTCCTTTTGCAATAGGGTCAATCTGCGGCTGTATATAACGAGGATATATCGCAGACATGTGTGTATGTGTGTGTCGAGTTTAGTCGCACGTATATATAGATGAATTCAGTCGCGATGCGGAGCGTTTTATCGATTCCGCGTGTGTGCGCGCGTTATAATTCGCGAGAGATTTACGGCCGAACGACCGTGAACGCGGGACGAGGATAATGCGAGAGCGACGTGATGTGTGTCTGGGTTGTTGCTGTGTGGAATGCGGAGATGCGATTGTGTGCTCGATGAGTTTGATGGCTGCTGCGGGAGGTGTATTGTTTAGGTGGGAAAAGTGTCAGGTAGCGATTTGACGCGAAAATTTGAAATTCAAATGGGATGTATCGTATGATTTTTAGGTTTGAAAAGAAAACGAACTTAATTAAGTCTAGCCTGTCTTAAGGTCACGTGTGTGTCGGTGTAATCATCAGGGTGTAAATATATGCCCTATAATGTATCCAGTTGGAGGATTGTTGATAGAATAGGTCCGTAAATTTAATAACCCCGGATTAAGTACTAGTTCTTTACTCCGACATTCTCCGACGTTTAATCGACTTTCAAAAGCAGAATACACGCAAAGGTTAAATCACGCGAGAAAAAAGCTCTCCCCTTTGTTGGCTTGACACCTCTCCCTCTCGACTTCCGCGAGTTTTCTCAGAGCTTTCAGCGTTCTTCCCTGAACTTTCGCATTTCTAAGCGCTGATGAGTATAGCTAAAAAAACACCGAATCTTCGATGAAGCTCCAGAGCGCTAATAGTCTGTACATCTACACTGACATTAGGGAGGAATAAATCAGTTGAGGAGCGCACAGGAGAGAACAGACTTCCGCGAAATTCCTCGTGCCTATACAGTCGGAGACTTATCTCTCTTGAAAGCGTCTTACGCGCGTCGGTTGCCAAGGTGATGCACGACGACGCGAGGGACACGTTTTTCTTTATCTTTCTATTGCGCCGTGTGTGTATATATATATATATATATATATATATATATATATATATATATATATATATATATATATATATATATGTATATAATACTTTCATCCTCTTTTGTGCGCTTCTCCGGGAAAAATATCGAATGTATAATTCAGAGCAAAAAAGTTGATGATTAACTGTACCTATAATACATATGCTCACAGCCCCTCGAGGCAGCAGTAGCTGCTGCAGAATTTCGTTACAAGCCGCATCAAGTTGGTTACAGTTACATCGTGCAGTAGCATCTCACGTACACGTACATATACATAGACCGACCGCTACTTTCTTACGTGTATGACTTACGAAGTAAGTTTAACTCGTTTTCTTTCTTCAGCTCCTTCTCTCTACTGCAGTCGCCGCCCGAAGCGCTGCCACCCCCACATACACATATACACACTCTCTTCCTTCCCTCAGCTCACTTTCTCCATTTCTCTCTCCTCCAGCTCTCGCACTTCCGGATTTCATTCGACTTTGGCAAAGCCGGTTTCGAGCGAGAGAGTTGGCCTCTCGCCGTGTCAGTCAGCTCTCCCTCTTTTCGAATTTTCTCGATTTCCTTATGGCTGAGTTTTCTTGGCCGCCGCTGAATTCTGCCGACTACGTCGAAGTAAATTATAAGTGTACCGCGAAGCTTTTATATACCACCGCTGCTGCTTCGCGGTATATAGGGACTATTGGATTTATATAGAAGATCTTTATCGTGCGAGTTCAGCTTCTTCTTCTCGAGTCTTTTTGCGCGTGATCGATCTGCGTACGCGCGCGGGAAATTTTATTCGCTTCGCAGGACGAGAGAGAGAGAGAGAGAGAGAGAGAGAGATGCTTTGAAGGCAGATTCCGGGAAATGGTTTATTGATTGCAAAGGTCTGTCGAGAGAGTGTATATAGCGCATCCACTTGCGGGGAGGAATGGATTCGGAAATTTTTGCTTACGTCGCGCGAGAGCTTTTTTGTTATTACATTTTAAATATATCGTTATCTGCATGGCTGTGTGGGGGCATTTCGAGGCGTGAAATGAGCGGCTTGACGAGAATAGATGCCGTGAAAAAAAAGGAGAGAGGAGATTCTGAAATAGAAAAACTGCTCCGCGCTATATATGTATTCACAGACGTACACGGGAGATCTTACGGACAAACCGAGAGCGAGAGAGTCGAGTCAATAAAAATCTATAATGTTCCCCGGAATAAGCCCGACGCGCCCGGAACAAGACACGAACCGTGGTGTATATATATAGCAAAAAGGGATAGACACACTCACGGTCTTTTGTATATATATATATATATTATTCTCGCGCAAGTTCATCGGTAGTTCTATATACCTTCTACAGCACACGGGGCTGCGAGCCAACAACAGCTGTGCCCATGCACCGTTGGAACGTCCCAATTCATCTTGGCTTCGGCGGCTTTTCGTTAAAACAATTCGTTCCACATCTCTGCGCGAGCCTATATGCCTGCATAGCATATATATATATATATCCAAAAAAGCAGCGGCGCCGCGCAAGCTCGTAAGTCATTGTCGCGCGCGGCGGTTTTTGGCTCGCTAACTTCGGGCCGTGTCTTACGCTATGGCAAGGTAGTTTTCGGGGCTGAAAAACTATACACATTCGTGGAGGTTTTGCTTTTGCGAGTGAATTATTCACTCGAAGAATGATGGTGCTCAGGCAAGTGGTCTCTCTCTCTCTCTCTCTCGAATATCGCTATAAAATTCCTAATGGCGCGCGCATATAAGCCATCGGGCACAAAGTTTCTTTATAGCCCCGCAGAGCCGGTATAAAGTCACTTCTTGCATGAAATTATGCACTCACGCGCGCTGTGTATACTTAAAACTCCGAAATGAGACGAGGCCATTAACGAAATGACGGCTGTAATAAAACTGTAGATATATACCTGTGTGTGCGTGTACACTGTGAATTCAAAATCGGAGAATTAAAGGAATACGATTGCGTGTGTTTCGTCTCTGCGATATCGCAGAAGAGGATATACATTTATATATATATATACGTGTGAGGCTGGCAGAGAGGTGATAAGTGGCCATTATCCGCAGGTTCTTTAATTTCTACCTACCCTTGGCTGCTGGTACTTCTCAGACAGGCTATACCTACCTCTCTCGGGATATATACTCGAGTAGCTGACAAATAAAGTCGAAAGAACCGAGTTGTTCTCCTGCTACTGCGTTTATCTGTCTTCGAGAGCTCGCGAGATTGTAAAGTTGCGGATATTTCTTGGTATATACAGAATAAATCCTAATTTCAATGTCAAAAATTAAAGCCAAACTTGGCTAAGCGTTCGCTAAGACATCGCTATTTATACATATGTCTTAAATAAAAACTGTTCTGTCGGATCTATTGTTCATAATTTTTAACTTATAACTGTTACTTGACAAACTTCAAGTTAAATCTCGCAATTACATTCTGGTTCATCGATTTCATTTGGCTAAAACTTATACCTAAATCGTTAGCTAACACATCGCTAACATTTCTACCAAGGCTGCAAAAAAAGAAAACAAAAACTGTTTATACCCCCAATACAGCCCATCATCGAATTTCCAAGTGCCCCAAGAGAGATAGACGAGCCAATGTGAAAAGGGAGTCAAAGTTGAAGCAGTATAGCACCTGCGGAGAAACGACCACAATTTACCCTCTCGAAAGATCAAGCGCGAGACAGAGGCGTATACACTCGAAGCCCTGCTTGAACTATCACTCCATAGTGTCAAGCGCCTCACTCTCTCTCTCTCTCTCGAAGAAAACCCAGTCGTCGTCATCGGCGATGGATAGGGTCGCCTCTGGCTTTTTGGCGACACTCCAGAGCCTCCACATAAATACCAGAGAACAACCCCCCCTGGTTTTCACTCTCGAGCCGCGAGAGAAACTCTCCCTTTATATTACGCTCTCGCGTTTTCTCCCTTTTTTTCCACGTCGATTCCCTCCGTCCCTCGACGCTTGCTTTACTTCATTAGTCGCCCTATATACGGTCAGCCTTTTTTCGCCGCCTCGACCTCCGGTGATCCCCGCCGCGCCTCGGCGTGTTAACAATCCTAATTTAGCCCTAATCGGGATTTCTGGCCGATGCAGTGCGGGAAAGCTTCGAGGTCGAGTTGTTTATGGGAAAAGTTCTCGTTTCATCGATTATATCAGACCGCCGTCCTTGGCTGGCTTATATATATACACGCGGTGAGAAAAATTTTTTAATATACCGCTATATACTCGCTGATGATATTTCTCGCGCACAATCGAGTTGACTACCTTTTTTTTTCTCTCGTAAACCAAATGAAAAAATAAATCCGAACTAAAGCCCCGTACCGCGAGCGCGATGTCTTTATTATATTATATATATATATATTTCATCTGGCGGAATATCGAGCGCGCGAATGTGTATAATCTCAATGACAAAAGAGGGCTATATAGAGAGAATAATAGTGTTATCGCGCCGCGAGTTAACGCGAAGATTTAGAAGCCACTTAACGTCTATTTCTAGCGAAAGTATATGGCCGAGTGGACTCTTTCTTTTTTCTTCTTCTTCTCTCTCTCCGCGACATATCCGTCGCGTCGCTTTGATTTATACGCGCGGGTGACTGTATATATACGCTTTCAATTTATTTTTGCGCTCGGAACGTACGGGCGTTAAATTTTTACGTCCTTTTTCCGGCTTAGTTTTACGAACAGAAGCGCGAGTCTACTAATAATAGTTTGACGCACCCGAGCAGCGGTTCGTCTCTCTCTCTCTCTCTTGAGAGAGAGCTAATCACGCGGGTGTCCACTCGAGTAGCTTTAATTCCGAATTAAAACTATATAACGCAGAGGCTTCGTATGATGCCTCTCCGGAGACGTGTATTATATACGAAAGCTTGGTGTTCTGAGATTTTATGCAAATTAGGTTTAACCGCCGCGATTAATACAACGTCCACTTGCTCCTCCGTCCCGCGGGTGGAGTTATATCAGTGTGTACACACTTTTTCTTATTGTATAATAATATTACTCTCGGTGCTGATGCTGCCTGATAATTAAATCGTTTCACGAACATATCATTGTATATAAGGAGAGGAGATATATACACGTGCTTTATATCGCATAGGTGCGCGCGGTTTCATTGCCGACGTTATTATATCGTTAAATCCTGTAATTGCGGTGTGCGCAGGTGTGTATTGTGTCGTATATATAGCAAACGCTGGAGAGAGAGAGAGAGAGAGATTTAGGAGGAGGCGCTTGTTAAAGTTCAGGAATTAAGCGGAGAGATTTCCATTCGAATGCGCCGTAGTGACGTTTAAATTATTTACGGAGCTTATGCTAATGAATCGTTGATTACCCCGATGATAATGTCAACCGAGATTCACGTCTACTATACAGATTATAATACAGTTTCGAAAACAAAAAATACGAACGTGTCGAAATGACGGTCTATTCTTACGCGCTTTGAAAAGACGCGAAACTCGTTAGCGAGTATAATATACACACAAGCGGGCGCGCACGTATGCAAGCTCGAATCGCTATAACTGCGCGCCGGCTGTCAGCGGATTTGCTTATTACAAACAAATATCCGCGTCGCCCTCGTAAACCGGCCAACATTCCGTCTTATATATTAAATATATATATATATATATATATATATATATATACACGCGTTCAATAAAGCTCGAGGAAGTGGGAGGGCTAATTCCTCGGGCTAATACACTCGGCCGCGCGCTCGTAAAAATTTTCCCCGCGAATAAATCCAATAACACGCCTCGTCGACTCATAACCGCACGTATAATGTGTGTGTATACTCGTATACGTATATACATATAAGACAGAGAAGTATATACTATATATATATAGTGTGTGTGAGGGAGGCATGTATAAGAAAAATCGCAATATCGGCTTTCCGATAACATGTTAATCTGCGGCCGGCGGCAACGTTACTCTCTCTTTCTCTCTCTCTCTCTCTCTCTCTATTCGTCTTCTCAACGCCCACACATTCGTGCGCTGCGTTATATATATATATATATATGCGCTGACGTGCTTACGGCCTGACTCAGCGCCGAAAACAAATATTGAACTCGACGCTCTGCGAAATACTCAAGGTCGTGTCCGACACGGCTACCGCCGCGCTATTATAGTGCAGGTATATCTATATACGCGCTTCTCTCGAGTCGTGCTTTTATACGAGAGCCAGACGGAGATTAAACAAACAAATAGGTAAATGGAAATTCTTGGTATTGAGCATAATTGCGCGCGCACGTGGAGGCCGCTGTATATATACCTAACTCGGTGTATTGACCGAAGCTTGCTGATGCCAATGTTGACCCGCTGAGAGAGAGAGAGAGTGGAATCTGTTTGAGGAAGAGCTAATTTTCCTTTTTTTTAGAAGGGGGGGGGGAGGGCTTGTTATATAAGCTTCGGAGAAGAATAATTATTATTGTTGCGGCTGAAGGTTCTTAGCTGTACGGAGTCAATGAATCTGTCTGGTAACCGTGTTACGTAGTATACACACGTGCGCGTGCGTATTACGAACAAATTTTTGAGTATATATCCGCGTTTACAACACGAAATCCGCTCTCACGAGTGTAAGAAACATCATCGGAGTGTCAAACTCGAGCCAGACAATGCAGATATTTCGCGCGAATAAAACAATGCTAAACTACTCCCTGAATGCCTCCCTTTATCACCGTCTATTTTCAGAATCCGTCTCTCACGGCGCGGCAGTAATTAATAAGTTCATACAACAATAAATTCTCCGCTCCCTCTCTCTCTCTCTCTTGCGCGCGCTAAACTTTTATTAAAATCCCGTGACGAATGAAGCCGCTTCGTTAATTACCGCTGCTGCACCGCTTCCCTCCCTCCCTCTCTTTTTTTAATTATCTCTTCGCTCGATTTCGAAAAGACACAAGACCTCCTCTATCTCTAATACTCCCTGCTCGAGTGTACGAGCGCGCATGCGTATTAATAGCGCGGGGTTATTTTTAAAGAGAGAGACACAAGAGAGAGAGAGAGAGAGAGAGAGAGAGAGAGAGAGAGCGGGAGAGAATTATATTCTCGACCGCGTGTGTTCTGCGGCAGACCCCGACAACAATCGGCTCATCGATCACGTACGTCGCTACTGTGTGCAACGAGCGCCTGCTTTATCTGGCCCGGTTACCGTGTCTCGCCTAGCTTCGCTGTGTGTTGCGTTTAGTTTCGAAAAGGCCTCACCTTGCGCTCGAGTATTATATAGTTTGTATGTGTGTGTGTGTGTGTGTGTGTGTGTGTGTGCGTGTGTGTGTGTGTGTGTGTGTGTGTGTGTGTGTGTGTGCGTCAGGGTATATAATAGGGAATGTATGAAAAGAACAGATAGTTGTGTACTATATGCGAGTTATAGCCTGTGTGTTTTGTCATTGAATTGATATTATGGGAATGAGGGGGTTGTAAAGCAATTTAGAGGTAATTATGAAAGTAAACGTAAATGAAAGCTGATTGAAGAATTGTGTAAAATTGTGAAAAATATTTTTTGTTTTTGTCTGATGATAACAGATTATGTATGGTTGAATACATTTTTTTCGCGTGTAATTTCTAGTGATATATTATAAAGTATATAAGTTAGCATTTCTTGAAAATTAAAACACTCGAAAACGTTGTCCTTGAGATCTTCTAAGCTTTGGGCTCTTCTATTTATGGTAAATAGAAACTTAACATCAGCTGACCCAACTATCTCGACCTTTTGTTTGTGTCCATCAGGAAAGTAATGAGTGTCATCGTCTTTTTAAATTCGTCAGTTCCCTGGTAGAATATTGAGCAGATTCTGGCCAGAATTTCTCATCAACGCATGTTAAAATAACGCATACGTAGAAATTCTGGAAATGCTCTGAAACAAATTTCTAAGTATATCTCATTTAAACAATTATGACCAGAAATTCTGCTCAGAAATAGTCAAAAAATGACCAGCAAAGCAAATCTCACATCGCGTTGTGTTGTCTCTCTTTGCAATTACAGGATTTATATCCGAGGGTTCCATTACACTCGCTTTTTTCGTAATAAATATAGTCGATCTCACCGCTCTTCTACCCAGGAAATCGAAAAAAATCGCGTCTCACCCTCTCTCGTTCTTATAGGGTAAAAAAAGAGAAGAGGGACTATACTCGTATAAACCTTATCAGCTTTTCTGATCTTGGAATTCGTTTAAGATCAGACCTCGATACGTTAATTGAGCCAACGCACGTGGATCGATCGGCCCCTAAGATTTATTTATGTCGAGTTTCAAGGGACACTTATAAAACCGATGATCCCCTCTACACGAATAAGACGTTACGGTGAAAATCATCGAAAATCGGCGGTATCCCTATATTTTTAATCTTAGTAGAAAATTAACCAGCTTTTACCGTTGAGATTTTAAGAGTTAGTTAATCCTTTGAGCCTCATTGCTATACACAAAACAGAAGATTGTATTTAATTTTTGTTAATTATTAGACGAAAATTGATTAAAATTAATTGATATTCAGCTAATTTATCGTCATATTTCCTATCAATAGATTGATCCTTAATTTATCGAATGGTCAAAAACTGCATAAAATCCCGCACTCATATGCGCACTTGAACCCAGACCGCCCCGATTTTAGTCTAGCCACATATATATATATATATATATATATATATATATATATATACGAGTACACGGCACTATATAGCATACAGCTTCAGGGTCCAGTTTTGCGGCGAGAAAATTCTCCGACTATATAGCATAAAGTTCAAGTGTGCGGCTCCGAAAAAGCTGCGAGTGTATCACCTCGAGAGCCGGAAACTGGAACTTCTCGACTCCGCAGAGCGAGAGCTCGGTCTAATGAAAGTTTGCACTAGACACCAGGTGACTTATAGTGTCGGAAAGTTGGCGCAAAGCGATCGGACTTTGCTCGAGAGGGGGAGGCCGAACTCGTGCAGCGGCACGATATACCTCGACGATAACGTAAATATATCCCGGGATCCAATCCGACGACGCCTTGGCCCCGTTAACGCCGAGTTTTACTGGAGGGGCTCTATCGCGTCCTCGGCATCTTCTTCGAAAACTACTCCGACTCGCTCTTTGGCCAGAGAAAGGGATGACGAGAGTTTTTTTTTGCTTCTAAGCGGAGGTATTGCGCCAAAGGGTGCGCGCGCGGGATTATAATTACTTTTATCGTGATTTTCCTTTGAATTATAGCAAAATCGCTGTACCCGGAATTCAATCGCGTGTGTGAGATATTTATTATGTGCGGGAGTCTTTTGATGTTTTCAGCATATTCTAAAATGTTCCATACATTTCGTACACAAAGGAAATATCACACCGAGAATAATATTCGTACTTTTTGCAGATAACGTACATATTATATTCATATATATATATCGTCATATAAAGCCGATGACCAAAAAAAATAAAAAATCCGCGCATGGAATGTTTCTCCCGAACGCGTATAGTTCTTGGAAAAATGTTTGCGATAAAAACAGAAAAATCCTTTTGGAAAAATATATATGTATATATAGAGCTCGATACGCGCGCGCGCGCGCTCACGCCATAAAAGAAACGATTTAGTCGCGGAGCTGCACTGTAAACATAATATGCAAAACCGACTATATATATATACACGTTTCACAAAAATAAATCATTTTTCCTGCAGCCGCGAAGTTTGCTCAGCGTATGTATGTAATTTTTATTGCGAAATTCGGGCTCTATTTTTCATTCGAAAAAAACATACAGCCATGAAAAAAAAAGTATATTGTGCAACTAGGGTGGAAAATTGGCTTTTTCTAGCGAGGGTGATGTTTGGAGCACGAGTGGGAGTTGCCCTCGACTCCCACTCGTGCTCAAAACATCACCCGAATCTGAAAAAGCCACTCTACCCTTGTTGTACACCGTGCTTTTTTTAACTAGGGCAAGAAAAATAGGCCTATTTTTCGTGTATGGGAAAGTAATGGGAAATTGAGAACTGTGAGAAAGAGAATATAACTTTTAAAACTTAGAATAAATTTCCAAAATTTTAGAAAATTTAAAAAAATTAATTTTTAAAATTTTGAAAAATTTTGAAAATTATTAAAACGTTAAAATATTTATTAATCTTGAACTTTTGAGCAGCGGGAGGAAAAGTTCTTTTCCTCACGCTGCGAGAAAAACTCGATTTTCCATTCGTTTCTCATGCACGAAAAAGGGCCTTTTTTTGCCCCTGTTGAAAAAAATCAATTCTCCGTGTCTTCAAGTTCTCTCGTTCGGTCCCGAGTCACCTCGCGATTTTCCGTATACATACGAAAGGTATATATATATATATATATACATATATCTATAGGAATAACGAAGTGCTGTGCCGTCCTCTCGTGGAATATATAAGAGAGACAAAGATGAGGTGCAAGAGAGCGAAAGTCGAGCGTTAAGCTGTCGACCACGTTCTCCCATAAATTGAACAACCGGCTGGGCTGACTTTCGCGCCGCGGCGGTCTTTGTCTCCTCGCTGTCTTATTTAAATCATCCGCAAAGTCCTCTTAATATTAAAAAATGGTTTTACCCGAGCTGCTCGTCTATTTCACACACACACACACACACACCTCGAGACATCCTTCCTTTACACACACATATAACGCGTTTAATTTTTTTTCCTCGCGATGTGTATAATATTGCGAATATTATTTAGTGACCGGCACCGTCCGAACACGCGCGACTTAATCATCATTCTGACACTTTACGAGTCCCGCTTGTCAGCGTGATTACTTAATTGGATTGACTATTTTTACGTGGCTGCTCCAAATGAACCGTACTATATATATTACACCGCGTTGACGAGTCGTCTTCGCATATTTTACACATTATATACACATTAATTGATTGCCTCCCGATCTTCTCTTTTGCAAGAAGCAATTAAGATTGCTATTTCGATGCTTCTCGTAGAAAGCTGTACGCGCCTATGGGTCGCAGCTAAAACATTAACGGCACAACTATAACAGTGCAGCTGCAGGTTGACGATCGGTCCAGCATATATATATACAGCAGATATGGCCGTCGTTCACTGCAGAGCGATATATATAGGTAAGCGCGAGACAGATGCGCCTATAGATATATAACGCAGTTAGCCGAGCGCAAGCTACACACGCACACACGTGTCGCCCTTTCGCGGCTCAGCTGAGCCGTCAAGCGAGCGCACGGCGACGTCGTCCGTCCGCGCCTGACATTTATGTCAGCGAACAATGCGCATGTAAATTTGACATAGGCTCTCGGGGCGCGATACAAGCGCGCTATCTCCCCCTCCCCATCCCCTCCTCTGCTCGAGTGTTGCTAGCTACATTGTCCGCGTAGAAATTCTTGAAGTTCTGCCATCCTCGCGGACAGCTCGTGCAAGTTCGCGCGCTCTTTCTCGTTTCTCGCTCGCTCGCTTGTTCGCTCTCTCTTTCTGCGCTTGTGCTGTTTACCGGAGCTATATGTTCGAGCTTATTGCGAGCGTTTTGTTCACTTCGGAGCGATGTTGTGGGTGTATATACGCGAATTTTTTAGAGAGTCTCGCTGACGTGTCAGCGAATCGGAGCTTGAAATATATGCGCATGCAGATGTGTGTATATAATACATTTTCGAAGTGCATCCATCATGTGTCATTCAATATTTTTAGCGCGAGAGTGTGACGCAAACGCGAGAGCGTCATTTACACCCCCGAGAAGCCGCGCTATGTATATACGTGTGTGTGAGGTGGTATAGGGTCTATGATATTTGAAAGATGTAGCTTTTGCTCGAGATTTCAAGTGTATTGATGAAAATTGTCGGGCATAAAATAGTACGTACATTGTGTAGCAAGGGCGTAAAGTGAGTCGTTTTGGACCTAGTGCGTTAGGGTAACGCAAAGTTCATTTCAAACTTGCCCGAACTAAAAATCAGCAAGCAATTTCTAGCCGTAAAATCGAATACAAAATTTTGCCATCACAGAACAAAAAAGTCAAACAAAATATTTTCCCTACAGAGTGTATAACCAGCTCCGGAACGGGCTTGGAAAAAGAAGTCGTCGCATCATAGCTATACGAACGTCACTTTTTCCAATAAACGCCTCGCGCGCGCAAACATCCGCGAAAAAACACATCGACGAACTTTGCAACACTGTTACCCCCGTATATATATTTGGCACGACCGCGTCGTTGCAGCGCAAGCTAATTTAACTCGTTTGGAAGCGAGAAGCTTCCACATCAGCTGATGCATCGAAACTGTGCACTATATGAGCTATAGTCGCGCGAATTTGCTCGTCGACAGAGTTACGATACACATATCGCTTCGAGTTCGATATATCTTTACACCACACGCGCGTGTACAGTTTCGCTGTAGTCAAGCTCCCGCTGAGGGTAATTCATTATCCGCTGCGTAGCCGTCTTCGTTATATTTTTAATGTACGATGGCAGGCCTGAATTCGAGCCGAAGTTTACAAGTAAAATACATTTCCCGGCCATTAGTTCGGTTAGCGGTTTATCCACGACGACGACGTCTTTCCTCGGCTGGTTTCACCCGGCGGTATCAGGGCTAGTTAGCCAAGACGCTATCTGCTGGAAGAGCTTAATTTCGTTAACTCTCTCGACAATGGGATTAGAAAACTCGTTACGCACTGCTGCGCGCGTGTGTGTATATGTACAACTTTTCCTGTAAATCATCTCCCCACGCGGCCTTTTGTATATATACTTTGTTAGAAAATTAGTATTTTATTATCATTATATTTTTTGGTTATTCGTAATTTTGTTGCTCGTAAATGTTTCGAAAGCACTTCGCGTTCAATTGAATTTAAATCGTTCGATGAGTATATGATATCGCGTATAATTTTATTAAGCTCAATGCCCCCGCTATTACAGAGTTGTGTAATCGAAAATTTTCATTAAATTTTTCTCGATCAACAATTTACGCACATCGGCGCATATTTCCACATTATTTGCAAATACACGCTACATGTATATATATATATATATGCGGCAGTGGAAGATCGATTCTGCCGAAAGCAACGATAAACTTTTCTCTATACAATACGCGCACATAAAGGTATATATAAAAGAGCAGCGATATGGCTAAAAGTTAGATTGAAAATCCGCACTTCGCATCGAGGAATCGAAGAAAAAATTAACTTGAAAATTATTCCCCCCACCCTCTAGATTATTAAACTTTCATCGACTCCAGTCGACGTACCCCGATATTACACCTCATAATGAATTCACAATCAAGACATACACTCACGTCTATCTATTCGACTCATCAATGTTTATCGCAGAAATTTATTCGCGCATAACCGATTTGGCGGCGTTTCAGAGCGGGACTGCTTCTTTTTCCCCTCCCCCTCAGCAGCAGCTTTACGATCAAAGTTCCGAACGACATTTGCACGTCGCCGTACTACTCCTTCGTTCGCTTTTGCGCGCTCCAGCTGCGATGGCTTTTCTCTCTTTCTCTTTTGTGTGTCGCGCGCACACTCTCTCTCCGGCTTTTTCCGCCTACGAGCATTTTCATTCTGTGCGGCCGTTCGCGCCGGCTGCACATCACATCGCCTGGCTTCCTTCTCTCTCTCTCTCTCTCTGTCTGTATTTCTGCGCTATGCGCCCAGCTTTCCACTCGCGCGCGCTCATTCGAAGGAGCAAACTCGCTCGCTAGTTTCTTGCTTCTGCGGATCCACTCTCTCTCGTTCGTTCGTTATTTTTTTTCCTCGAGCTTCTTCTTTCTCTCGTTCGTCTGCTTTTTTGTTTCGTCGCTCTTCTTCCTTCTGCTTTTTTTTTCTTTTAGCGATGAAAAAAAACTCGTCGACTCTCCGGCTTTGTTGTTGCTTTCGCTGATGGGAAAAGCCGGAATGTCATTGACGCAATATCGCTGTTGATATAGTGTAGCAGAGCGAATCGCGTGGGATACGAAAAAAAATTTCGAGTATTATATAAGAAGAAGAAGGGGAGACGATGAAGCGCGAAAAGAACGCGCGTCATTACTCTAATAGCGAACTTTTCATTGCCCTCCCCTTATTAAATTCATAATTCATTCCCGTCGTCGCCTTAATCCTGCCTATATATATACATGCTGCACCCGCACGAGTCATTCCCATCGGGGCTCCGGCCCAAGAAGAGCCGGCATAAATAACTAATTGATCTTTCAAGAGGGCACTTTCGCGCTCGCCGAAAGGAATCTTCTCGTTTAATAGAGTACTCGAGCAGAAAAAAATGACGACCACCTTCGAGATCGTATAATTTTAATTACAGCCGAGCGCCTCTGAAAAATGCAGAAAAGGATTTTTTTTCCTTCTTCCTCTCTCGCGGCGGCGCATTAATAATCAAGCGTGAGCTCGAGTTTTACGGCCGAACGTAAGTCATTCCGCAATTCTCTCGGCGCGTTTAACTCGAATAAGAAAACTCGCGGCAGCAGCCTCGAGACTATACTCTCCTCGCGGTTTTCTCAGCAGCTTTTCTTTCGCGCAACCCCGACGTTTTCTTCCGGTAAATCAGCGGTTTCTGACTCCCTGACTAACGATCGTGAAATGCGCGCACACTTTGCCCCTATATATATTATATATTCATTCATACCACGTGTCCTGATTTGACGGGATCCGCTGCTAAAAGGTAGCCGAGTTTGCTAAATTGGGAAAGATAGAAGCCACCTTCTTCGGAGCATGTATATATATATATATATGTATATGTATAGCCACATACACACACACACACGCATTACTCCCCCGTGTGCCGTTCGAGCGCGGAAAATGAGACAGCTCTAACCTGCCGCAGTTCCCGCGGGGACAACTTCGTCTTTATCTTCGCGCGCTACTTCGCTAATGCCGTAAACTCAGTGGCACGCGCACGCGCGCGTATATTGATAGGAAAATATATCGCGGTGGCGAGTTTGAAAAAAAGTTTTACGAGAATCGGTTATTGCCTTAATTCTAAGTCTTGTGTATAAATATATATCTAGTATTTTTGTGTGCCATGCGGCAGTAACCGTTTTTATTTTGTCTGCATTTTATGTCCCCAGTGAAGTTGGTCATAACTCCACCGGCGATGAAATGTTCTTCTTTTACTCAGTGTGCGCAAAATTGCTCTTTACGCATTATACAAATTTTTAAAGTACGATCGCCAGTTATACTTTGCTGACGCCGATCTAGAATTGAACGGAATATATTCTTGTTTATAACCATTTATCACTATTGGGGTAAAATATATAGCGCTAAAATAATCTTTCCACAAAATGCATCTCCATCAGATATTTTCAGCAAAATAAAACATATAAGAGCTTATAACCAATTATACGCAATTCTTTTGCAGAGTGACAGCGGGCTAGCGGACCCAGATCCAGGTCGAACTGGCAGCATGACAGCCATTAATTCGGTAAGTCTCTCACTCAGTGTTCTCACATATATCTATATATACACGTATACTATATGCAAGCTCAGCAGCTCGCTATTTCTCGTCTAGCCTGGATGATTCGTGCGGGCAGTATATAGTTCGTTTCATCGGTTCGTCCGTTCCTATATTCCACCTCTTGACTCTTTCTCTCTCGCGTCGCTTGCTTTGAGCTCTCGGCCCATAGCGTCTGGCAGTTTCAACACGTGCGCGCACGCCTTGCGAATTTCTAAGCAGCTTTCGACCCCCCCTTCGATCGATCGCCTTCGTACTGTTATTTCGCTGGACCAGGCCTTATTTTTCGCGGTTTTATTGTACCGAGAGCTTTTTTTTATGTATATATTTTTCATATTCGAGCGCGTGACGGCCCTTAATTTTTAAGCTTTTCACTCGACACCTCCAGGTATTCGACACGTGTATACAACAAGGGACAAGCAGAGAGACAGAGAGAAAGGGATGAGGAACGTGACCGTCTGCTGTCGTGGTTTGACGAGGGTTTACCTATAGGAGAGAGACGACGACGGACACAGTATACGTATACGAAGGATATACACTTTTGTACTCGCTGATTGGGGCGTTAGTTAAGGATCACGTACGCACTGCCTATCGTCAACTTGACCCCTTCAATACTCTCTCTCTCTCTCTCCCCATATGTATATATACGCGCATAGTTTGGAAGTTTAAAGCATCGCTATTGTGATTAAACCGGCATTTTCAAAGAGCCAGCGTATATGTATACAGCGTGGGCGGCAAACCGCGCATAAATCTTTCTAATTTGCCGTCCGCGATGTCTCAATTAACATTATTCAAATTCGCCCTTGTCGAAAACAGGAGCGATAGAAAAAAAGTGTGCCGCAAAGCAAACAAGCACATATACGTATACTGTAACACACCGCATATGGTTCGTAGCATGAACTATAAAGGTGAAAAATGCGGGATAAAAATTAAAGTCATGCGACTTTATTTTAGAAGATATATTTACGCATATAGCGCGCTCCCACTCTCCCCACCGCTGCTTCGGGTCACAGCTGAGCAGCCAACAGTAGCAGAACAACAGCAGCGCCACTGAGCCAGCATCGGCGGCAGTTAGAACCACAGCGACGCAGCGCATATTACGATAGTAATACATAATGTTTTATATATATATGCGTACGAATGTGTGTGAGAGCGGAGCGAGCGGTGACGCAGCTACGGCGGCAAGCTACGATTCGCTCGTTGATTCCGTCTGAATGTGTGTGTACATAGGTGTGATTATGTATGTAATACGCATTAATGTGTGTAATGCGGTAGCTCGGGTACCGCTCTCTTAAGCGCCTATAAAAGCTCAAGCACGGCCTGTAGAAGTCACTTGTTCTCGGCGCAGTGTTAAGCGCAGGACTTCTCTGTGAGAGTCAGATTTTATCCCTGATTAATAACTTGAATTTTTTCCCCTTTTTGAAATCCTACGACACACTTAATATAGTTAATTATAAATATAAAATATAATTATATTCACTTGATTTTATGCCATAATTAGGATATAATTCAGTTAACGGGAGGGGTGCAGGTTCAGCAAGCGTTGGTGCAATAAATTCGTTACTTTTCTCATTTGTTTAAATTAGTCATCTTATTTTCTATTTAACAAACAATATTTATTTCAAACAAATATCTCCAGGGCCGAGAACATTGATGAGCGTTTCGATACCTATGTATACGGTAAATTTTAATTACAGCCCTTTCAGATCAGCTGATGAGAGATGCGAATACGTTGCGTATACAGTTTCATCATTGAAATATTGATCGACGATGCTCTATGGATAATTACGAGCTTTCTCTCTTTGTCTCTTTATCCGTAGATTATTCGCTCGATGTAGGCGCCGGAAAAGATCTCGATTTCCCTTTCTTTTCTCATGTAGATAACGCAAAACTCGTAACTTTTTCAATTTCACACTACTGCAGCCCGTGAGAGCAAAAACTTGCCTTTGGTGCGTATAGGTGTGTATATATATATGCGCCCGCGCACACGCGATAAGCCGCTTTTCCCAAACGGCGGTGTTGTTGCTGCTGCCGTCGGTCGAAAAATCGAAATAATGTGATTCCAAGCTTATATATACATATCCAGGGCGGATCTTCGGCGAAAATAAACCAACGCACTAGATTTTCAGCTGCTAGAGATATATCCAGCTTTGTTTGCTGCAATGCTATGCTTTCGAGATATATGGAAACTTTAAAATGTATATTGATATGCCTACCTAGATCACGACTTTTAATCAGGTTAAAGCGCATAATTTTAAGGAATTCGAGTGATCAGGTCATACATTTATATTACTATCTGGTGTGTGGCCTGAGCTTTCGACTATCTATTCATGAAAATCAATGGGGATCCCGGGCAGAAATACAGTGTGTGTGTAGTTCGGCGAGCATTCAATAAGATTTCAAGGACAGAGTGCTTGGCAAAGCTGATCAATTTATCAGATGGATATATAGAGCTTTGGTGCATTCATACCCCAAGTTAATTAAGCAACGAGCACTGATATGCTCTATATACTTTAAATTAACTTTTGAAACCCAGTCTCCTATATAGTTAACGAAACAAACCATTGCGGAGACTGTACCGCTTAATATGGATAGAAATGAGAAGAAATTGTAAAATTTTCCAACACTTTCCCTCTGTATTTATACGGGCTTGGGACCGTCTTATACCTACCTCATAGGTATAAGGCTACATTAAAAATGCGGTGTTATTTTTAGGTAATATTTCTACAAAATAACATCGATAGAGGAGTCATAGTCTGATTTTAAGAGAAAGATTGAGTTTACTATTGTGTTCTGTATAAACATTTAATTCATAATTTAAAATTGAAAAAAACAAAAATTGACGAAGGAAATAAGCGGGATTACAACTCTACTTTTGGGGTCAATAAGTGGGTATATGGTTAGGCTGTGAACAAGAATGTTGTTTACCGTCTTTTGACTCAAAATTTTGGTTTTGAAGCTTTTTTAGATTTGCTTCTTAACCTATAATGAGTAACAAAATCAGGTACACTCTTGTTACACATCAAACCCAGATTATACATAAATTCAATGTTACTTACTTGATCGATGGTTTTGTTGCTGTCTTCTGTATTGCTGGATTCCGGCTCAACTCCGCTGTCCTTGGAGACCTTACGGGTCCGTCGACTTGGTTTGGGTTTGCAATCCTTTACGTTCAACCCGATGTCCTTAGAAGCCTTCCGGGGCCGGCGGCTTGGTTGAGGTTTGCAAGACTTTACCTTAATCCTGTCGTCCTTGGAGTCCTTGCGGCCTTCCTTCATTGACTGTAGTGGAGTCTTCGCTGCTGTGCACTTTTTAAACCAGCCCCGTAGGGTCGATTCCGGTACATTCAGTAGACGAGAAATTTCTACTACTCCAACCCCTGACTGGAAAATTTTGAAAGCTTCCACCTTGAATTCCTTCAAATACACGGTGGTCACTCTCTTTGGTTTCTGAAACAGAGCCATAGCGAAATCAGTAGTGATTCTAGAGCGGCTAAAGATCGAATGTGACTTCGTGGACAGAGCCAGTCCTATTTGTATCAAAAACTTAGGAGGAGGAGCTTGGTTCTGGAGCAGTAGGTAGTATACCTCTTGGGTACTATCGGTATGCAATAAACTTGCCTTATTGGGTGTAAGGGTGCTGGTTCGGCAGGCGTTGGCGCCTCTTCGGCGCGACAGTGCAATAAACTTGTCTAATAGGTATGAGATACTTTACGGGTTTCGGCTTGTCAATGGGGTTTTTGACGCAGATAGTAAATAAAAAAAAATTAAATTTTTGAAAATTCTTATGAGGACACTACACAAGAATATAGTTTCTGTAAATATGTGTGAGTCGTTTACCTATGTATACTGACAAGGAAGGTCCCTCAACCTGACCTCACCGATTTCAACTATGCCGTGATATGTGTAGTACTTGGAAAAATATGAAACACGTATTTGTTTTTTTTGTGCCGTTATTCATTTTGAAGGGGTGAAAATCACGTTTTTTTATCATATCTCGGCTTCTAATTAATATTTTTTGGTTAAACCTAATGCAAAATATTAGTCAGAATAAATTTAAGATATTAGACATGTTTATGACTGAATGGGTTGCAACCCTTAATTTATATTTTAAAAACTAGATTTTTTATGATTTTTGTCTATAAAAATCAATATATGAGCTTGAAAAAAAATAAAGCATTTCCGTTTACTTTATGGATTATTTCAATTGACTTGTTTCAGCATTTTGTATATTGTCACCCCAATATTGTGAACTACCCTACAAAATAATTGACCGCATGTAAATGATAAAAGAAATATTTTTTCTTCAGATTCGTTATACGTAAAAACAAAATGTAAATTATACCAAAAGCAACCATGCTATGCATTTTTTTAAAAATGTAGTCGTGTAAAAAGCGTCATTAAATTAATTTTTTAATGGTACTGATTCAAAATTATTTTTTATTAGAAGATTTATTCATCTTTATTCTGCTTTCATGATAAAATAACATGAAAGCAGTACACTAATACACTTAAATAACGCATAACATGGCTGACATAATTTAAATTTCGTTATGTGTGAAAAAAAATTATATTTTCATCATTTGCATGCGGTTAATTATTTTGAAGGGTAGTTTACGATATTTGGAGTCGTAATATAAAAAATGATAAAACACGTCAATTGAAATATTCGATAAAGTAAAATGCTTTATTTTATTTCTTTTTAAGCTCATATATTGATCTTAATAGATAAAAAGCATAAAAAATCTAGTTTTTAAAATATATATTAAGGGTTGCAACCCCTTCAGTCATAAATATGTCTAATATCTTAAGTTTATTATGACTAATATTTTGCACTAGGTTTAACAAAAAATATTAATCAGAAGCCGAGATATGATAAAAAAACGACTTTTGGGGTAATATTCAGGGGTGGTTTTCATAAAGAGTATTCATAATGTCCTATTCAACTTGTGTGAGCAAAATTGTTGATTTTATGACCGCAAAGCATACTAATAAAAAACCGCTGCCAATTCATTGGCACGTAGCCTCCTCCAACTTAACTCATAGTACCAATCAATAAAATACTGTTTTAATAAATAGTAGTATGTTAATACTTTTTTTACATGTTTTCTTTATGTCAACTTAGCAAAATTCTATATGTAACATTCAGATGTTATATTTATTACAAGTTTATATTGCTATAAACAAAATAGTACATTTCATGTTCATTTTCTTGAAAAATATGGCCTTCTAGTCTAAATTTTTTCGCATACATACGAATGTAATACTATTTTATATGCAAACATAATTCTAATTACATTTACAATTTTTCTGATAAACACCAAATTTAATAAGGTTCAAGACCACTTAATTTAAAATCCTTTTTGCAGAAAGGACATCGTTTGTTGTAACAATGAGATGATTAAAAAAATTGTTTGTAACAATGGGATGATTAAAAAAAATGTAAAATGTGTTTGGCAAAAATGAAGAAAAATGTAATATTGAATCTTGTATTCAAAAATCAAAAAAGTAAATCCATATCCTTGTTGGATTCAGGTATTAAAATAAAACACGATATTTATCAAACGTGTTTCTAATATGTTTTTCATGAAGCTGAACATATTACTATTACAAAGCTTCCTCTAGGAGGAAGCAATAAAGCATACGAGACAATTTCATCCCGGCTTTTATGGTTATCTTGGTATTGACCTTTTATTCAGGTATAGGAGTAGAAATCGTCTTCGCCGAACAGAGGTCTTTGCGGCGCGACAGTACAATAAACCTATCTATAAACTTTCTAATAACCCGGTACGAGGGGTATTGTATACTTAATGACCTCCAGAATTTCGTTAATAACTATAATAATATGTACACTCGGCGCTATGGTATTCTTGCGGAACTTTTATACCTGAACGGCAATGTCTCACTAGTTTTGTAGGTATCGGCATTATCATTCGAGTTGCATCTTGTTGCATCTTGTCGCATCTTGTCGATCGCATAGTCGTATATAATACTGACAAGCTGGTTGAAGAAAATGTTATTAGAATGAGAAGAAATAAAAAGTGCGTGTGCGTGGGCGCGTGCGAGCGTGCCTCCATGTATATGTGTGTGTGTGTGAGTGTGTGTGTATAGGGCATTCCACGCTAACCCGTGGCAAATATTTTTAAATCTCGACCAAAATTTTTGTCCTAGTTCAGTATACTCCCAAAGAAGCTTAAATAAAATTTTGGACCAGTAGCTACCTTCGTGGCAAAATCATAACTACATGAAAAATTTAGATTCAAGTTTTTTGCTTTCTTCAAGAGGAAGCTTTGTAATGGTAAAATTTTCAGTTTCGTTAAAACAACATAGAAACGTGTTTTGATATGTTTGGAGTTCGAATCATACGTTTTTAGAAAATTTCCTTGCGGATGGCTGTGTGTGTATGTATACCGTCATAATTCTGGAACTGCGTAACCTGTTGTAATAAAATTTGACATGCATATATGTTTTTTGATTCTGAATACGGGAACAAATTTTTTTTTGGATCAGCATGTTATGGCTATTTATTTATTTATTTTTGAACTAAATTTTTTGCGTTATTTTAAATGATATAATATAGCTACTCAATTCAGCAATAGTGCTGCCAAAAGAGCACACAATTGTCTAGTCTTTCCCAGAAGATTCCCCAGTTAGATCGTATAATTGTTATGACGAAAAGTGATTTCTTTTTAAATATTCATATCTCCAAAACTGAATGGTCAAACATTTTTAAAAAATTCATGGCAATAAAAACAAAAATATCTACGTGCTGTACAAATTTTAAGCTATTTTAGCAACTAGTTTTTGAGCTAAATATCGAATCCTGGAAAAATTGTTTTTTTTTAAATTACCATTAAGAAGAAAAAAACTAGTTTAGCAAAATAATTAATATTAAAAATATTTAAATAAAAAAATATTAACATATTATATATTTAAATAATATTTTATCTATTGGTACTATACATTTTGTTGATGGAAGTTGTTGATATATATGACTTTGGTACATTTATCCCCGAAGTTAATTAAGCAACGTGCACTGATATAGTATATATAATCTTAATTAACTCTTGGAAACCGGGTCTCCTATATAGTTAACGTAATAAATCATTACGGAAACTATACAGCTCAATATTTTCCAGCATTTTCCCTCTGTATTTATACGGGCTTGGGACCGTCTTATACCTACCTCATAGGTATAAGGCTACATTAAAAATGCGATGCTATTTTTAGGCAATATGTCTACAAAATAACATCGATAGAGGAGTGATGTTTTTGATTCTAAGGGAAAGATTGAATTTACTATTGTGTTCTATATAAACATTTAGATCATAATTTAAAATTGAAAAAAAACAAAAATTGACGCAGGAAATAAGTGGGATTACAACTCTACTTTTGGGGACAATAAGTATGTGTATGGTTAGGCTGTGAACAAGAATGTTGTTTACCGTCTTTTGACTCAAAATTTTGGTTTTGAAGCTTTTTTAGATTTGCTTCTTAACCTATAATGAGTAACAAAATCAGGTACACTCTTGTTACACATCAAACCCAGATTATACATAAATTCAATGTTACTTACTTGATCGATGGTTTTGTTGCTGTCTTCTGTATTGCTGGATTCCGGCTCAACTCCGCTGTCCTTGGAGACCTTCCGGGTCCGTCGACTTGGTTTGGGTTTGCAAGGCTTTACCTTAACCCTTTTGTCCTTGGAGTCCTTGCGGCCTTTCTTCCTTGACTGTAGTGGAGTATTCGTTGCTGTGAACTTTTTAAACCAGCCCCGTAGGGTGGATTCCGGTACATTCAGTAGACGAGAAGTTTCCACTACTCCAACCCCTGTCTGGAAAATTTTGAAAGCTTCCACCTTGAATTCCTTCAAATACACGGTGGTCACTCTCTTTGGTTTCTGAAACAGAGCCATAGCGAAATCAGTAGTGATACTAGAGCGGCTAAAGATCGAATGTGTCTTCGTGGACTGAGCCAGTCCTATTTGTATCAAAACCTTAGGAGGAGGAGCTTGGTTCCGCAGCAGTAGGTAGTATACCTCTTGGGTACTATCGGTATGCAATAAACTTGCCTTATTGGGTGTAAGGGTGCTGGTTCGGCAGGCGTTGGCGCCTCTTCGGCGCGACGGTGCAATAAACTTGTCTAATAGGTATGAGATACTTTACGGGTTTCGGCTTGTCAATGGGTTTTTTGACGCAGATAGTAAATAAAAAAAATTAAATTTTCGAAAATTCTTATGAAGACAATACACAAGAATATAGTTTCTGTAAATATGTGTGAGTTGTTTACCTATGTATACTGACGAGGAAGGTCCCTCAACCCGGCCTCACCGATTTCAAGTATGCCGTGATATGTTTAGTATTTGGAAAAATATGAAATATGTCTAATATCTTAAGTTTATTATGACTAATATTTTGCACTAGGTTTAACAAAAAATATTAATCAGAAGCCGAGATATGATAAAAAAAAAGACTTTTGGGGTAATATTTAAGGGTGGTTTTCATAAAGAGTATTCATAAAGTCCTATTCAACTTGTGTGTGTAATTCAAAATTGTTGATTTTATGACCGCAAAGCATACTAATAAAAAACCGCTGCCAATTCATTGGCACGTAGCCTCCTCCAACTTAACTCATAGTACCAATCAATAAAATACTGTTTTAATAAATAGTAGTATGTTAATACTTTTTTTACATGTTTTCTTTATGTCAACTTAGAAAAATTCGTAGTCTCATAATTAAATATATATAACATTTAGATGTTATATTTATTACAATTTTATATTGTTATAAACAAAATAGTACATTTCATGTTCATTTTTTTGAAAGTTATTGCCTTTTAAATATACATTAATATTTATTATATTTTACAAGTTTGATGCAATTATTAATTTAGAAGAGAAAGCTGAAACTAATAAAGAAATTAGGAAATTTGTATGCGGCAGCAGGCGGGATTGAACCTGAGACTTTCGGCATGCGAGTCAAGTACACTGACCATTTACCTAAGAGAACAGTTAGTTTCAAAATCTCAGATCTGATATATTTTTAACTACCTAAATATACAAACTAAACTAATTATAATTGTTATATTATATTATAATAATATATATTAATATAATTAATAATTAATTATTGAATATTAATTTTATGGGAAAATTAAAAAACGCTCTTCGCCTTGCACTCCGTATAACCGATTAAGGAAAATACTCACATAGTGAAAATTTATTATTATATAATAAATTTTAACTGAAGACATAAAGATATTTACCGTACATATACGCGCATATGTGGACACTGGCGAACGAGCACGTGTTTATACGACCAAAAATTTTGTTATATAACTCTAACCTCAAAATCATAACGTCTACAACTGTATCAATAATATTTGCTAACTTACCTAAATAATAGTGGAACAAACCTAATCAAATTTTAGTACACTACATAGCAAAACGTGTATTCACAATTGTTACTATACTGGTATAGCAGTTTTAATACACTGAGTATCAAAAATTCTTAAAACTATAGTAAATTTTAATGTAAGTATAGTAAAATGTCTCAGAAGTCGAGTTTGTCGCCGCATTCGTATAAGGTATACTAATTTTTACGTGAACATTTCTCTCCATGTAGAAACTCCATGAAGAACACAAATCCACACGGACATTTTCTAAAATCGCGAGATTCGGACTCCAAACATCTCAAAATCGATTTTTAACCTGTTTTTGACGAAGTCGAAAATTTTACTACATATTACAAATATAAATTATAATATTACAAAGCTTTCTCTAGGATTCAGTAATAAAGCATACGAGACAATTTCATCCCGGCTTTTATGGTTATCTTGGTATTGACCTTTTATTCAGGTATAGGAGTAGAAATCGTCTTCGCCGAACAGAGGTCTTTGCAGCGCGACAGTACAATAAACCTATCTATAAACTTTCTAATAACCTGGTACAAGGGCTATTGTATAATTAATGACCTCCGGAATTTCGTTAATAACTATAATAATATGTACACTCGGCGCTATGGTATTCTTGCGGAACTTTTATACCTGAACGGCAATGTCTCACTAGTTTTGTAGGTATCGGCATTATCATTCGAGTTGCATCTTGTTGCACCTTGTCGCATCTTGTCGATCGCATAGTCGTATATAATACTGACAAGCTGGTTGAAGAAAATGTTATTAGAATGAGAAGAAATAAAAAGTGCGTGTGCGTGGGCGCGTGCGTGCGTGCCTCCGTGTATATGTGTGTGCGCGTCTGTGTGTGTGAGTGTGTGTGTATAGGGCCTTCCACGTTAACCCGTGGCAAATATTTTTAAATCTTGACCAAAATTTTTGTCCTAGTTCTGTATACTCCCAAAGAAGCTTAAATAAAATTTGAGACCACTAGCTACCTTCGTGGCAAAATCATAGCAAGCAGCATTCAGATTCAAGTTTTTTGCTTTCTTCAAGAGGAAGCTTTGTAACGGTAAAATTTTCAGTTTCGTTAAAACAACATAGAAACGTGTTTTGATATGTTTGGAGTTAGAATCATACGTTTTTAGAAAATTTCCTTGCGGATGGCTGTGTGTGTGTATGTATACCGTCATAATTGCGTAACCTGTTGTGATAAAATTTGACATGCATATATGTTTTTTGATTCTGAATACGGGAAAAAATTTTTTTTTCGGATCAGCATGTTATGGCTATTTATTTATTTATTATTGAACTAAATTTTTTGCGTTATTTTAAATGATATAATATAATTACTCAATTCAGCAATAGTGCTGCTAAAAGAGCACACAATTGTCTAGTCTTTCCCAGAAGATTCCCAAGTTAGATCGTATAATTGTTATGACGAAAAGTGATTTCTTTTTAAATATTCATATCTTTTTATCTATTGGTACTATACATTTTGTTGATGGAAGTTGTTGATATAAATGACTTTGGTACATTTATCCCCGAAGTTAATTAAGCAACGTGCACTGATATAGTATATATAATCTTAATTAACTCTTGGAAACCGGGTCTCCTATATAGTTAACGTAATAAATCATTACGGAAACTATACAGCTCAATATTTTCCAGCATTTTCCCTCTGTATTTATACGGGCTTGGGACCGTCTTATACCTACCTCATAGGTATAAGGCTACATTAAAAATGCGATGCTATTTTTAGGCAATATGTCTACAAAATAACATCGATAGAGGAGTGATGTTTTTGATTCTAAGGGATGATAATTTAAAATTGAAAAAAACAAAAATTGACGCAGGAAATAAGTGGGATTACAACTCTACTTTTGGGGACAATAAGTGGGTGTATGGTTAGGCTGTGAACAAGAATGTTGTTTACCGTCTTTTGACTCAAAATTTTGGTTTTGAAGCTTTTTTAGATTTGCTTCTTAACCTATAATGAGTAACAAAATCAGGTACACTCTTGTTGCACATCAAACCCAGATTATACATAAATTCAATGTTACTTACTCGATCGATGGTTTTGTTGCTGTCTTCTGTATTGCTGGATTCCGGCTCAACTCTGCTGTCCTTGGAGACCTTCCGGGTCCGGCGACTTGGTTTGGGTTTGCAAGGCTTTACCTTAACCCTTTTGTCCTTGGAGTCCTTGCGGCCTTTCTTCCTTGACTGTAGTGGAGTATTCGTTGCTGTGCACTTTTTAAACCAGCCCCGTAGGGTTGATTCCGGTACATTCAGTAGACGAGAAATTTCTACTACTCCAACCCCTGTCTGGAAAATGTTGAAAGCTTCCACCTTGAATTCTTTCAAATACACGGTGGTCACTCTCTTTGGTTTTTGAATTAGAGCCATAGCGAAATCAATAGTGATACTAGAGCGGCTAAAGATCGAATGTGTCTTCGTGGACTGAGCCAGTCCTATTTGTATCAAAACCTTAGGAGGAGGAGCTTGGTTCTGCAGCAGTAGGTAGTATACCTCTTGGGTACTATCGGTATGCAATAAACTTGCCTTATTGGGTGTAAGGGTGCTGGTTCGGCAGGCGTTGGCGCCTCTTCGGCGCGACAGTGCAATAAACTTGTCTAATAGGTATGAGATACATTAGGGGTTTAGGCTTTTCAATGGGATGGTAAATAAAAAAGAATTAAATTTTCGAAAATTCTTATGAATGCACTGACAAAAGAATATAGTTACTCGATTATAGACGAACTCACAGGTTAACGCGGGACCAAGAAAGATACGATGCGAGTGAACGGACTTCAGTAGAATCTACTTGATAAAAAATAGTGCGACACACACTACGTTGCACGTCCTAGCGTGGTAGAGAGGGGTAAAAGAATTCTCAGTAGCCCGGTTGGATAAGACAATTTTTCATCCTCTGCGCACCTGATGCGCGCCTACCGCGCATGTTATTTGTTTACATGAGGATTCAGGTAGTTCTCCTGACTTTTTCTTTCTCCCAGTGTAAGATGCTGATGTTAGATGTATGTCATGTATGTGAGATTGCAGGACATATTGAGACACCGCTAAACGGCATGTATATATAGCATAAGTGTTCATTTCTTTGCAATAAAATGAAACTGTATCTAATAGGCCGAAAGAATATTCAGTCATACATCTACTATCTTCATTCAGAAAACAAAATTCATCAATTAACAAGGGTTCAGCTGCACTATAGATACAAGAACCATAATCTGTACATTATATATAATTAGATATACTACTATATCGCACCGAAATAGGTATACGTATTTTTCGAGAGATATCAATGAAAAAATAAATCATTTCTTTTTTTTGTCATCATACTCTACCCCACGGAGCTTTTTGCTGACGTGACAGCTGCGCGAGATATACACCCGCAGGCATGAATGTTTGAGAGTGCACGGGCTCGTTGATTAATCGTCCGCTCGATGTTTGTGTTTACGCGAGCGTCGGCGAAGTTTTTACACGAAGAGAGAGAAAGAGAGAGAGAGAGAGAGAGAGAGAGAGAGAAAGGGAGAAATAGAGATACACACTGCACTGTTTCTCTCTCACTCGTATACATGGATGTGCCAAGTCGAATGAAATGCTGAAAACTTTACAGCAGTTTTTTTTTCGATGACTGACTCTGGGAAAACATCACAGACGCGGCAAAAAATAGAGGTTATTGCCCCCCACCGAGTGAGAACAAAAAATGAAAGCTCGAGTGTATCAAAAGAACGCCAAGCGGAAATGAATCATCGATGTATTTTCGTTGGCCGTTTGTTTTGCGTGCGCGAGGGCAAAGACGAAAAAAAAGAAGAAGCTTCTCCCCGTCGTATAGTGTGATGGACAGTGACGAAGCGGCTGCTGTTCTTCCGTTCGTTTCGTCCTTCTCTTTCTCTCTCTCACACGCTTTGTCGGTAGCAGTATAGTAGCTCGCGAAAGTCGAAACTAAAAGCTCGCGACGACGAACGTGAAACCGGTTTAAATAAAGCACGTGTATGTAGGTCAGCCGCACACGCGCGTCTGTGTGTACGTGTATATATATGCGGAGCTTAGTACTCTCGCTCTTACCTATACGTACGTGTGTTACGCAATGCCGGGAGCTTTTGTGGCTAGTTCTTCTTCGCCGCTTTTTTTCTCCTTATATTCCGGGCCATACATACGCGCGTTAAAAGCGCGAGCTTTTCTCGTGGCTTGCGTCACATTTCTCTGTTTTTCGCGGGCAATCGATGCGCTTGCGTGTTTCTTCAATTTGAAAAAAGAAAAGAAGAGAACATTTCGCATATGAATCCAGAGCCCGGCCACCACACACACATATCCATATAATTTTCCTTTATGGACTTCGTTATGGAGTTAGCAGTAAGCCTCTCGATGCAGCGTTTTTTCTCTGGAAATCCACGCTCTCGGATATTTCCTCTCGGCCGTTTTACGATCGCGCGCGTAGTCTTAGCGCGGGCAAACGCTCGTAAAAGCCTCGTCGGTGGAAAACCGAATATAATGGACTTGTAAATTATCCGGGTCAGTCGAGGATCGGCTCTTTTTTCTCTCTTTCTCCGGCCTTCATTTTTCCCCCCTCTTTCTCTCCCGTAAATGGTCTCGTTTCGAAGTCTGCCATGCTTGTGGGAGAAATGAGGACAGAGAATATACAGCCGTTTCTTTTTCTTGCTCCTTCAAACTCGCCCCGTTTCCTCGGGACTTGATCTATAATTACTGGGAATGCAGATGCGAGCTCTTCTCCTCTTTTTATTTTCTCGTAGAAGCGGCAGCAAACTCGCAGGCACTCATCGATATTGCACGATATGTGTCTCGTATTATACACGGGAAAAGCTCACGTTCCAAGATAATCTCTTAAAAGTCTCAAAATGGACTCTCTCTCTCCCTTATCTCTGCGCATCTGTCTCTCTTATCGCATCCTGATTTCCTATATATATATATAGCGTACGACTGACTGCAGCAGTGCGCCATCGAACGAAATTGCTCTCCGTATAGCCCGTCACATCGCGCAAAGTCGCGTCGTTACTTCCGATCAAGAGAGATACTCGCGCGGAAACAACCGTCGCTCTACAGCTATATATATGTATGTATATATACAGGCACAAAGAAAAAAAAGAAGATCCGATCGCTCAGAAAGGAGGCTACTGTACGTAGATACGTGACGACGAAAATTGCGACCGAGAATAATCTCTCCTTCTGTCTCTTTATTAAAAAAAAAGGAAAAAAGAGGAACGCCTCTGTACGAAAGCCGGCGCTTAATTGTTAAATTATTCAAAGCTCGGTGCGATAATGACCTACTACTCTCCCGCTGTTATTCCTCTCTCTTTTTCGCACGCGCTAATACTCGAGATATAGCTACACTCCCTGACCGTTGATTCTCGTCGTTAACCCCCCCCCCCCGTTATACCTTTAATAACGAGGTGCTTTTTAGAGAGTTTTGCAAAGTTGATCAAATCCGATGGCGCGGTGTATAGAAGCATTTCTACAGGAAAAATTAGATAAATTTTCTAAAGAGGACATTTACTTTTCTTCATAATATTCTGAATATAGGAAAAATTATTTTGACACTTAATGACTAAGATAGTGACCAAAGAATCGACTTTATTTCAAATGATTGTACATACTCATGTCCGTTATTTAAGAAAACAATTCTATCGGTTTCCACGCGTGATTCAGTTTTAATTACAAGGCTTGCCTTTTGATCCGATAGCTGTGCCCTCTACAAAAATTTGTCTTCTTTTCCTAGCCGAATTAGCGCATTTTTTTCGTAGAAATGCTCGTATATACAGCCGATGGGGATTTTGCGAAAGGCGCAATCGGGGAGGAGAGACTGAAATCGAATCGGCTTACGGATTTCGAGTGGCCGTGAGAAGAGTGCTAGTCCGAGAGCGAGCCTTTCCAAAACTTTTAAGACGTTTAGGCGCTTCTTGAAATGGATGGATTTTCTCGACGTTTGTTTTGCAGGCTTTAGTCTGTCTGCGTGCGATGTAGGGGTGAGCCAGAGCTACTGCTACTGCTGCTGCAGGAGGAAACTTGTTTCTCTTTCACTTCCAGAGGAAGAGTGTTTTTTAGAGCTTTTTCGATGAATCACTATATCAGTGTTTTCTTGGAAAAATTTGTTTTGGACGTTGTTGTTGATGTATGTGGATAGATACAGCAAATTCACGAGAACGAGATCCTTCCTTAAAAAAATGATGGCTGGATGTTGTGAAGCTGATAATATAGTAATTTGATTGATTGAGAAATAATTATCCGGTTGATTTACCTGCAAAATTTAAAGTTCAGTTATCAAATAGTTGTATAAAAATAATTATTTAGCTTTATATATTATTTTAAATTGTTTTTGAATAACTCTCTTATGAAATAAATGCCGATGCAATTTCTTTTCTAATCTCAAATTTAAAATGTCCATATAATATTAATCAAAGTATTCAATCAAAGTATTTCAACGTTTGACGACATATTAGAATAAACTGAGCAAAACAATAGCTAGTACGCAGAAAATTCAAACGGAAAAACTGTCACGCAATATTTATGTGGTAAAGTTATACTCGATATATATACAATCGCCCTTATGGAAAATTAACTATTTTCGTTGGTTAACGTGCTAACCAAACGGAAGCATTTGCAACTAAAAAAATATCAAAACCTTATTAAAAGTATCTACAATTATGATCATACGTTAAATTATTGATATTAGAATATGCTTTAATGAAAAAAATTGAATTTTTATCTTCAACAACGTAATAATGCCATTGTGACGTTTTTAACTCCAAATTTAGCCAACAATTAACCAATGTATCGTTGACGTTTGCACCAGGGAAAAGTCGAAGAGACTTCTCCAAACGAGACAAAACAATCTCGTAATAAATAATGATCGCAGACGCAAATCATTCCACATATATAACCTCAGCACACGCGGAAAAAAATTCACCATCGGTAACAACACACAACGTAAAACTAAATCTCTCTTTCGAAAACGACGCAACGCCAACAGCAGCTCGAAATATCGACGTGTCTCACAGCGCGTGATTTTCCATTTTTCGAGGGCGGGAATTTTTCGCTGCACGCAGTAGAGCGTCATCGTCGCGACGCAACAACAGCAGCAGCCGATAATGGCTCCGAAGCGCGTGGGCGGGTATATACTATTTTCCGATCTGTCGTCGGGGATTTTGAAAAGCCGCGCGCGTTCTGACTCGCGCTACCGAAATATATATTCGGGCAGTGACGCGCTTTAGAGACCGAATTCTGTATAATGCAATATACGGGCGTCGTCAGCGTCTCGAAAAAAAATATGTTTATAGATTAACCACTTTGACGAGGCTCCAAGTTCAGCACACGTGTCGCTTCCCTTTTAATAAAGACAACTCCAGGGCCAAACTTGCTGAATTCTTATATACCCGAACGACCACATCAGGTATGTGTGTATATATATATACACTGCAGTGGCGATGGTCTTCTCGGAGTTTCTAGAGTATATATATATATATATATATAGCAGCAGCGGAGAAGAAAAGGTATAGAAGAGGAAAAAAAATGGCAAAGTAATGGAGGCTGCAGCTGGCGTAGAAAACTCTCTCTTTCTCTTCGACAGAGCGCGCTACTCTCGATATTTTTCTTCTCAGACACGAGGCAGCAGCAGTTGCCCACATCGAGCAAATGACCCGTGATTAGGCCTCGGCGTTTTCCTCTCTCGTCAATTTATAATTTCGCTCTTTTCTTTTTCGAGAAACCTACTCTCGAGCGAACGTATATCCTTTAATCAAACGCGAAGTATATTACCGAAACTCGAGAAAAGGAATCTCGAGAAGAGAAAAAGAAATGTACACAATTAAACGTAGATCATTGAGCAGCGAATCGCATTGCAAATGCGAGGAGGGCGTCGTCGCGTCTCCTCCCCCCCTCTAATGAATGTCCGATAGAGGATCCTATAGAAGTCCCGAAGAGAGATTATCTTCGAGTGCGGAAGCGAGTGTATAGGGGGGCTGGAAGCGAAATAGCCCCGGTGAAAAGAGAAAAAGCAGCAGTAGCCCAAAGTGTCTCCGGAGAAGTCGTTCGCCCGGAAAATAACCTCCGCCGAAACAACTCCCTCTGGCAATCTTTTTTTCTTTTTTTATACACTATTAGTATAGTTTATCGCGATTGATTTTGTGGCTAATTATTACGTATATAACCGTCACGAAGACAAAACAAAATACACCTATTGGCCCTATCCCCCCCCCCTTTTTCTCTCTCTCACTCTTTTTTATCGCCGTCCTCCGCTTTCTCCCCTGTAACTTTTTCGTCGCTTAAAAGGGTTTTTACGCGAGCGCGCTGTGCCGATGATAGTCGCCGGGCTTTATGGCAGCGCTAAACCTTTATTTATTCAGCGCTGGATTTGCTTCGTTCTCTACGCCTTCGTATAGGCCGGGGAAAGCTTTTTCTCTTCGCCTAAAAAAAATGGTAGGCGAGTATACGTCGACGGGTTTACAAACGAACGAGGCCGCGAAGGCGGGAAATTCGAATGAAAAGCGATAATATAAAAAACTGATTAAATAAAAAACTGCTCATCGAGCCGCAAGAATCGAAAGCGAAAGAGCAGTGCAGTAAAAGTAAAAATTCCTTGTAGGAACGTTAAAGCCCCCGCCATTCGGTCGAGGTACTTTTTTTTTTTTTTTAATACACGCGCGCGCAGCCACTCGCAGCAGTTTTCCCCGCATACGTCGCAATCCCTTCTCCCGCTGGCTGTACAGTACACAGGCAATAGGCCGACGGCGGCGTCGGACTAATGGCTTTTTTATTCCGCTCGTAAAATCGTTTTATATTAAACCGATGCTAACGCGAGAATGCATCGGGACGTTTGCTCATTTTCCATTTGTCTCGGCGCAGCGCAAAGCCTCTCTCGTGAGGGTTTTCTCGTTTTTTTTTCTTTCTCCGCGCAGAGCGCGCTGCGATTTCAGCGAGAAAGAGAGAGAGCGAGTTATCCATCCGAATGAAATACGAGGACGAAGCCAGGCGCGGAATCCGGTTTCGGGATGAATTCGCTTCTTCTTCTACTTTTTTTTTGCTATGGTCGTCGCGTCTTTGTCTTTTTTATTCGCCCGGATTGTAGGGAGAATTTATTGCGGGCTTTTATTTTCGTATGTTAATCTCTACGGGATAAGGAGGGAGAGAGAGAGAGAGAGGGGAGGGCATTTTAAATTCTTATACGCGAAGCTCGCTTTCTTTGTATACAACAATCTGTCTCGTGGAATCTAATGAATATTTTCCGTTTCAGATATACACGGGCGTATAAGAAAATGTTTATATCTCGTATGTACCGATATACGCATTAACTATATCCTCGACATTTGCATAGACTCCTGCGCAGAGGGCAAAAGTCACGATACTCGCCAAAAGCTCGATTTTCCAGCCGGCCGCTACAGGACAATAAAAGGTCGACGAACTATGAATATTTATATTCTTCGCGTGCGTTCGGGGTATAGAAGCATAACTCTGATGGGGATACAACAAAAAAGGGGGACCGATTTCGCGACTGTGTAGCGTCGTAAAATTTTTACAGTACAAATTCATGTACAACCGCGTGTAATTCGGCATTCATGACGCGGCCGAATCGTAAACGAAGCTTGCTTTCATATATATCCATCCGAAAAAAAATATACATACTCGAAAAAGTATTTCCTCGCGTAAATCTCGTAAAGTCTCAATCTCCGAACTCTCTCTCTCTCGCATATCATATACAGCCAATGTTTAGCTATAGCTTTATTTACTCCCGCATTGCACCTCCTCATGCGTCTCACAGGCTTTTTCAATTTGTTTCTACTCCATTAACCCGAGCTCGTTCCTGCACACGTACATCCCGACGAGTTTCCCGCTTCCTATATCCTTGCAGAGCCTTATATACTCTCCCGTCCCTGAAACTCCTGAGATAAAGAAGGGCCGAGCTGCTGCTCTCGCGTAATATCCATTTGCGCGTTTTCCCTTCGAGTATGTTTGCTCGCGATCGCCGCTGTTTTCTTTTTATCGCGCTTTCTTCCTTCAATTCGCTTGTGTGTGTGTTTATGTATATACGTAGCTGGCCGTAAAAGACGGCGCTCGTTAAGCGGTGTTCGAGACAGGGAAAAAAAGGAATCTGCAAGAGTTGCTCGAGGGACGCGCTTACGCCAGGGAAATCTCCGAGTCAATTAAACTCGGGAAAGGACTGGCGACTTTGTAAGCTATGTATGCCTGGGCATAAGTAGAGGATGACGCGACGAGATCGATGGGAAATTAATTCAGTAGTACGAAAAAGTATTCAGTCCGCCGTGTATATATATCGATTGCTCAAAAGAGGCGACGAGTGAAGTGCTTTTTTTTTTGTTTTCAAGTTGTTCCTCGCGATGTCGGCGCTTCATTATAACGCAGGCTTTGAAACGCGATAGGCTTGTCGCGCGCGTTTTTCCCTCGGCTGCCTGAGAGTCATTAATGAATTCGAGCTGAAAATGATACACGGTAATGTTGCGCTTGCTCATCCCATCGTAATTAACACCGAGCGAAAGTCTCTCGTTTCTCCTGCCGCACTTTCGAAATTTCGTTTCTTTTTTTTGTCGAATATATATATATATATATATATACACGCGTAAAGCGAGTTAATCCGCGCGTCGGTCTACTTATAGAAACTCAAAATCAGCACCTCTCAAAATCCGAAAATACACCCGGCCGGCAACGAAAACAATTATGAAAATCCCGGGAAAACGGGTTTCAAACAAAACACTCCTCTCCCCCTAATCGCTCTTGCTCGCAATCAGAAGAGAGAGAGAGAGAGAGAGAGAGAGAGAGACGCATCAGCGTCGCCCAAGTCATTATCCACACTAGTCGACGCCCACGCGCGAGCGCGTGCGACTCTCTAAATGCAGCATTCTCGTTTTCGCGCCAGAGAAGCAGTATACGTATATATACAGCGGCTCTTCCGACACGATAAGTCACTTTGCGCCGGATGTGCGTGCGCCGGCCTCGAAATTCGCTACGGGGGAAAATGAGCAGCGGCACGTGAGCAGACACGGGCTCTTGCTTTACGGCGTATCTACGCGGGACCTTATGAGGATTGGGAGACCGGACGATTAAGCGGGAAACGACGCATTGTTGGCTGCGGATTTTTTCAGAGTATGACTAAAGTGTTTTCGATTTTTTTGGGTGAAAGGGGGTGTTTTCAAGAATGAAATATAGAGAACGCTGTTTATAGTTGGCGAATAATTTTTTATGGTTTTTTTTGCGTTCTAATTTTACACGGCATTGGGTTTAACTTAAATTAACGGTAAATTGCCTAAATTGCCGTTAAGCACCTACCACGGTTTTAACCTGTAAATATAGCTACATTTTCTGTTTAATGAAGTATCTTTCAAGCTTCCAACTAAGCGTTGATGAATTTTAAACAGTAAACAGCCGACTCAAAACTCGTATATATCTCAACAAAATATTAGTTGCTTCCAGCATAGCCGAAAATTTGAGCATTAACGAGGCCGAAATGCCAAATAAATCGGAGCGTAAAAATTCGCCGTCCCGTAAAATCAACCCTATTAGCCTCTCTCTCTCTCTCAGTCGGCCGCAATTTATATATCCCTCGCTTCTGGCCGCGTTTCGCTCTGCATACACACACACACACACACAGAGTCACCGCGCAACTGTCGCGCAATTTCCGCCGCCGCGGCGCGTGTTATCTCAGCCGTACTTCATCCCCCTGCAGCAGAGAGTTAAATATTGTATCGAGCTGGTGCGCAGAAAAATTTTAGATTTTCCAAAAGTTGAATGTTTAATTTATGAGCGGAGGTTAATTTTGTTGACGCTGAATAAATAACGAGAGCGCGCCTCGATATGAAAGCTCATCAAAGCTCATCGAAAATTCACGAAAAATAGTTAATCGTATGTCAACGGGTTAAAATTTTCCAGCCGCAGCAGCGATGATTAATCGCGCAAACAACGAAGGCATAACGTAGAACAGCGCGCGAGGCCGCGTAAAAAAATATTTTTCATATCCTCGCAAACAGAAATAGATTATTCATTGTTCTTATATACGAGTTATACGCGGAAGCTCTAAAGAGTATTTGCATTGATTAAAATTGATGAAACTCTGCTGCGCGGCTGCAGTGGCGCAATTTGCAAATATTTTCGCGCGCCCCCGCAAAAGAGAGATATATGTATATACAAGCGCAGCCTGGAAAAACAGATCGAGAGAGAGAAAGGGCTGCGTCCTCAAAATCCTTTCCTTCGCGGCTTGTTTTGCATGACAAGCAGCTCTCGTTGAGCCCTCTCCGCAGAGAGACAGAGTTTTACGGTCATTCACCGAGAGAAGCTTCTTCTTCTTCTTCTTCTCCTTCTCTATTGTTCGCGACAGAAACCGGCGTTATATTGCCGCGGATGAATAATCGCTTGATGTAATTTATCGTTCTCAGGATTGGAACATTTTTACACAGGCGCGCGTCAAAAAAGCGTATATAATACTAGCGTCGCAGGCAGATGTCTCTTTAGAGGCCATTAAGCACACACTCGAGAGACGCACTACGCGAGTGTGTGCATAGAGTCCCCGTTGTTAACCCGATCACGGTTCAGAGACGAAAAGCTCGCCGGGATCGTTAACTGCGGCGAGCTGCGCGCGACACTCGCACACGCGCATTTGTATATATAAAATACACATCTCGACTCGAGCGCTGCATCCTCCAAATGTTACTGTTATGGCTGCGCGATACCTGCGGGCGTTTCTGCTTTTTTTAGGGGGAGTTTAGATAAATATCTTTTTCGCCGAATATGTGCGCAATTACACTGATTCACGCCCGCGCGTTGTTAACGTTATAATGACGTTGCACTGGGAATTGTTGCGAAATTGAAATAATAATCCACGTCACTCGCACACATAGTCGTCAGCCCGGAGCGACGTCCGTCACTAATCCGCTGTTCAAAATTTGATTCTCCCTTCGTTCAGAGAGAGAGACAACGCAACGGGACAGCGGAGAGAGGGAAAAAAAGAGAAAGCTAACGAAACGTCAAGAGCGAATCCCCTCCGGCTAATTTCACGAGCAGCGCGCGCGCGCTGATAAAAATTTCATGCAAACTACACAGCAGAGAGACCGTACAGAGGAGCGTAATAAGAAAACCATTGCATTTCCAGTTTTGCGCGCGCCGGGGACACACAACAAGAGGCCGCCGAGAAAAAAAGAGCCGCGCGTTCCCCGATTTGCGCATTTTCATGCATATTGCATAGATTTGCATTCGCGCTTTGCATATTTTATGATTTCGCTAACCGCAAGAGAGAATTTTTCCTCCGCGCTGCGCCGAAATTTCCATTTTCCTCCGATATGGAAAAGCCCTTTTTTTCGTCGCGGCTGACCACGCGTGTGTCACTTTTAGCAAATGAGAGTGTCAGGCGAAATATAAATGTCCGGAACGCGGCGTATACAATAATGAACTTTGTCGGGCCGGTCGGTTTTATTTCTTCTCTCGGCGCGAGGAAAAATAATCTCGTAAAAATTATGCAGCTCGAAATGAGCGCCCGCTGCGCGCGCGTTATGAGATTTTGATGCGACACGGCAACAGCCGGTTTTTTAAAAAACGGCCCTTTTTGGAAGGGAGAAGTAATAAAGAATATATAACGGCTTAAGCTCGAAATCCGCTTCGATAAATATTCCCCGGTGATTTTGCCCTTGTATTTCTCGGTTTTTCAGCCCGACGACGCCTCGACGCGCTTAAAACAAAAATTGCGCGTCGGCGTATTAAAAACTCGCGGGATTTTTCATTCATCTTCCTTTATATGGAATGTATATGTATGCAACGCGCTGCTATATATACATTATGCGCAACTCGTGTACAGCGCGCGAAAGATTTACTTGTACCAGAGGGAGAATTTAATTTTGTTCAGCCTGGCTGGGGTGACGAAATATAATCAATATTTGAATATAATCGTGAAAAAAATGCGCCGGGATTATATTCGGAATATCGCGCCGATCCTGGAAAATCGTACATTAATTAGCGGGAACCGGCGCGTATGTAATTTAAAATCGTAAAATTTTATCGCGGAATAAATACTTATTCAATGGTACATTGTGAACTATCTATTTCAATAAAAATGTCTGTCATTAATTTCCCCGCCGGAGAAGCTTATATATATAATCCTTAATCTCGTCTTACACACTCGCAGCAAATATATCCCATCGTCACGTATCTACTCTCGCGATTTACACACACACACAGAATCCTCCGGTCCGACATAAATAATACCTCAACACTTTCCTCAATCCCAGATTAGTAGGCCAAGGATGAGATCACGTCTCGTCTCTATATATCGAATTCACTCAGTCTCCCCAATATAATATAATATCCGTAAAGTATTATATATATATATCCGAATAACGCGCTCATCGGAGATTAACCGACAAATTGGTTATCTATCGTCCGCAGCAGTTCTCCTTCTTTTCCCCCATCGTATAGCACACACACACACATACTTATATACACACTAGTCTCTGGCCTCATAATGGAGGGCCATTAACTACAGCGTTATATACGCCAGCGACACGTGCGCTACTGCGCGAAATTTTTCATCTCCCTCTCTCTCTCGTGCTTTTCGCTTCTTTGATTGATAACAGCGTCTGTATACACGTACACACATATACGTTCTACTTTTTTCCCTCCGTGAGTGAGACATTTTCGCAGCCGGTTCTGCCCCCCCCCCTCTCTCTCGTATAATGTATCGTCTTTCAAAGTATCGCGTGTTGCGTCGCGCGCGAGGCCCTTGACTTATTTATCACGGGGATGGAGGCTATGCTTCCTCTCTCCCTCTCCTTCTATGCTGTACAGGCTGGAAAAGAGGGATGTGTCTGGGGGAAGGAAGACGCGTGTTTTCCTGAATTTTTTAGGCAACCCCGTGCAGTCGACAACTTGATGATTTGCTCTCTTGCGGCATTTTTTTTCCTGTCTATATTTTCGAGTCAGTCGTATATATATGTAAACGTTTGTTTGCGGAGAGAGAGAGAGTTTCACGTTGTTTTCCCAGCAGCGGATTCTTATATATTCTTTCGAGAGTTCGGCTTCGCGGCGCAGTGTGTGTGTGTGTGTGTGGAATGTGAATTTTTGATGGAATTTTTACGATTGCCGCGCGTTTTTACGGGCGTTTTCGATGTAGTTTACGACTGTTTAATTTTAGCGCTCTCTATATGCTGTGCGTGTGTGCAACTGACTATATAACCAACCGAGTTTCACGGGGTTAATAAAAGTTTTGTTTATTCGATGAGACGAATATATATATCGATGCATAATCCTCTTATATATCCAACCAGCTGCAACACTCTATTTTTAAAACGCTGTTATAAGTTGTATAGTAATTCCGAATGCATCCATCATACAGAATATCACGGCAATAATAAGAACGAGCTATATGTATATACATCGGCATTTATAAATAGAGTCGCGGGGGCATACATAAACGACAATTCAACAGGCCAGCAAACATCGCGCGTATTCAGTCCATAAATTCCGAGTTCTCGTCCGAACCGCATCTCGCCGCGGTAGCGGCAGAATAACGCTCAGATGCTCGCATTCATATACGCACACATGCAAGTGTAGATTTACATCAATCGCGAACCAAAATGATACACTCCGTACGGTATGCATCGTCGCTTCGGTTGCCTGTTGTGCACCGATCGCCGCCTTGTGTGTATATATAGACCTATACATATGTATACGATTGACTGTTGTTTATTTATCTTCCTGATAAACGTCGACTTTCGAGTTTGAAGCTTTATTAGAATTGTACGATGTAAATCTTATTGGTTATCGTTCTTCTAAGTAAAATGAATGGCGCTATGTTTTAACGGTTTTATTCTGTACGAATTCCTAACCTCAAAAAGTGAAATGAGTCACGTAATACTTAATAACAAAAGCCAGTTTTAGCCATACCTTTACATGTATACATTCTGCGCGCAGATTATGATAAGGGAAATAAGAACGTATCTATGCGCCACCTATCGTCGCTAGCCAGAGACCCGGAGAGCTTAAGCGGCAAGAGTATAGCTAGAGAAAAACTCTTTATTTCACAGTGTTACGTATAAAATGTAAGCAGCTATTTTAATATGTATAAACTAAAGACACTGTGATTAATTAATGGTCAATAATATATTGGTTATAAATTCTTTGGATAAATGTCGAAGTACAATATACAACTCTTTGCGCTTTTCAAAAAAGTTTTTGTTTATATATTTACGATTACTTTGGCAAATTCTGGAGTCCCAGATTTATTACAAGGAATCCAATTACATTACCTTGGGTCTACCTACTCATCAGGTAGTGCCATAAGTGCTGGTTCTAGCCCTCGCTTGGGTCGAATCTACCCCACTCCTGATGTGGGGGCGTGTCTTTTCTCACTGCGCGCGCATTCACTTTGCCAAAGCCAATCAAATTGTAACCAATCAATCACAGTGTGTATACTCACTTCAATAAATAGATATTTTGTCACGGTAAACTTTTTATGCATTTATTTCAATTATATAGGTGTGTCCGATTAAGTTCGCACGTACGGTATATCGACAAATCCATAATTTACGATATTTTGTCGCATGTACCTATACGCTGTAAAACACAGATATTTAAACACATCTCTTCATTCTCCAAACTTTCTTCTTCGAATATCGGCTAAATCTCAAATATCCGTTTCAAAAATGAATGAAAATGCTTCCTTTAAAAAAAATCGTTAAACGAAAAATTTCTATATGCTTCACGTCCCAAACACAAAACAGTGACAAACGATTCCGCCAAAGGTCGCCTCCGCGAAGCTCGTCGATAATCGCCAAGAACAGAAAGTATATAGACGCGAGTTATATAGCGATCGGCAGTGGCTATCGGGTTTCTATAAACACAAACACTACAGCATGGCTCCGACAGAATCGTTATACCCTGTGTGTGTGTATGTGTGTGTGTATAATATACTGCCTCGCTTTCGACGAGAGTAGTGAGAAGGCGAAAATGGACGCGACGCCAACCGCTTCATTATTCATCTACTTCGAGATGTATCCTTATATGCCTCGAGTATTGGGATATACCTGGAATTTTTTTTATTTCGCGAAACGATACCCCCGGCATTTTGAGTTTTTATATACTAATACCGAATGTAAACCCCGATTAAATTTCAATCAGTCCGCGTATACTCGGCGTAAAATTTTATCTAACGTTTTTTACACGAATAAAATCCACTTTTGCGCGTTTCGTAAAATCACATTCAGCGGGAAGAATTCGAGGAATCGAGCAAACCAGCAGCAGCGATTCCTCGTTTAATTAAAATCCGCGAAGGGAGGGCATTTTTTCCAAAAAAATATAAACATATATGTAGCTTGTTTATTCGCGCAAGCCCGCGCGAATTCCGAACGCAATTTTCCCCGGAAATACCCATCATTAAAATTGAAATATTTCCGTATACAGCGCTGCACTGCACTTAGGAATTTTCAAGCTAGCTGGAATTCCGTTTGAAACTCCCGTTGATGTAAATAATCGCATACGCGCACACCCTGTCCACGCAAAATTATATACTCAATTGAATGTATATCCAAAAACTCCGTTGAATATTACGCCCCCCCCCCGAAAAAAATCCACTTTCTAATTTCCCCGCGCAGCGCGTCGGCAAAGTTTACCCGAACACGACTACGTCAAAGACCAGCGTCAGCTGTGTAAAAAAGTAGTCGTCGCGCGATTAAACTACCTCTAGCCCCCCTAACGCGTATGTATATATATACAGCGACTGCAGCGAACTTTTATTTATTTACCGCAGCAGACTCCGCGCGGGCAAATTCGTTTTCATAAAGCCTCCCCTGCAGCAGCCACTGGTAAAAGGGGGATGGAGGCGTATAACGTTAATTAAACACACGGCTATACACAGCAGCCGCGCTTCAACCTACATATCGAATGGCCCACGCGCATATCCATATTTGCCAAGTGTATTTGCCGCGCGCGCTTGTACACAGTATCGGACGTGAGAATTTTAAGCCCGGGATTTCCAACGATAATTAATCATGGCCTCAGCGCCGTGTATATATATATATATGCCGAGAGTCTGCACTGTATGTATGTATGTATATATATGGCGGAGCTTCTGTTTGAACGGCGATTATTAAGTTACAGTCGCTGCGAGGGCGTCTATTAGTGCGCCCGATTTTTCGGCATATTTTTACTTCAAAGGAGTATCGTATAATATGTAACGAGTTCATTATACGCCCGTTTATTATGCATCGAATATAGAAACTTGATATCTTATACACTGTGCGTTACGCAGGGGGCAACGATCGACTATTTTGTCAGATATATTATTATAAAAGCTTTGTCTCTCAGCGATGCACTACATATTCAATACCTCCCCCCCTCTCCTTTTTTTCGCCCGACACCGCGGTATAAATTTCGATCCTGAAGAGCACAGCGATGCCTCTTTATCATAATAAAAGTAATTTTCTCCGTCTCGCGGAGACTATATATCTCTCTCTCTGATAAAATCACGGGGAGTAGAGAAAGAGAGAGAGAGACTCCCTCGCGGAAAATGATATCCTCCTCCGTTCTGTGACCCTGAGGCGATTCGAAATCAAACGTCAGAGTAGAGGACGGAGCGCCAGAGACGAGGTATATAACTTCCATCTCGTTGTTCTTCCGGCTTCTCACGTGCAAAGCGACTCTGCGGAACTAGTATGTACTATGTATACGTATATATATATATATATATATATATATATATATATATATATATATATATGTATGTATATATACGGAGGGACGTCGACCTCGAATCGAATATTTTTACATGCATGAGATTCCTGGGTATAGTCTCGAGGCGAATAAAAATCTCGCGACAAAGAGTCTCTCGCGTGCTGTTTCGGTCCGAAAGCGCTTTTATCATATATTCATGCAGTTATCGCCTCGAGGCGCTCCCCTATATACCTATATATACGCACAAACATAATTATCGTACTTTGAAAAATAATTGAAAAAGAATCGTGTACTATGTATACTTGTTTATATAGATCCCGCGTCCAGTGCGCTAAACTTTCTTTCCCGTCTCGAGTATAGAGAGCCGGACAACAACGGAAAGATCGTGATTTTCGAAAAATGTGTACACTCGACAAGAGAGAGAGAGAGAGAGAGAGAGACGACGACGACGAGGAGGACAACGGAGAACAACTCGGCGTTTTGCTCGATCTAACTTTTCCTCGCTGACGACCCACTCGAACTATATATATATATATATGTATACGAGAGCTTCGCCGTCCACTCGACCTGTTCTTTCTCGCTCGCTCGCGCGCCTCCTTTCGTTTCAAGGATTATTGAGTTTTCTGTCGTTTCCAGAAGAAATACGCTTTATTTACTCGGGCGAGGGAGAGAAAGAAAAAAAAACGACGACTCGAGCTGCTGATGCTTCTTCTTCTGCTACGGAGTAGGAAATAAAAGGAGAAGCGCCGCACCGGATGACTGTAACGCGTGGGAGCAGCGTACTATATACCCCCGGCTTTTTCGGTGTGGATGTGTATGTATATACATCCGATGCAAATTCACTTTTCCCGCGGGGGTGTATTATTATTGCCGAACAATCCTTGCGATGCATCATTATATAGCCAACTGCGTCTCTGCCGGTGATCAAACAATATACAGCCCCCGCGGCTGTAATTATTTTAAAAGCTCGCGCAGGTATTCGTCGCCGTTCTGCCAATCAAATCAAAGCACGACGACGAGTTTATGTTTCGCTCTTTCGTTATAAAACAACACACACACGCGCGCAGCCGTTTGTTTATATACATATATATATACATCCGCCGGTACGCGACTTAGTACGGGCAGACTGATTAATTGGCGGATCCATCATTTCGGTGCAGCGAGATAATAACGAAACGGTGTATAATAATTATGGCTGGATTTCCATTCGAGTCTCTCTTTCCCTTATTGAAGAGCCAAAATTCAGCGTTATTGTGGCGCCGCTATAATAACCGCGGGATTATATTATTTTATTGTGAAAAAAACAATCGAGCTATATAAAGCGTCGCTTTCGCGGCGGTTTTGCGCGCAATCGAACGGTTTAATCGTAAATTTTCCCTTCTATTAAAACATGGAAATGAATAACCGGTCGAAGAGGTACATTAATCTCGGGAAAATTAGTTCCTCCTTGAGAGAACACAGCGTGTGTGTGTGTGCATAGTTCCATTAAGGCGTGAAAATATTTCACTGCTATTTTTTTCTCTCTCTTTCCCAAACGCGACAGCAATGCGTCTCGGCGTTATCGGAAAATTATCGGTCTAGGAGACAATTAAAGGGGGGACTCCCCGGGGTGAAAAGAGAACCGAAATCCTCCCGGTGCACAGGCTCTGCGTCGTAGATTGTAACACCTGCAGGTTATCGATTAAATCTTCTGAAGAGACTGTGTGTGTGTGAGTGGGCTGCAAGAAGTAATGGGCTGAGCCGATAAGCGATTCTCTTCCTCGTTCTCCCATCTTCGGAGCTTTATCCGAGCTTTTTCTCGCGAAATTTTTCCAAGAGTACGCGAGCTTTTTCTTTTCTTTTTGATGAAGCGCAGTTTCGATGCAATACAATATTTTGTACGGGATAAGAGTGTACGACGAAAATATAGCGAAACATCAATTCCAGATGCCCAACTTTTTTTTTCTCTTTGGCGCAAGAAAACCGCATATCACCAGAACGCACATATATATATACGCTCGAGCAAAATTCCGTCGAGTGAAAACTCTCTCTTCCACTTTTGGTGCTCGAGCCTATATATCCTGTGCCATACCCTCCTCCCCGGTTTTTCTTCGCTCCTGCGCGTATGCTCCTGCGGTTCAAATAAATTCGTCGTACGTGCTGTGAATCCGTGGCTGATTCTCGTACATATGTGCGGTGTGTGATGATTTAACTACTTTCTTAGAATCTCGGAGTGATACGTTCACCCTACGGGTAGATTGACGGATAAACAATTTTAGTTTTAGTTATGGAGGTATCTTTGGAGTTCGAATCATGTATTTTTAGAAAAAGCTGCACTTCATATAGAGTAAAAATGAAAATCCATAAATTCTGCATCAGCAAGTTATTTATTACTTCGTGGAATACAGGCCTCTATGTATACGTTCCGAGTGCCTTTTGTAACGGTGGGAGCAGGAAAATGCCTATGCGCCACCTAGCGTCGTCAGCCAGGTACTAAAGAGTCGAAAAGTTCGAGCTCGATTCCAGAGCTTTATTCGCGCGTCGGTATTTATAAATTAAGCGTCATCCGAGGCTATCAACGCTATATGTCTCGGTATAATTATTCTGATTAGTTTTCAAAACTACAAACTTTTTGCGCTAAAAGAGAGGGAGAACTCGTTGAACACGCAGTTTCCGCGAAACTCGCGCAAAACTGAAAGCATCTGATGAGCTTTATAACGTTAAGCATGATGAGGTTTCAGTTTACTTTAAAAAAAAAGATATCATATAATTTAGATTCAAGGTTGTACCGAGGGAATTTCAATTGGCAACGCGTTGATTATTCGCAAATTAACTCTGTAAATTTCCGTCATGTATATATATATATATATATATAACAGCGCGATGTAACAACAAAGCCGTGTGAATATTCATGTACACAGCAACGAAATGCTCACTGAATACGTTATTTCCCGCAACGTAAAGAAAGCCCAAACGTCTTATACACATCTTGTCGAGATTATTAATTTTGTATAATCCCCCGTTAAAATTACAGCAAAGAAAAAACGAAACGAATCCACCTCTCACTCGCGCAATTTCACCCCCCCCTTACTTCTTCTTTCTCCCAAACTTATCCTCTAGCATCGTTACGAACTTTTAATGCGCCTCCCGCTTCTCTCTTTCTCTCTCTCTTTCTCTCTCTCCAAGCCAAAGCGTTTATCAACCGCGCGCGTCGCCTTGGAGACGTTATACCGTTAAAAAGTACACGACCGCGAGAAAGAAAAGAAAATAAAGCGCAGCAGATCGAGCGGATTACCGGTGCAAAAATTCCGTCGAGTCGAATGTAATAAAATTCGCGCGCTGAATACAAAGCAAGCCACTTGTGCGCACTGTAGCCGAATATAAGCGCCATATATATGCGCAGCCTTGGTGTGTATATATAGAGGGCCGGAAACTCGTTAGCGCGCGAACTGAAGTTCGAAAGATGTTTTCCTATGCTAATTTTCGGAAAATTTAAACGGCGAAGCTTGCAAGCTTTTTTTTGTAACATTCTAAACGCGCAGCGACTTTGTTATATACAATACGCACAGTTTCCGAACTTTTGACGTAAAAATCTCAATTAGAAATCTCGCCTTCTCGATTATCGACGGGCGCAGGCAGCAAAACGCGGGAAATATGAAATTCCTTATACGTATATACATATACACAACGACGACGGAAAAGAGACGATTGCTCTTTGGGCAAAGTTGGCCGAGTCCCGGATTTTCATAAATTTATGGAATGTACAGCACGCTCGGGGTAACAAAATGTAACGGCTTCTCCTCGTCTCGCGCTTGGCTGATTCCTGCGTATAAGTATATATATACGAGGCGAGAGAGTCGTCCTTTGCCGAACTTTTCGGGCGGTTGGTTCGCTCGTAAAAAAGGCAGCAGCGTTAACGCTAAACTGAATCTTGCGAAAATAGCCCGTGTGTTGACTTGTATATATGCAGAACAGATAGTCGGCGGTGTGCGGCTGATTCGCGAATTTATTTTGGATCACTTGACACCGTTTTTCTACGAGGATTCTCGTAAAGTAAATTACGCTCATTTTTTCGTTATAAGACTATCGATTTTTAAGCGTCGTCGTTATTACAAAGCTACCGAGCGCAATCGTAAAATATATAATAAGCAAATTTCGCGTAAAACAACTTTTTGATCAGTAGCAGCAACTGCTGTCGCTTCGGCTATATATATATATATATATATATAATACTGCTAATACTGCCGTGTCGTAAAGAACTTTTCTGATCACCCCGAGAAATTGATAAAATTCAAGCGGCTGCTCGACGGCTAAATCTTTATAACCAGTTAAGGGGCGTAATAAAATTTTTATTCATTTTCGTAAATTGAATGTCACCTTGCGCATAGCATAGTCGAAGCTCACCTACGTTATTGTCATCGAAAGCGACTGACGAGTGTATTTAATCGGACAAAGAGATGAGCAAAATTGTTGAATAAACAAGTCGCGACAGACTTGCAACTTTCCACTACAGCTTGTAAACTCTTGTGCCAAATGCATTATTGGCACATTCGCGTCGTGTCGAATGTAAAATTTACTCAAAATCTCATTAAATTAATTCTCGCAAAACTGGCATCTCGTCTGCCGTGTACCAAGGAAACGAAGACAGTATAAATATTTGTTTACCACGGCTAATATTAACGCGATTCGTTCGCAAACAATGTCTCTAAAAATCGTTCGGCGTGCACATATATACGCGTGTAAACGTATACGCGCGTGTCGATGTAAAAATCCGTCTTTTATATTCTCCAGAAAACACATCGCATTTTCAAACCGCCTCCTCGCACCTCTAGCCAAAGAAGCCGCCCCCCGTGGCGGTCTTGTGTAAGAAGAGAGACAGAGAGAGCAACGCGCATCTCTCCATTACCATTTATAGTGATTCCTGAAGCACCTTTCTTCTCGTCGTCGGTCTTACGACTATACCTCTCTCGCACCCGCTGTGTGTAATGCTATATATATATATATAGAATCGTCGTCGTCGCGCGAATAAGACAGAGGCTGGTGTGTACTCGCGCCGACGCTACATCTGATTTATAGCCTTTGTCATCCCCCGATGCATCTTTGCGATTCCGCCTCTGTCTCGGCGTTATTACACGACGTAGCCTGAAGCCTTGTCTCTTTTTCTTCCCCTTTCGGAGCGTCAGAAAAAAGAAAGAGTACGAGAGATCCAAAGGAGAGAGGCGTCACCTTACACGGGAATCAAATTCTCCCGCGCTGTAAAAGTGCGCTCTCTATGGCTTTGTGCAGCGCCGGCGTCTTTTTCTCTTTGGATTGCCTGGCGCTTTTATTTCTTCTCGCCGCAGGTTTCACTTTGAAAACTGAGCCGCGATATTTTTCTCTCTGCATCTATATATACACGTCTGTGTGTATCCGTATCCGCGTTCTACGTCAGCTCGAAGTATATAGAAAAAAAAGGCGCAGCGTAATTAGCGTCGTTGATTGAATTTTCAAGCGGTGCGCGGGTATTTTTTTTTCTTTCTCTCGGTTTGCCTCGCTACTATCAACGCTTTTCTTTTTGCGAGAGAATCGCGCGGTAAGCTGCGATGTGCTGTAATCGATCCGTCTCTGGATGAAAAACATTGGCGGGAATTTTGAAAAAAAAAAACAGCGCTGTGCCAGAAGCGAAAAATAAAATGTTAAGTGCTGCTCGACGCGGCAATAGTACAAAGCGGGAAACCGAGTGGAAAGCCAAATAAATAATCGGCACTGCGGCGATCGTCGACCTTAACATATCGTGTGTTGTGTATATATATACGCGAAAAAGATCGCGGCTACACGACATCGGCGGATTTTTAACAGACCATTACGCAAATGAACTTTCAGTGCCAGTGAGACGCGAAGCAGAGTGTCTGGCTTCTGGCCAGTATTTATTCGTTTGCAAATGCCTTTCGTCTTATCTTCTTCTTCTGCTTCTTCTTCTCGCTCGCACCCACGCGATCGTCTCGCCTTCCCGAGACTGCTCTGCGATCTCGTAATAACACACCGAAATCTATTTTATCGTAAGCTTCCGTTCCATCGAGTGTCTCGAGGATTGACTTCGGAGCTTAATGGTGCGTGTGCTTGTATTAACGAATTTATTCGTAGTGTATAAAATAACTTTGGCTGTAAAGGTTGCCCGATGGTTTGCTTAATTGCGGGTAGTAGAGTTTAATTTTACTGAGAAATCAATAAATTGTAAAAAGTGTAATTTTTCGCTTTTATTGGAAACGTAATTTTTGCGAAACAGGCTTCCAATTTTTTTTTTCAAAAAAGCTTTTCATCGCAGAGCTTTAGGTAAATTAATAAGAGTTTTAATTGATATAGCAAATAAATGAGGAATGCCGAAAATTCGCTATAAAAACTGTTTAGGTTGATTGTCATAAAAAGAATTTATAATTGAATTGTGCTTCCATAACAGTCGAATTGCAAGTGAATCGCGGTTTTCTGAAAATCTACCATGAAAAAACTAATTCCCGCATCGGTGAAAGAAAGGGTGCACTGAAAAAGTCGCTCCTATTTTCAACTATAAATTAATAACAACTCGATGCCTCTTTCTCACCACACCGATAGAAAACACAATATATCCACAGCCTCACTTCTCGCCTCCTCGGCTTAAAACACAGCACATAATCCCCGTCATTTGAAAAACTCGAGCGTCACAAGAGCCCTCCATCCAAGTGTAGAAACACAACAGCCGCATTCGTTCACTTCGGCATGACAAAAGATTTTTCGCTCGAAAGCTCTCTCCCCTCCCAAAAAAAGGAAGGAAAAAATCTTTGAAAACGCCAAGGAGAGAGCGAGCGAGAGAGAGAGAGCAAACAAAACGCAGCCTTGTTAAAAAAAGAATAACGCCGGCGGTAAGAAAGGAAAAACGCGTATACTCGAGGCTGCCACAGCAGCAGCAGTCGAGAGTAATTAAGTTAGAAAGAATTTCGCGCTACCGCCCTTTGTTTGCCCGACGGCGGCGGGATGCATTTTTCATCGTTTGCCCGTAACTGCCGGCGCGACGCGCTTTTCTCGCGCCTCTACAGCGCATAGTTCTCTCCCTCGCGCCATGTTTATTCAAGAGTTTCGCGAGAGAGGCGGATATTCCCAGCGACGTGACACGAACTTGCCGGAGAGTAAATGCGAGACACGAGAGCTTTTGCTTCTCACGCAATCTAAGAAATGCTCGGAATGATCCTTTGCTTCTTCTTCTTCTTCTTCTTCTTCTTCGAGGAACACGAACTTTTGTCATATTCTAATTGTTGCCTGATGCGTGACACTCCTACTCGCTTGGAATTCATTTATTCGCGAGTTATTCCGAAAACAACGAAATTCTCGGCTTCTTAATCCCGAGCGAAATATCGCGCCGCTGCGCATTACACTACCCTGAAAATTCATTCAGTCTATATACATATATATACCGCATCGCAAATACCCTCCTACAATTATATCCGCGAAAGCGCGCACACCACGCATCAGGGACATCAAAAAGCTCACCCTTTTCCCTCTCTCCAAAAGCCTCCCACACACAGAGCAAGTGCGCTGCGGTATAGCCGCCGATCGCGGTCAGCGCGAGAGGCAAACTTTAATTCCGCGGGAATTATTCGGCCTCTGCGGCGGCCGTACCTCGGCTTGTCCACACTTTTAACTTCCGCTCGGTTGGTAATTAGTTCGCATTACAGCAAGGGGGGCGGGGGGAAATCTCCGCGCATTGATATTCGACGCCGTTTGCGGGAATTTGCGTTATGCGCCGGTTTTCGGAGGGATGCGTGCGGGGGATTAAAAGAGCCGGGGTAAAAATTGGGACTCGGAAAATTTATATATACGAGCTTTTGGGGGGTAAAGCTCGGTTTTGCTTTTTTTTTTACTGAGCTGGGGAAATTTATCTGCAGCTTGAGCGCGGGATTTATTTATTCGGGGGTTTAACGACGATCGAATCGAGGCGGGTGTGGAAGAGTGACTTATGCAAATACCATGGGAAAAGAGACGAATGGTTGTGCTAAAGGGGGTCTAACGGTTACATTGTAATAAACTTCTTTAATGCGATAAAAGTAACTATACAGTGAATTTGCATTCTCGAGATTTCACAGCGAATTTCACGGCAATTTTTACCGCACAATTTGCTCAGCGTAGCATTAGAAAATAAACGAGAATATACGCGGCCGCAGAACCTTGGATACACAGCCTCTCACTCCCCACACGCACATATATACAGAAGCAACGGTCAAGGGGCATATCCCCCCAACTCCCAACCAGCATTCGACCGCGGAGCTTTCGGCCAGACTCAAACGGTGCTGCTGCAGCAGCAGAGAGCATCAGCAGCCCTCTTGTGGATGGAGCAACTCTTGGGGGTATAGTAGAGGGAGGATTGCGCTTGGGAAACGGCCAATCCCGGAATTGGGTAAGCTTTCGGGGTTGGGGTACTTAAGCAGCTTTCGTCGCTCGCTCGCCGACTATTTTCCTACTAATATTTGCCACTTGACCCTCCGACGTTCTATATACGCGTACTACTGCTAGCTGCGGAGGCTTCGTCTCGCTTTTCGGGCTTTCGCGCTCCTTTTCGCTTATTTATTCCCTTCGCTCCGAGCAGGTGCAACGACCTCGAGCTTATTTTCGCGAATTTAGATTGATAAAATAACTCGACGTTACCCTTCACTTCCGTGTGCTTTTATAATTCTGGAAAACTTGAAGAAAATGACGCTTCTCACGATGACGAAGGAAATAATAATTTTTTCCAGAGGCAGAGTGCTTGCTGCAGAAAAAAATTATGAAATACGACGAGTTGAGAGAGGGCTTTCGTGTGGAGGTGTACCGATGTAATTAAATTCTGCGTGTATTTTATTTTTCTCCCTTTTTTTTCTCTACGAAGGTTATGAAAATGCTCTTTCGCGTACTATGCGAAAGCACGTCTGTCGGAGTTTAATTAAAAGCACGAAAATTGATCAAAAAACAACCTGCCAGATTAATTTTGATTTCGAGAATTTTGAGTTATTTGAATTTTTCATTAAAAAATATATATATTCAATTTGAAAATACCGCCCGAGCTTTTTAACTATACACATTCCACTGCCAAGAAAGCATCATGATTCCGTACACGTAGCGGATAATTTGACACGAGCTTTGCCCTAAAAACGTAAAAAGTCGAGGAGTGTGTAGCAACTCGCTTCTTTCTCGCAACAAAAATCCTTCTCTTTCAGGGTAACGAACACAAAAGCTCGCGCCCACGCATATATATATGCTTAAAACTTCGCTCGCTCGCTCGAAACTCTTGGAAGAAAAAGCTCGCAGTGAGCTACAGATATATATATATATATATATACGTATAGACTGCAGCGTAGCACGTGTAAATACGAGGCCGAGATGAATTCCGTCCACGTCCCGCATTTACGAGTCCGGAGTTTATTTTTCGAGTGCGTGTCGAAATTCCTTGCGCTACACACACACACACACACTCTGATTTCACCCGACGTCTTTTACATACAAACTATACACACGTGACCCAATTTCCACTCTTATTTTTCAGCTTGATTATCAAATGTTCCTTATAACGATCTCACATATATATACCTATAAATATACACCGGTGCATGTGTACGAGCCCCGCGGGCCGGTGTAGCCCGTCTTACGTGCCATATATATATATATATATATAGCAAGCACGTGTGCAGAGGAGCAGCGTTGCAGTACAGGACTACGATCGGGCTGATTTCGTGCGCCTCAAACTTTGCCCATAATTCCGAGGTGGTAGAGGGAGAGAGAGAAGCGAACTAAAGCAGCTCCGGCCCAGGGACGATTATTGGTAACTATTAACTGGTAAAGTTCGTCCCGCTGCTGCTGGGAGAGAGAAGACGAGCGAGGAAAGTCTGTGTAGTGGAGGAGGGGGGGGGGGGTGGAGACTCGAATTAAGCACCGGCAAGCGCGTGTATAAGCGCGATCTCACATATGCGCGTGAGCGCGACCACTTTGCATAATTTATAGCCCGGAGGGTACGGCCTAATGCGCCGCGAGTTGTTTTCAGCCGTAAACCCCACCGCCTGCTGCTGCTTCTGTTGTTGTTGGTCGAGCGCGTTTTGCTCTTTGTGTCTCGCGTTGGGATGTTACTTTTTATTTAACTTTACTAATAGCGACTTTGATTTTCACGTGGTTTGCATTTTACTGCAGAAGAGGTCTATACCGGGAATCCAGCCGAACGTACTCAGTAATAACTGGCCAGTAACTGCTTGGATTCTGTTTATACTAAGGTAATCATTGTATGATTGAAAATTTTTCGAGGTTAGAAATTCAAATTTGAAATATCGTGCGCGCTGAAACGTATTGCGAATCAGAGATCGGCTACAATAAAAGCACAGCAGCATAACATCATAAATGTTTGAGGTAGTATTTGTTTTTCTAAAAATAATATGAAGAACTCGATACTGTTGCTGCTCTCTCTCTCTATTTCTCTCTCTTGCGATATATAATAAAATTCACGGAAGTTCCATCCGCGACGCGCAAAAGAAACGCGTCCGCGTCAAAGCAGCGGAAGCTTTGAAAGCTCTCTCTCTCTCTCTTTCGTCTGTGCTTTTAGAGCTATCGGTTTGATACACTCCGCGCGCTTTTTTCCGTTTCTCATTTCGCGAAGGAGCTTTTTTCATCATTTCACATCATCATACACTACCGTATACGCATTCGTCGAAATTCTCGCAAAGCCTCGGATAACTTGCTCTGCTAAAAGGACGAAGCTTTTCCGCGACGAGTAAATTTTATACACATGCAGGCGCGCACATCATTAGTGATATTTCGTCGATATACGCGGCTTTTCTGTGAATCTATTATATATATACATGGCCGGGAAACGTCGATTATTAATTTACAGGCAGGGCTTTGATCGTAAACAAACTTCATTTCGGCGATTCAAAGGCCGCGTATTTAATATTAATTTACCGGATAATAATATTCCAGCGTTACATCGTCGACATATATATATATATATATATATATATATATATATATATATATATATATATATATATATATATAATATTCTACATATATATTGAATATTTCTCTCAATTAAAATCCACGCGCACAGCTTATAATCCGATTCAATCAGTCGCGAATATTCGCCGTAATAAGCCTCTTTGCGATCAAGTCTCTCTCACTCTACTACACGATTATTATTTCAACTCGAGCGAGTAACGCTCAATCATAGAACTGCAGCGGCATTTAATCCTCGGCTACAGAAACTACGGAGGAGGGGGTCGACACAAAGTATATAGCGCCTCTCGGGACGCGGCCTGACGAATTTCACAGCTGACAGAGGACGAATTCGATTGGTATCCCCTCCCACTCTCCCTCGCTGTAATATATTGATGCACAAGAGAGAGAGAGAGAGAGAGAGGCGTGATTCGACTATATATATATATATATATAACAATCGATCGGTTCGAACACACTAGTCTCTCTTTAAATAAATGGCGGATTTCAGCTTTTAACTAATTTAAGGCCGACGAGAATTTCGCTCGACAGCCAATGCTGCCCTGCGCGCTGCTACAGTGCGCGAAAAATGTTTACTTGCCGAATAAATGGAACGAGCTTGCGACGAGTGTGTTTGTTGTTCCGCGGGGTGTGGGGGTGGATTATTTACGCGCCGAGAGGGGGGGGGGGAGTAGGAGCACGTGCTCGAATAAACGGATGAGTGCAGCTGGAAGCGTAAACAACGAATTTCGGCTGATGCAAACAATCACGTTTTGCAATTCGTTGTTTCTATTGTCTTTACTTTTTATTTCTATACTAAGCTCGTGCCTTGAGACGGCTGCGGTTCGTATTCTAGTGGATTGCTTTCCTTGACAACAACTTTAGGCGGACACGTTATTAATTTTCAGTCGACGCAACAAGTTTGAGGAAATACTTTCCCCATCCCCCCGGCATCGGAGAGCTTTAGGTCCTACTATGATTTTTTTTAATTAAACGAGAGCTGCTGCAACCTTCTCTCTAAAAGAAGGATGAAAAGCTCGCTCCACTCTTCATTTTTCACGCCTCACACGCGAGCTGCAATCATGAGACTCTCTCTTGGGATCTCCTCGAGAAGATAAAAAGCCGAGAGTCGATTTTCGCGCGGTAGCGTTTACTATATATATACCAAATGCAGAGCGCGTCTAAAAGCGCGGGAAAATTAAAAGCCGTCGTCGGGGGGCGATAACCGAATTTTTTCTTCGACGTGATAGATCGAGGCTCTTTGCACCCGAGGGACTCTAATTTCACCAGCGGACAGTGACATATGTACATGTGTCTCTCTGTATCTCTCTTTCTCTCTTTCTCGGACGCGTTAATTAGAGAGGACGCCCGCGTGAACGATCTGTTTCTGCGAGCTGCTGTTGTGTCGCTTCCCTTTTTTTTTTGTTGCGAATTCAAAAAAGTCCGCGATATCACGAATTCATCGCGGTGAATAATAGAAAAAGCACAGAAACTTACTCGCAGTGACGTGTCTATATTTAGAATTCCACAGGAGTTTGAAAACACGCGGGCTTTTAAAAGCTCGTCCGGCATATAAAGTTTCCCATTTTTTTCTCGCTCGTAACGCAGCATTCATCAATCGCTTTACCACATGCAAATATTCTAATCGCACAATTTCTCTCTATGTTTCAGGTGAGTTAACAGAAGCGTTATAACCATCAGCAGCTATTAAATCATCTCCTAAGGCGTAAGTTCAAAACTCGTACGTAATTCACTCGCGACGTATTTATTCTATATATATATACACACACACGACGACGAGCATCATTCATCCCGAGATGTAACTTCTCTCGGCGCTTTAACGCGAGCTTCGCGTGTTCCACACATACACGAGAGGAAAAGGTGCCGAGTCACCTCGTATAAAGCTCACCTCCGGAAGATGCAGCGCCGGCAGCTTCCCCCCCCCCTCCTTCCCTCTCTCTCTCTCGGCTGCCTGTCTCGTTCCCTTCATATCACGCGAAAACAAATTACTTTTCGAGCTTGCCGTCCTCTTCCCCCCCCTCTCCTGTCGAAGGTGCGAACGCTGCTGCTTTCTTTGCGCTTGGCTTATATATGTGACGAGAAGTTTCGAGGGGCCGAAAGTCGTTGGAGCGTTATCGATGTCGAATTGATTATAATGAATCGACTCGCTTTTGTGGAACGTTAATTTTCTCATACTCGCACGTTCTTGTGGATGAAGAAAATAATTATATATAAGCTCGTTACACTTATGTTTTTCACTTTACAATTTTCACTGCACGAAAATCTATAGCCTCGAGCCTATATATATGTACATAGAACCCACGTGCGTATATAATTCCGCCGTGACCTTTCCCCTATGGCTACACTACGGCCGATCGCGCATTGTTCGCATCGTTGAGCCACTGACGAATTGAATTTTTCGCGTTTCACGTGCGGCTTACTTTCGCTTTTTTACCCCAATCTACTTCCTTTCTCCGCCTTCTCTCTCTTTTTTTTTTTTGACGAGCGCTCGGCCGCGCGTTTCAATTATCTTTTTTCCTTTCTCTATACGTGCTTTTTTTCTCGCTCCGGTCGTTCGAGACTAATTAATTTCGCCGGGCGAAGCTGTTCGGTAATTTTGAAATGCTTACAGCTGATTCGTAATCTCGACGTTACATCCACATAAAGCGTTATCGAGGCGAGCGTTACATCGCTGCAAGCTCCGGATAATCCGATCGAAATCAATCTGAACTTGATCCGTGCGATCGTGTAACTCGACTCTAGACGGTATAGACAGCCGAGAAATTAGCTCTGTACATAGCATCCGGTGTCGAGTAGCCGTATAACATCGTGGCGAAAAAGAAGTAAAATCTCGGCGTGGCGGAGGGTATTATAAGAGAGTGAAAATCACGTGGAAATGCTGTGTATGTGTACATCAAAGAGGGGGTCGGGTTGTTGGTTTAGAGCGAAGGAGACGAGGTGAAAAGCAAATTGCGCTGCTACTGTCTAATGCACATACCTTTACAGGGTTAGACTCTCACTTTTTTTTCGAAGAAGAAGAAGAAGAGGAGAGAAGACGCGCCGTTGACTTAACGATGTTTATCCTCGGATGGGCCTCTTCAGACTTAAAAGCCATTTGCAAGACCCTTATTTCGCGGAGTTTCAGGGTGTATATTTGGCTTTCCATTTAGAAACGCGTTCTTTTTTTTCTCTCGGGAGAGTCGTTAATTAAGCGATCTTGATGTACAAGGGGTCGGCTTTTTTGTGTTTAATATTATATATAGATACAAGCTTTCGTTCGTTACATTCTTCTTCGCGAGGATAATTGCTCGAACGTTTTACGCGAAGAATGGAACTTCATCAGTACAGCGGCGATGCTTCGTTACTCGATATTAAATATACGTCGATGCGAATAATTCTCTCTATAATTGCAATTAGCTGGGTCTTCGAGAATATTATTAATAATTTGTTCCCGTTACACGTTCGTCGTTAATAATCCGCGAGCTTACTCTTCGACTTACTTCCTTTAACGAGCCAAAACGAAAAATACGTCTCCACAGACTTTTAATAACTCCGCCTCGATATGCAATAGGCGTTAAATGTTGCGAGCGCGGGCGACAATTGCCATAACTTCATCAATTACGAAAGCCTTTTACTTCGCCGGCGGAGCTTGCAGAGGAGAAAGAGGGGGAGAAAACGCGCGCGCGTACCTTTGCAGCGAGGAAAAACCTTCTCTCGGTGGCTGCACTAAAGTTAATTGGAAAATTTTCGTCAAATAACGACGGTCTCGTCTTCGAGCCCGCGCGAGGGGAACGGAAAAAAGTTTGTTAATTAAAGGCGTTCTTCGGAATATAAGCTGCGCGTATCGTATATATATATATATATGGAAGAAAAAACCGTTAGAGTAATTACGAAACGCGCGTGTGCAGCCTATAGAAAGTAAATAACCTTTTGATATATCGAATCGATATTTCGAGGAGGGGGGAGCAGGAAAGTAGAGTAAAAAGCTCACCAATTGGCTTCCATATATATATATATATATACATATACACGCGTCGTCGATTATTTTTTTTCTCTCCCGCACTACGCGCCCGTTTGCAGAGAACAAAAAAAAATTCATTTTCCAAAAGTTTCGATTACATTCGGGCGCGACGCTGTTGATCAGACTTTCAAATTTAATCTTCGTACGTGTATCCGAAAGCCAAAAAGCTCGGGGAATTCCAGCAGTGGCCCGCCGTACGTGACTCGGAAAAATGAACGGATTTGTTTCAGTAGATTGTTGTCGATCGAGTCCGACGAAATTTTAAATAGATAGATGCAATCGCGTTTGTACGCCCGAAAAAGAAATCACGGTATAATTGAAATCAAGAAAAAATCGGCGGTCCTTATGCACCGATCCACCGAAAAAAAATCGTTGACAACGCGATCGCATTATTATATTCCACGAAAAAAAAAATCCCCCGAGCTTTTCCATTGAAATCAGACTCGCAGGCACTAGACCGGAATAAATATGTAAATGCGCCATTGGAAAGCGAGCGTTCGCTCTCGTTAATCCTGACTGTGTAGGCAGGTTCCATCGGTGAGAGAGATAAAAAAAAGAGCTTCGCGACGTGTATAACTCGCGCGCGAAATTTGCCGAGAGAGAGAGAGAGAGAGAGAGAGAGCGCGAGAGAAATTAAAGAAGACGCTGCGGAGGAAAAACGAGGTCGAACACAAGAGCGGCAAATCGCGTCGTCTCCTTCTCGCGGCACTCTCGCCTAATTACGTCAGGAATGAAAGAAAAGCGCCTCGGGGGGAGTCGACGAGCTGCTGGAGGGAGATTCATTATTATAGATACGGCGGAGCGTCGCTCGAAAGGGGAATAACTTTTCGAAAAGCGAGCGAGACTGGAAGCGTCAGGCTTTTCTCTGGATCTTGTATATGAAGCATGTTTTGTAAAGCTCGGGTTGATGCTTCTTATTTATTTTTTTTTTACTCGCTCTTCCCTTCTGCGTTATACGCTGCCGGCAGGCTGAAAATGAATTTCGACGCGCTGATAACGCAGAAAAAAGGTTTCGAGGATGCGCTTTTGCGAAATGAGGTCTCGTGCGAGCGAACGTATATTATGTAGACTTTTTTTTCTCAGCGGAGTGCAAACTCGATGAAATAGAATTTCGCTGGGGTATCTAGTAACAATGACTTTTTTTTCAAGAATCTCGTCCGGGCGTATATCGAGCTTTACCACTTGTCTCTCCAAAGTATAAAACACCGCAGTTCTACAGTACTCCACACTTGCGGGAAAACGAACTAGAATTCGAAAACAAAAGCCATATACGCGGTGGCCATCAGCTAGATTCTCGCGTCTGATTTATCGCTCCCCTCACGCGTATACCATAATACACGTGTCGCGCGCAGCTTGTTGTTTGAGCTTGCGCTGGTAAAAGGGAAAGGACGAGAAAAAACGCACCTGCAAACAAAGCTCCCTCTCGTGTTTTTTTTTGCAACAATAATTCATCGCCGGCGCGTAAATATTTGGGCGAGGCTGCGTGCAGCGTCCGTCGAGTTTATATGCGCTTTTGAAAAATGCTTTATTGCCGTGTCTGATTGCAGCGCGCTCCTTTTCTATTGTGATCTCTCTTCGCGTCTGTCCATTTTATACGCGGCCGCGCGGATTTTTCATTTTTTTTTCATCCCCGGAAATCGCTCCTGAAATTACCGAGCGACGTGTTTTCGCGCGGAGTATACGGCGTGTGCAGCGAAATATTGCCGGCGAGGTTAAACGAACTACCCTCGTTTGGTGTACTCTCTCGCTTTTTTTTCGCTGTGGGTACTTAACGAGACTCGCTCGACTGTTTCATCCGTGGCTAATAGATTGCACTGCGTTAATTGGGCTGAATAACAACTGCGGTGTTTCTCTTCTTTTTTCTCGTGATTTGCGAAGCTCTTTCTATATACGTATATAAAACTGGATCAGGGAGTGAAGTACGAACAAATGTGTATACGTCCGGACGGATATAGTTGGGAGAAGCTTATGAAGCAACGCGACAGGGGGTCCCTGTGAAAGCTTCTCTCTTGCAGACCGTAAATTTCCCGTGAGTCGCGTCCTTCTCGATTTGCATTATCGCATGCGGCTCTCTCAGCATCGAAGACAACGCCTGGATTAAAGTCTCCCATATACTCCAGATCCGCCTGCTTTGCCATTCACTTTTTTCTTCTCCCTCGTGCGCTTGTAGCGAACCTTCGCCATTTCTTGGACGTCTTCCTTCCTCTTCTCTTGGGCTCTGATACGCGGAGATGGTTTTTACCTTCCTTTATTTTCGGCTTGTGAGATTGGAGAAATTTCATATTTCGTAGTCTGCTTCTGGATATAGTCGTCGTTTATTACTTTCTGAAGAACCTAAGAAAACAACTATCCTAGTAGAAAAATTAACGATTTTTTGCTAAAATTAGCTAAAATTATTGGCTAATTTTTTCATAAAAAATCTTACACTAACACGGATCGTCAACTTTCAACGAGGGTATGCGCTGCGCTATAATTAAACTTAGAATAATACTTTGACTAATATTTTTCATACACTTGCATTTTCAACATAAATATAGCGAGGTTCGAGGTTAATTAAAAAACGCACGCAAAAACTAAATTCCCTGACCATCGCGAAACCCGATCCTTCCCTTAGAATTTATGAATAAAACCGCTTCGTCTCGAAAGCTGCCCCCTCTCATATCGCTACTTGTTTGTGCCTCGCGCTCGGCGAATAAAGCGCCAAGAAACGAACGGAAGGAAGAAAGCTGAGCGACGAGCTGTCTGGGCAACCGCAGTTTTCTTACGTTCCACGAACGCTTGTCAACAATGCGCTCGTATAAAGTCTCCGCGGGGCTAGGAGGAGTCTTCCGGAAAACAGGCGAGATAAGCCGGGGCAAAAATAGTCGAGATTCGCAATACGTCATTCGTGTACGCGCGACGAGCTTCCGGATTCGACGGGGAAAACACGTGTTTTTCGGCGCTTTCGAAGAGTTGCGAATGGCCATGAATTTCGCTGCGCTGACAGCCTTGTACATACCATGATATGGTACATTGAATTTTCGCAAAAATAGTAGCTCTCGCGGTGCCCGTATACTAATTGGACCGATTGCCAAAGCTGATCAAGGATGCACATTTCTAAGCAAGCTCTCTATATTTACCCTGAAAAAGCGCGGCCGCCTCGAGTGAGATTCTCGGAAAACTCGCTCGTTATTTTCCTTTTCCCTCAAACTAACCGCGAGTAAATAAACTAAGCTCAGCAGCAGCGTAGCTCTCTCTCTCTCTCTCTTTCCGTCCGGCCAGTCGTGAAAACATTTTCCTTACGATCGCCGCCCACCGGAAAGCCTTCTGAAAACTCCGCGTATCCTCTCTATCTCCATCTTCCTACTGGTTTACTCTTGGCTCGCTCTCTTTCTCTCCTGCGCTAGCTGCACGCCATAAAGCGTTTATCGAAGGGAGAGACGGCTGCTGCTCGTGTTTGCGCGCATACTAACGCCCTGGCGTAGTGAAAACAAGAAAAATGAGCTTGCGCAGAGGCCGACCCTAGATCAGCATCAGCTGGATTAGAGAGGGAATTTTAATAGAATTTCCTTTTGCTTCTTCTTGTTTTCCAAGCTTTTCCACAGAGGAATTTTCAATTAATCCTTTGGTCGTTTCCCGAGGTTTGGGGGGCACGGATATGCTCGTACGTTGATGCGGCTGTTGTTGTTGTCGTTGTTGTAAATAAAGTTTGCGTTTTGACTTTGAATTTTTTTCTATAGTCGATATTATTTATGCGATACTTAACGACGTCTTTGTCGAAAGTTCGGGGCGGAGCTTTATTAAGGCTGGATGTAAATTGTTTAAGTTTCGGAATATATTAATTAGAGCGAAGAATTAGCATGCCCTACTAAATTCCCGAATACTTTGACTTTCGTATAGCTCAGCCGCGTCGTAAAATCTCGAAACGGCGTGTTTTCAAGACTCTACTGCTCTGCTCTAGTAATTGTGAGCACGTTAAAGTGTGGCACGCATGAGCGGTCAAAGACAAACATCGTTTTGCCTGACTTTGCGTCGTTGGGGTTATATAGGCAGCATCAGCCGTTTGTAGCTTTGCGTGTGTGGGTTTACAAATAGTAAAATGAAAATCTCGTGAATTATTCATCTTGTCGACGGAATATTTGTATAAATATTTATTACGCTTTAAACTGCTGTAAATTTTTGCATAATTTAGCTGATATTTAATTCTTCCCCTTTGTTACACAATGTGTTTAAATGACTAAAAAAGTATACTAAAATCGCAAGCGTACCTCAAAAAGCGATAACATTTTCCCGCCTCTTTTTGAACACGAAATTCGTACACGAATAACTCAACCAACTCCCCGCAATATATAGCTCTTCCTTGCACTCGTCGCTGAATCGCTTTCTCATATATTTCAATGCAAAACGAGCTCCATAAATTTTCCATCTCTCATTGTTGCACCTCCTCAGCCTGGACCCACGCGCGCAATAACTATACTTCGACAGCAGGTAGTATTTACCACTCTACCCTCGCATATCATTTCGTCTGTCTCTCTATCTCTGTCCGTCGATTTAGCGGACGACGTCCGGCTCTCAAAGGCCCATTACGAGAACGAGCGCATTAAAATAAATTATGCGCCGGCGCATTTTGCCTTTTGAAGAGAGAAAGCCGCGCGCGCGCGGGCGCACGAATCAATTTACGTAAATAATGAAGCGGTCAGCGGTGCTTTTGTGCGCTATGTATATATGTCTATATAAATGCGAGCTTTTGGCTCTCTTTGGGGTTGTAGCGAGGAAGGTGATGCTTTTTGTCACAAGCGTGCGCAAAAGGTCACATTGTGCCTACACAAATATATGTATATATATACCGGTCAAAGGGACAATAATATTTCGCGAAAGTTTGAAGATCAGATTTTAAAGTTGCGGAGATTGACCGAGTTTATAATAACCCCGAGGGATATATCCTCGTAACGTTTACACTATACGTGCTCAGTAGAAATGTTCGTTAACTCGAGATGTAATATAGGCTAAGTAGAATGACACAAGTTTCACTTTAATTAAAGTGAATCTCCACTTCGAATATAGTTTCGAGAGTACTTTATACGCAGTTCCCGGCGCCTCTTGAAGCGCTGAAAGTGAACAAAGAGCAGCCCGTCCGTTTTCGCTCGCGGAAATATGCTTTTCACTGCAATTATGAAATAGAGCTTCCCAACACGCCGGCGTCATTTATCTTTATACAGAGTCGCGCAGGCGCGGATTATTACATAAAGCAGTAACAAGTCTATTTTCGGCCTGCGTTCGCTGTAACTCTCCCATTGATTTCGAAAGCGAATAAAAGCTCGATCGATCGCGAGCTTAATTTTCGGCCTTTTTCGAGGGCGCATTGAAAACAAAATCGATGAAAAAAAAAAAAAAAATACACGAGTCCCTTTGGCTGAAACTCAAGTAGGGTAAGCCGGCCGCACTTTATGAGTAGACGAGGGTTATATCCGGGGCCGATTCCAATTTACGGAGCCGCGGGGCTCGCGTAAAATGTAAAGTTTAATTCGCGCAAACGCCGGCTTATCTCCACCCCCTCGAGCTATGCCGATCGAAGCGAAAGCGTCATTTGCGTGGGAGTCTCTCTCTCTCTCTCTCTCTCTCTGTGTACCGAACTTTGCCGATAATTAGATGGAGTAATCTCTCGCTGGCTGTATTATATGAGGGACAGAGCTTTGGACCTTATGCTGGCGGCGCTTGAGCTTTGCTGCTGCTGGTTATTGCATAGCTTTTCCAGATTCAATAATAATTAACCTACATGTTTATTACATTAAAAAAAATTAACACATACTCATCGGGGACTTGTGCAGGGCCCGGTGGGCGAGGTGGGCGGCGTCCGGCTGCCCCTGCAGTCGCTCCACGGCTACGGCTCGGTCTTCATGTACTCGGCCTCGACGAGTCCCGGGGGCGGCAGCGGGGGAACCAACAGCAGCGGCGCTACGTCTGTCGGCGGCGGAGGAGCCGGACAGTCGGGGACGGCTACGGGAGAGGTGACCCTCAGGCTTCGGGAACCCGAGGACATACCCGAGGAGGTACTGGCCAGGCTCGAGGACACCGCGACACTATCCATCTCGCTTCAGGGCGATGCTGTGCTTAGGCTAGGCGCCGCTACTGCAGGTAAGAATGTTTTTTATTTATTTAAAAAAAATCTTTAGAAGCATTATTGGGTTTGTATTAGAGGGTATTAATAATGATAAGCGTCTGAAATTCACGTCAGATACAAAGTAAGCCCGCGTAATTTCAAAGAGATCCGGAAAAGACGAACGAAAATTTTTATTTCGAAACCGCAAGCTCTCCCCTGTCTCAAGGACTCTCTCTCTCTCTCTCTCTCTCTCTCTCTCTCTCTCTCTCTCTCTCTCTCTCTCTCTTCCACATAGTAGAGAATCCGTGATAAATCGCAAGCCATAACACCTCGCGGAAATCTCATCCGAGATTTTATCGCCTCGCCATTCCTCACACTTCCACTACTGCCGTATCCCCGCGAGCAGTCCCGGAATAGCAAGTAGGATTCCGTAATTGTGCAATAATTCCCGCGCAAATATCCCCGGACCGCGAGGAGGCACAACTGCTCAAATATTTTTCCGCTTACATAAATTCCCGCTTATGAGAGCAGTAGGCGCGTTCTGGATTCGTCCCGATTTTCAGCAGTTATCTTCGGATTATAATTTTGCTTTATACGCGATATATCTTTTGGAGATCGAGAGAGTCTCGCGCGCGGAACTGACGGATGTCCGGCGCGGAGTAATTTCGAGGAGTCGCCGGCAATCCGATCGCGAGATTTATCGCTTTGTTTGTGCGCGCCACACTGTACTGCAGCGAGAGCTGTATCTTCCTTATCTTTATAACGTATCTTTGATCCTGTTTTCTCGGCTGTTTCGCGGGAAGTTGGAAAATATAGCTGTATAAACTCGCTTGTTTTTCGCTGTTTTGAATTTCCCGCCGCGGGTAAAAGCTCACGTCGGAGAGCTTTCTAATCGCGATTCGAAAAATGTGATAACGTAACTCGCTGCCATCAACAATATACGAACCCATGCTATTGCGCAAAAGTAAAAGAGAGAATAGGAAATGGTTTCCGCAACCCTTGACCTCACCCTCCTCCCCTTCGCGGCTCAATTACGCGACGAAAGTAATTTCCCGCGACTTTCCTTCACCCTTCTCGCGCGCGCTTGCGGCGAATCGACAGCCCTCGTATATTTCTCATTACGGCGAAAAGGCGCGACTGGCCGCAAGATTTATCGAAGCACACGCGGGCTTTTAGAACTGTGCGTATACGGCACACACACACACACGTAGAAAAGCTGCGCCGAGACAAAGCGCACGGATTTTAAAGTCTGCTGCTGTATAGCTATATATATATATATAGCTATAGAGAGAGAGAGAGAGAGAGAGAGAGAGAGAGAGAGAGAGAGAGAGAGAGTAAGAGAGAACGAGCGATAAAGGCTGCGGCGGCGATTGATTAAGAGGGTCGTTTGTGTCGGGGAAACGGCGGCGCTACTTCAAACGACGACGCTGCCTGCCCCCCCCCTCTCTCTTTTTCAACAGCGTGTTTGCCGAGGGGCGCAGAATTTCAGAGAGGAAGATTTAGTTACGCGCAGTAAATTTTTAGGGCGGAGAGGGGGGGGGTAGCCCGTTGAATTAGCTGTTTGTCTTGATATTTTTAGGAGGGACGCGCGGGCGATATTCGCGTTTTATCGTCGTCGTAGAACTGTATACGGTAAATATACAATATATGCTTTCTGAAACGTCTCGGTGTACGCGTTTACTGAAATCAAAGTCCATAGCGTTTGGATAACTGAGGATTGGATTTTTGATCTGGAGGCACAAAATTATTCATATATCGTTAATAAGAACAATCTCAATTTTTTTCTAACTACGCGATAATGTTAACATAACGTTTTCAATCCAAAAAATTAGCCAATACATCGTTAAATTTTTTTTAACGATCTATTGGCTTAATTTGGATTTAAAAAATCGAATGCGACTTCTCTCCATTCCCAAACGTTCCTAAACGTCGCGAGAGACTCTCGAGACAGTAGACTCTCAATCACGCAGCTCATTATCTCTCTTTCTCAAAGTCTCGAAACTGCCGACGCTAACTAAATATTTCTCTCGCTCTCGGGACTATATAAGCAGCAGACTCAAAGTCTCCTAGTAGAGATACGCTGGCGCAATGTCACCTGCTTGAAAATGAATCACCTGAAGCTATACACAGACAAGCTCCCTCTCTCTCTCTCTCTCGGGGGAATTGACGAACGAAGTGCACACGCGGACTATATATATATACCTATATATATATACACACGTATAGGGTACACGTGCTGGAGGCGAGTTGCTGCAGCACGACAAAAGCCTCGTCAGCGGTAAACACGTATTATATATACGAGGAGAGAGAGAGAGAGAGAGAGAGGGAGTCAAGTTTGTTTACAAAGTGCCCGATAATCGACCCCCCCCCCCTAATGAATCACCGATGCGCCGGACTCTGCATTTTTCTTTCGTTATATATATTACGATGTTTATACACGGCACAGCTCTTATTCGTGAATATAACGTCGTTGAGAGATTGACGGGCTTGCGTTTGATGTGAGATAAAAATGTTCTCTTGGCTCTGGCAGCTCTTAACGACGGCTCTGAGATTTGGGCAGTACAGTCTAATCGAGCGCCTATATATCGCCTGAAGTATATGAGTGATCGACCGCGTCAGTATCAAGACTCTGCTGTAATTCATATACATATATATATATATATATATATAAATGAAGGATAAACTTTAACGCGGATCGTATACGTATAGAGCTTTATCTCCGCGCGCGCATACACACACACACACGCGCGCGCGCGCGCACATAGACACCACACAGAAAAAAACAGAAAAGAGTCGTGTCGGTTAGGAGAGTCGTGAGTACCCGTATATATAGTTGCCGCGTGTTAAAGAGACACTGCGCACCGAGTTTCAGTGAGGGGACGTTACGACAGAGAAAGGGCAGGTGCGGACATAGCCAGAGAGAGAGAGAGAGAGGTAGAAAAGAAACGCCGCTTTGGTGTCCTGTTCGTCGTTGGAGTTAACGCCTTGTACAGTGTGCTAGGATTCTTTCTTCTTGGATTTCAGCGAGCGCTTGAGGGGGCAGCATACACGTTGTAAAACGCGGTTATAGTATCGCCGCGCGGCTGCCGCTCAAAGAAACGGCAAATAGATCAATTCCGTTGTTTGGAAACGCACAAAGTGCTTCCTTTATTTCTCGAATCGAAATTCAATTAATAATAGAAGAAGAAAAAAAAAACAAGCCGGGCTCGCTTTCCCGAACTAGCGATGTAACTCTACGCCGTCATTTCCTTGCTCCGTATGGTGCAATTCCATATATATTATATATATATAAGGGTGTACACAGAGAGGGGTGGTCGCGAAGCGAGAGCTAGAATTGCTCGCGTTTAAGGCTAACGTCGAAAACGCGTGTAATGCGCGCCGTCCGCGGTAATACCATAAACCGGAAAAGAATGAAACTAGGCACGATAAAAGTATACGTGCAGTGCCCGTAGGGAAGGGCCAGTTGTAGCTATATATATATATACACACACACACGACTCGCTCTTGCAATAAGTCTGAAATATGCCGGGGCGTTTTATTCTCGCGCAACGCAATACGCCTTTCTTTCTCTCTCTTTCGCGCACAGTACTTCTGTATATACTCCTCTCTCTCTCTCTCGTCCCTCGGTTGTCTTCTCGGTTTAACTCGCTTCTTTATGTATTAGACGTATACGTGCGCGAGTCTCTCGTATAAGTACGGCGAGGCTGTATAGAGGGAGAGCTTGTATTATATATACAGCTACGTTGAAAAGTTTGCACCGCCGAGAGTGATCTTTATGTTTCGCTGTAAAAGTTGTATATACCGGTGCTGCGTTAAGATATATATGTATGTATGTAGCAAACGAGAGCTTCCGTAATTCGCTGTTATTTTTCCTCCTCGTGGCTACTCACACTTGCGAGTGTCCGGTGATTACGTCGAGCATAAAAGCTCCGAAAAAATAATAACTCTTATCCGGAGTGAATTTTTTTTTTCATCCTTAATAAACGCGATTTATCGAGCGTTAAGCCTCTCGATGAGGTTGCTGCAGAGAGAGAAAGTATATAGTGTTCGCGCCCGTGGATAATCGGCAATTTTCGCGAGCGCGTTGTAGAGCTTAACGCGAGAGAGTTTTTCTCTCTCCCGTGGGAGATTCTCTCTTTTTTTTGCGCAGCGCGTTATCCTTAGCTACAGCAGGAGGTCTGCTCGTGGATGAAGGAAAAAAATGGAGTGGAAAGGAGGCTCTTTCCCATCTTCGCTCCATGTCCTCCGTTAATTTCCCTGATGCTCGTAGTTCCTCTATTGTTGTCTTCTCCTACTCTCCCTTTTAACTCAAAGCAAAGCGCATTTGTGTATCTACATTCACGAGCCCCGTACATATATACAGAGCAAACCTGAAATCTTTCCTCGCAAATTTTTCACCTTCCACGTATACCGCCATCGTCTGCATTCGAGAGACACGCTGCAAGCAAAAAAAAGAAAAACGTCGTCCCGACGAAATAAAAGATTCAGGGACGCGTCGCGAGCTGCTCCGCGTAAACCGAGCACGTAGCTACGCGCGCACACGTACACACACACACACACACACTCACAGTATTTGGTTTATACGGGGGTATAGGAGGCGGCCGGCGGATTTCGCGCGAGGCGAGAATCTTCGCCGTTACACTGGAGTCACGTATTTAAGAGCAGGTTAAGGGACACGTCTTTTGCGCCGGCGCGCGTGAGCTTGCGACGATGCAGAGGAGATTAGGAGGCGGGAATCGAGCCATGATTTCAGACACGCCGGGGATGAGATTTCGCCGCTTCGTTAAATCCATTCAGTTTTAACTTGCTGCGCCGGCGCTAATTCCACGCTGCTGTTTAGGAGGAGATGATTTTCGGCTCGACTCTTTCGCGAGCTTTTTTCGCCGCGAGAAGTCGCGACGATGAGGAAAATAATAGTTTTATTCGATTCGAAGTCTAAGCACTCATATATACGGACGCAGTGGATGAGCGATTGTTTTTTTCACGTCGCGTGCGGACGCGTGCGTACTTCGATCGACCTGACGATCAAATATTTTTGAGTATTCCGTGTATATATATATATAGAGCAGGGTAAAGCTCGAGGGCTTTCTTTTCGCTGTTGTTTACCGTGGACAGTTTGTTCTGTCGCGCGTGTTTACACGAAAAAATAGCGCTGAAAAATATGACGAAGGGCAGGTGTATATATAAAAGCTCTTTAATCAAAGCTACGAAGTTATCGAGGTTGTACATACGGCATCAGTTTGTCATTCAAATTCGTAATCAATTTGCCCGGCGTGTATAACGTAGTCCTGAAAACGCATTAAAATATATTTCATTCCGCGTTCATCAAGACGACTTACCCCGAGCTTTCACAACCTCGTCTCGTCCGCTCATTGTTTCCTCTCTCACTCTCTAGTCTCGTTATTATTTCGCCCTTCAGTCCAGCCGTCCACCCACACACCCACAATCTCTCAGTCCTTTAAGCGGCTCTGGCTCGTCCTAATTGAGGGGGTTTGTATAATTCCGAGGACGACGCGCAAAAATTTGCATGCACACGCTCGCTGCGTCTCGTGAATATGTATGTCCGCTATTCGATTGAATTCGCGTCGCGCGTCGACGAAATATATCGCTTTCAATTAGCCCTGCAACGCCGTGTGAAAACTTCTGATGCGGGTCACTTCGAACGGGATTTCTTTCTCTCGCTCTCTCTCTCTCTCTCTCGTAGGTCTCGACAATGAGAACGTTTAAATGCACGCCGTCGCGCAAAAAGGATTCCCGGAAGAAGCCATAGTGCCGGGGAGCTTTCGACGAGCTTGCGAGGGATATTGAGCTTTTTGACGATTGTTTTAGAGTATATCCCGCGCCGTCGTGACATAAATCGAAGCGACCGATTCCGGACTAATGAAACGCTCGCCGATGGTCTCGCGGAAAAAGTTCAAAGGATGAAAAAAAACATAAAATGTAAAATGAGAACGGGGAAGTGTACGGCCGTTTGAAGAAATCAAGTGTACTCCAATTTCGCCATTCGGAAAATACAATCAGCCGCGAGCCCTCGTAAATCGCGCATTATATATTGCGCCTTTATGAGCAAGCTCGCTGCTGATCCACCGCATAGCGGAACATCGACTCTCGCGCGTTCGGAAATACTGCTCGCTGTGCGCATTGAGATTATTTTCTCCCCTGGCTATGTATTATACGGTCTGCGGTCGCGGTAACAGCGCAGTCGAGCTTTTGTAATTCGATTATGAAAGCTCGCGCGATGGATCGTGCACTGAAAAATTTCGAGACTTGAAGGAGGAAAATCTCGCGGTATATAGCTACTTGCGCACAAAAGAGTACGAGCTTGCGGCAATAAAAGCTCAGCGTCGAGAACGAGGAGGTGGGCGCATTGTTTATTGAAAAAGTAGCGATATCTGAATATTTCAGCGGATATCCCCTAACATCTATGCCATATTCCCGGGGGGACAAGTGCACACTATACCGCACACGAGGGGAGCTTTCGCATCGGAATTATCGCGATGGCTGCTGCTGCTGCACAATGCGCGTCGCTAGTAGGGCCTCCGCGTAAATTATGAATGCCGTTTGACTCGATGCCAGGCCAGCGCTGCCGAGAGGATAAATTTTGATGGCGCGGATAGAGTCCGGTCGATGGCTTTTTCGGTATACGCGCGGTTCGGGAAAGCTCGGTATCGAGAGAGAAAGAGAAAAAAATTAGTTTAGTCGACGCGGAATGCAGGATTTGAATTGGAATTATATTCGGCGATTCTCTTTTATCGCGCAGTGCTGTATTTTTTTTCTCTTTGGCCCTCGAAATGTTTTTTTTGAGTGCTGGATTTTCCGAGATTTAAGATATGAAAAATGGCGGGAAAGCTTTTACATTTGAATATTAGATTACACTGTATATATAGAGGATCTTATTAAAGCGCGATTCAATCTTACCATCGAGTCCTCTCGTCTGTTGATTTTTCAATAACGCACAAAGCTATAGACGACCTAGAAAATTCTAAAAGTTCAGCTCACTTTAAGCAAGCTGCACTTCCTCTTTTTTTCATAAAGTTCAAACCCAGAACGAGAGAGCTGCACATCTGCGAAGGGGTCGCTTCGAAAAAGTATACGTAGAACTTAAAAAAAAAGAGAGTTAAAAGCAAAAACCAGAAACGACAATTTTTTTTCTCTCTTCCACCCGCGTTTAGGGCTCCCTTATTAAAAGCGGAGGAAGTGAGCGGGTGGAAAAAAGCAAGGATCCGCGGCAGCTGAGAAATTAGCCTGAAATATTTCCCTCGGAATTTTCTCATAAATTAAACTTTGTCGTGCGACCTTGTGTGTGTATATATATACACGCACGATCTCCGAGTTTTTCTGCTTCGCTCGGCCCTACGCGACGTTAATCTTCCAACGACGATGGCCACTTTGAAGAGTGACGCCTGTGTATATCGGCCAAACGTCGAAATTGAAGGAAAAGCTCGCAGCAGCAGCAGCAGCAGTAGCTTTGATCCTGAAATTGCTTGTCGCAAGAGAGATGCAGCAGGAAATCGTCCATTACCTGGCTGCTCTCGAGGATTTTTTCTTTTTTAATGGAACGGCTTATGAATTTTTCGTGCGCGCGTCTTCGAAGAGGAAAATAGCAGCTGGTATCGAGAGCTTGAGAAATTAATCGGTTTGAAAGAGACTACCATTTATAATTTATAAGCTGATGTTCGAAACGTCGCCTCTCGGTCTAAGCTTCGAGATATGTAAGAGGATCGTGTGTAACAAAATCTTCTTATCTCAGCGAACTTTCAGCCGGATGTGCGTTATTTATTCAGCATCGTTTAAAAGCGTAACTAGAAAAAAAAAATTTTTTTCTCCTAAATCCCTCGACCGCACAAGTACACAGCCATCAAGAAGTCTCGAGTCTTGATCGATTGTACAGGGGGAAAGAGAGTCGCCAGGGAGCTGCCGCGAAATTTCGATAATAGACTGTCTCTATCGCAGCAACAATATCATAACGAGAGCTTGGGAGCGGCCCGTTAACGACGTCGGGGCTTTCCGCGAGGTATTTACCGAGCACATCTCGTCGGTGTCCCGCTGGGACCGGACGACGTCGACGACGACGACGGAGTCGAGCGAGTCTTGACGAGGCTCTGCGCAGCCCTCGGGGTGTCAAGCACGTGGGAGGATATTAGGGTCTGTAATGTCGTTGTCTTAATCGTTCGAGGATCTTTTTTTTTGGTTAAGCTGGTTGAAATCCGGACTACGTTATCCACGTGTAAATTATGAATCGAACACACATATCAGTTCGGGAGACAAAGGACGCCAGCCGCAAAGCTCGTGACGCACGTACTGCTGTCGCGTGGGTGGGAGGGACGCAGACGGCGAGAACAGGTGAGCCGCGTGCTCGACACATATTTACCTTTGGCTTACCGCAATATTGGCGCACACAACAGAGCTGCAGTCGTGCGGGGATACTAATATCCAGCAGCCGTTCTCTGAGCTCCGGCTACTTACCGATGTGCATATAAGGAGAGTATATATGGCCCTTTTCACCGCGTCTGGAACGTATTTCTATTATATATTCTATTTTCATCCGTGTACGTCACATCGAACCGATTTGATTTCAACGATCCGAAGCGATGATGAAGGAAAGTTTTTTTCCTAACGAAGTGACCGAGCGAGTGTAGAGTTACCGAGGCTGTTGTGAAACTTGTGCTTTGACTGTGTATAAGTATAAATCTTCATCTTATAAAAAATAAAAGTCGAGGATGAGGAAACAAAAGATAAACCGTCGCCTTATACTTCGACATTGTTCTTTACTTAGAGAGCTTTCTTTTATATATATATATATATATATATATTGTCGGCGATGACTCGGCGCAATGTCAATGCTCGGAGCTCATATGTACTTGGGAAAAGTCCGCGCGCAAATCAATTTTAGTTCGTCAAGCTCGATAAGGGGCCAATTTCCTCGATTCCTGCGCGGATACACCGAATTATATTTGAAAAGTTGACGATAAATTGATACTCGAGGATTTCGGTCGAAGCGAAGCTTTCCATACATACCTCTCGTACATGTGTTTCACGGATTTTTCATCCCGAGCTTAATCCCGAAATGGATCCTCGTATACGTTCACGGTATATATAAACTTGCGTAGAGCTTTAGTCGTCTGAGAGTCAATATTGAGAACCGCTGCTATGAAACGAGGATGAGGAGTCGAGCGATGCGTTCGCTTATGCAATCTCGATATTGAATTTTCTCATCGCCGGGAGATTTGGCCTTGCGAGCTTACGCCCGACGCGGTCAATGTAAAACGGAAGACTCGCGGGGGTGTAATGTGTTTCGAAAGTGTCGTACGTCATCGTTAAAGTTCGCGTAATTTCCAAGAGTTGGAACCGCGCGATCATCTTCCACAAAGGCAATAAGCTCGCACAGCTCGTGAAATCTTAAGCGAAACTAAGACGCCTTCATCGTTCTTGAAATCTAATCCCAAAGAACTCCGACGTCCGCCGAATCGTCTGTCCCACTTTTTCGTCTCGTTCTCCTCGCAGCAGAGCTCTCATCTCCATTCGAACGGTGCAACGTCGTATCACGAGAGCTGCCTCGACTGCTTTACGAGAGTCGCGTTGCCCATACGAGAAAAGCAGCAGCAGTAGCTAAAGGTCTATATATACATACACACACACATGAAGTCTAGTGCATGCAGTAGTAAAAGCTCGGCCAAGTCAGCCGGAGAGCGAGCGGCAAAAGTGGCCTTTACTGGCTTCTCGCTATACTATACTCGCACACGATTATTCCCCCTCTTCGTGCTTTCGGTCTCTCTCTCTCTCTTTCTCTCTGAGCTTTTCGAGCGACCGACCGGGAGAAAATGCAGTGCTTTACGACTTCCTGCAGCGCTCCGCGATGTAGTCGAAATTTTACGGTAACTCAAGTGCTAAAGCTGATTGCGTTACGGCCGCTAACTTGCTCTCCTTTTCTCTCTCACCGGCTTTCTCGAGAGATGATTGACTGTGTATACCGTGTACGTGAAATTCGTTCGGCTGTCTGCATAAACGCACTCGAGTCGAATCGATAACTTTCAGTTATATGAAAATCCGCTGTTTAGGTAATAGACATATATACGTTACACACGAGTTAGCGAATAAATTAAGTATAATAATCAACTTTGCTTCTCCGCAAACTTTCAACGCTCTGGTAGCTGCTATATAGACGCGGTATAACGATACCAAGCTCAGCTAATGGCTTAAAGAACTTTCCGGACACCGCTTAAACTTCGCTTTGCCGGGAGCTTGCACATGCTTCCGGTCAAAGGCGCATTCGAATTCGCGTTACGTGGAAAATACAGCGAAAGTCCGACCCTAACGAGCAAATTGATCAAGTATACATATATATATATATATACAGACTCGTGTAACGATCGCGTCGGGATGAAAGAGAGATGCCGAGTTGTAATGTGCGGGAGGGAAAAAGCGTGTGGCGGTACACTAATGAGAATTTATGCTTACAGAAAGGACGTGTATTTTCGGGCATAAGCTCGATTGTTAAAAGTAGTATTAATTATACACTTTGTAGCTTCCAATCTGGATTCGGCTGGCGTTGATGAATTCGTAGCGCGGAGGTCAGTTCAAAGGGACGGGAAGAATTATTAAAAAAATATTTATTACTCGCCGCGGTACACTGCGCCCTTTCAATCAAGCACCGCACAAAAAGCCTGTCGCGTCCTCTCTTTTAATATCATTTCACTCTCCCAACATACAGACGAAAAACAAATTGCGAATGTCTTTCATTCCGAAGGATTTTTTTTTGTTTATAAGCAATATTTTTTTTTTCATTCCCAGTTTCTTTCACTCGCAAAGCTCTTTCCAAAAAGCTCCCCCCTATATATCAAACATCCGAGTATTCCGATCGAAAATTATTTCCCAAAAAGCCGTTCCCTCGCCGTCGGGAAAGCCCTCTCGTCTCTCATCCTCTTACTTTCCCCGATGGCTCCGGCCATTACCGAAGCTCGTAACTTTTCAAAAGGACACGTTCGCGCGATAAAGGATCGCGCGCGTCGCCATCTTGGAAATTCAAATATCAGCTCGGAGAGGGAGTATAAGTAGCGATCCCCGACCGGACTCTCCTTAGCGCGTGCCCGGCTCGTTAAGCGACTCGCGATATTTCCATAACATTTGGCATGCATGCGGCCATTTCTAAGCATCGGAGCGAAGCCAGAACCAATTCGGAGCCGCGAATTTTCAGCTTTATATATAGGACGATCTTCATTCTGCATACGCGTAGCTTTTTCGGGGGAGGGCGAAGAGGTATAGGGTTGTAAAAGGAAAGGGGATACGACGCGCCGAGAGGATGTAAAAAATTTATTGCATCTCAGCGGGTCGGTGAGATTGTTTTGGGGATGAAAAATTCGCAAGCTCGGAAATAAAATTTCCGGAAAAGTGTGTCCTCGCCGCAAAATGATAATCCGGAACGATACGAGCGAAGAGCCCGAGGTATATAGGAGGCGTTTAGACGCTCATCTGCACAAGTTCCGCAAGAGGACCCGGGAAGTCATTCAAATGTAGGATACAGCGCTTTCTCTTATCGCATTATGATAAACACGTGGCAGGTGAGTCGCGTCGCGCACGTGTGTAGCTGCTGCGACGACAAAGTGCACTTGCTGATTGCAAATTGACTTCTCTGTCTCTCGGTCTCTTTGTAGGTAAAAGAAGACTGCTGGCGCTTATTCGACTCGACGGCCGCGGTTCATTATCACAAAGGAAGGCTTAATTGTCCTTGTTGATGCGGCTGTGTTTTCTTTGCGGAGCTTTTTTGTCCGATCGCTGTATATTGTATGTACACACGCACAGAGGAAGAGAGAAAGAGAGAGAGAGAGAGTGGCCGGGAAAAGGGAGAAAGGAAATTTTCAATTACACGGGTGTCGGCGCCTCAAAGGCCCCGCAAGAGCGAGAGAGATTGACACTACGCTGATTGCATAATTATGCGTATCTCAGAGGCTTCTCTTTTTATCTCTGGAAGCTTTGTTTACGTTTGTTTTTATTTTTCGTATCGTACTTTACTCTGCGGTTGATACGCAGTCGTTGGAGCTTTAAAGCTCGGCGCTTTGCGTGTCAACAGCGTTTTAATCGAGGTCCTCAATAATAATCTTCCGAATCATGCACTTGGCTCACACGTAGGTGTCCGTCCGCAACACCTCGACGTGTAAAACGACTCAACTCGAAGTTGTCGGCGGTGTAATCTGCGCAATCACTGGACGATTGTACGCCGACGACGATTATCCATCCCCCCCCCCCCGGCTGCAGCCGTCGCCTTAATTGCGCCGCATTAATTATGACGGTATGATCACCGCTGAGGGAGAGAAGGCATTGATTACCGGCTGTCCCGAAGCGATTAGATTATCTTTGTTCCAGCCGCTAGAGTCACTGTCCTTTGCGATCGTCTGCAGCCGGATTTACTGTCGTCGTCGTCGTCGTCGTCGTGGCGCTCTGTATATACGTTATATATATCTATAAACTTGTATGCAGTTGGCGTCGCGTCGATTTCGAAGTTAATTGAGCGCGTAAACGAGCTGGCCGCCATCGGCGCGAATCGTCCAAGTTTGCACGCTATAATTGTTTTTATCGCCTCGTGTAGACGAGTGTATATGTATATATGCGATTTTGAATGAGAGCTTGGCCTTTTGATCGAATTAATAAATGTTTCCTTTATACACGTTTTTACGTTTAAATAATTAATTAAGCCGACGATGGTTTATAGTGCGGGTATCTCTCTGTTATTATACGGCCGGAGAGATGTAACCTCGTTTTAATTTCATTTTCCCCGCTGGCTCTTAATTGGATTCATTTAGCAGAGCAAACAATTGATTCGCGCGCGGCGTTTTATAATGAAACAAAAATAATTGACCGCGCATCATCGGTTTAATAAGTTTATTATAGCCGCGACGGTGATTAAAAATTAACATCGTGTTCGGCTGCACGATATATCTATATACAAAAGCGAATTGATCACGTGGGCGATATACATATATATACACATAACTTTTCGTCGTCATGAAATAAGTGAAATTACACACGCTCGAGACGTTGATAGATCGATTGCGTTGAGCCTTCGATTTCAGCGCGATTAGATCGTATATATAGAAGTTATTCGCTCCCTCGGGAAAAGGGATGATCGAACGAAAATTTTTTAATTTCGTCATGACTCAGCCTTTCGAGAATTTGCATTTTCTCATCTTCGCACGGCGAAAGAAGACCCTGACAGTGAGCGAGCGTGTGGAATCGTCGAACAATATAACTACTTTTTTTAAAGTATGCTGCTTATTCGGGGTAATTCCGATTTTGTTTCTGATAATCAAGACGGAAATGTTTTTATTGAAAAAAACACTTTTTTTATAAATACTACGCCAACTGCAAATATATAAGTCAATAATCGGATAATAGTACCAGAGAAAAATAGAGAGATGAGAAAGAGAGTAAAATGGAGGGTCTGAAGCGCTTGAGCGCAGACAACCGCTCGCTCCGAAGTCTGCATTACGAACCCAACTGCCTACTATAACAGTCTACTGTCATTAGAATATACGCTCTTCCCAATGTAATCCGGGCGCGGGATAAGGGGTCAAGTATGCAATTATTCTAAGTCCAGAAAAGGGCAACTTGGCGCCAAATCAAAATTTATTGGTTACCAAGCAACTTGTCACCTTCTCTCTGAAAAAATTATTGTTTTACAATAAACGATAAAAATTGGTTTATTCACTTGAAATTCATTCAATTTCCATCTTTCACGATCATCAAAACACGATAATCTACAATACAACGTTCAACCGAAATAAGTACAACATCAGCGCATTGGCACACGACTCGGCGAAAATTAATATAAGCCTAATCCCAGCAGAGCATAAGGTTCTCTCCGCCAAACAAATACTTTATCCCCCACACACAAGTTTGGCTCACTCGACGTTCCGGTTAGACTTCCAACCGCAAGAAAGTCAGTGCACACACACATACAGCTCGAGAACGATATCGAGATAATGGCCAGCCGGCTTATGTCGCGCACAAAGAAGCAGTGGGGGGCGGGGAGGAGGGTTAGAGAGACAACGAGAGGCACGTCACACACAGCCGGGGACTCGCTCGTAACGCGACACTTGCGCTCTACGGCTTAACTTTCATAATACCGCGACCGCCGAGACTGCAATACGGAAGATACGCTTGACTTAATATAATTTGCATATCAACCGCTTCTGCTTTTCCTTCCTTTTTCTTCTTCTTCTTCTCGAGCGCACGAGCTACTCTTTTTTTATATACGTACGGACACACTCGGCGCCTCCCGTCACCGCACGATCATAGGAATAAACTCCCTCGAGTGCTATCTAATTTTGGCGTATGTAACCTAAATATTATAACATCGAATAATTACGAATAAAATATGCAGCGCGTTCCGCATGTAATACGCGAAAAATCCGATCGCGCGGTGCATGAATCATCGTTAAAAATTATTCCGCGCGTATATGCACGGCCAATTATGCACGGACCAACGCCGCCGGTGGCCATTCGAACATTTATATATATAGTCAGCGAAGGGCTATATATACACATATACGAATTTGAAATTCGAACAGCGTAGATTCGCTATCGCGCGCGCGAACATATTCGGTGGTCATGCAAATTTTACCGTAACGCAAGAGAGAGAGAGAGAGAGAGAGAGAGAGAGAGAGAGAGAGAGAGAGAAAGCTCTAATTAAAACTGTCCTATACACAATACATCGGTGCGCTAGACTTTACGGGGATACTTCGAAATCACTTGTATAATCGTTTCTAATTAAATCCCCAGCGCTTTATGCTATTAATCCAGAATAAATTCCGTCGGTTAATCCTCCCCTGCATATACTGTGTACGTGTGTGTGTGTACGAGACGCAAGGCGCGTTAATTGCGCGAGTATATACCTATACACTATATATAATACGTTCTTGCATTATATTACGGGGTATCTCGAAGGAGTATCGCGTAATAAAAGGACTAAGCCGTGGGGGATGTAATATTACAAGCTGCAGCGTCTCTCTATTTCTCGGCGAAATTCATTATTTCTCTTCGATTTGTTGCATAATACACCGCGCCCAGAATAGAATAATAAAAGCCAGATTCGATAGCGATTCTACCGTTTGTAATTCCGCTTATAAACCGCGACGACGCTCTCTCCCTCTCTCTCTCTCTCTCTCTCATCCATATACATCGGCGAAATTAATATCCACGCCGTCGTAGCGTTGAATAAACTCGGTTTCGAAATATAAATTCGACTGGAACTTGCACGAGAACCACGATAATATTATTACGCGCGTAATAAAGCCCAGAGCTTTTCTGCTCTGTGTATACGAGTGTGTGGGTGGGTGTATAGATGTATATATGGTGTTCTGGGTTTTATGCGCTGCTCTGGCCAGTGTCGCGCTGACTTTTTGAACTTTCGAGGGGGAAAATTATCGGCGAGTCGATCGGAGGATTTATGCAAAGTGAGAATTATCGGGAAAAGAATGTTATATATAGGGTAAGAGTTCGGGAACATTTTTATTGAATAGACCACCGCCGACGTCGTCGTCGTCGTCGTCGTCGTCGTCGTTTTTCGCTCTTATTTCCAGTCTATACTGCGAAAGTTTCGTCATACCGCGCGGCCAGCCGCGAATAACGGTTAATTTTATACGCGGCGATTGTTAATGCTGTTGGAATTTTTCCTCACCCCGAGCTTACACCGGAGCTTGGTGGTATTGAAAGGCTGCTATCCTGCAAAGTTTGTTATAAACATCAATTATAATTAAAAACCATTTATCAACACAACGAAAGTTTATATCGAACGATCTGTCCGCGTAGGATTTCCCGAATACGAATCCATATTGAAGGGAAAAGCCATTCTCATTTCCTTAGGAGAGGGAGCGAAAAGAACAAGCAGAAGAAGGAGCTTGCAGTAGTCGGAAAGCTCCGCGCGGCGAAAAAGAAGCGATCGTCGGAAGGAACTTGCGGGGGTAAACGTTGATTGCAAGCGATAGCCAAAGTAAACTCTACGTACCGTTTCTTTCGCGATAGAGAAAAAGCAGAATGAAAAAAAGGAGGAAGAATAGGGAGAAACGAGGAGCGAACGCAAAGAAGCAGAAAAAACACGCGGGGCGAAGGAAATTGGAAACGAGCGGACTGCACGATGAGCGGCCGCTTATTTGCATCGGAATTTTTGCCTCGCGAACAATTGGAGCGAGCGAGCTGGCGCGCTCGCATTTGCATATTTAACTAACCCCCGCTGCAGAGAGAGAGAGAGAGAGACACGACGACATCGCTGTGTCTTCTCTCTCCTGCTTAATATACCTCCGACCCTGGCGCGTTGCGCGGAGAGAGGGATACGTTACACTCGATACGTGCGAGAGTCTACCTTACACAGGCCCGCGGGCCATTTTCTTCTGCATATATACGAAAGCTCCGGGAGAGAGAATGGGAGCTTTTGATTGGAATATGGTATATCTCAGGGGGGAGATGAAATGTTGCTGAATTTTGCGTAGTTTATTTTTTGTCTCTTATGAGTTCTGCTTAATTTTGAGGTGAGGAAATTAAGAAGAAGAAAAACGTGCGACGTGAAAGTATGCATATGTGTGAATATTATTTTGATAAGAGCTAAAAAAGTGACTCACACTCCCGCGGCGCGTGTATTATGAAACTTTAACAACTTTTTAGTTCGGGGCTACTAAAATTTCCGTCGACTGAAGTTCTCGCTTTATGAGTGTCTTTAAGGCCGGCCATTAAGTTAAAATCGCGAAAAATTGTATCCCCTCATATACCGGCCGGCAGTAAACGCTTCGTACAATCTAAAATAGCCGTGTTATACAGGACATCGTCCTACTTTTACTACGTAAGTACGGCAAATTGTTTGCTTTGAGTCTGCACTCTAGCTCTTAATTTTTATCTCTCAATTTTACGATCGAAGAAAAAAAAATGTGGATACGTAGTTTTTCAAGGAAAAAAAGGCTTTGGGATTGAAAATTCGAAAGGCATATCGATGCGGTTGCTGTACAGTATATTTATTACACGCAAATACACACACACACACACATATATATATATATATATATATATATATAGAATATCGGTTTATTGACTATATATGTACGTATTCGCGTAAGCGATTTCATATTGCAGCAAGAATTTCGCAGAGAAATATGCCGATATTGCTCGACTTGCAATCAATTCGACTTTATACTCCATAAATTTACTCGCTTTTTATCTCCTCAAAACAAAAATGGATCAAATTTGTATATAACAAAAGCGTGCAATTACAGGCATTTCAAGTAAATTTTGCATTCCGCACGGCCAAAAAGTACAATAGCCAACGACGACGAATTCAAAATTCCGTCACACTCGGAAATAATAAAAAAAAGCCGTCCGTGTTTGCGGTCGCAATTGTAACCACGACTACGTGCGGATCTGCCGCCTATATATATATATATATATACACAGGCGGAAGCGCGACGCCCGAGTCACGAACGCGCGCGAGGAAAAAGCTCGGAACGTCCGCCCTTTCAGATTTCTCTCTCGCGGTCGACAAAGGCGTACGTTCGACGTGTAACGCTGCCGTTTCAATCGGAAAGAGAGCGCGAGAGAGAATCCGTCGCTCTGATTTCGACCGACGTGGCACAAAAGCCCATTGAAATGCCCTAACGAGGGTCCGCAAGCGCGTCCCTCGTGTCGGAAGCGAAGACGTCGCCGACACGCTCGTGCTCTGTGTGGAAAAAAAATATCGTTCGCGCGATCGCGATGATATAGCTGAGAGCGACTTTTTACTCTGGTGGTTTCGTGGAGAATTAATTTTTCGTTTAATGGTTGGGAATTTTTTTTTTCGGTGGGGAGGGTGCTTACTACGGCCTGCAGTGAATCAAACCCGAATTTTTTTAAACGTTAACATTATTCAATTATTTTATACTAAAAATCATGGAAGCTAAATTCAATTCAGAAAAAATATAAAATATAAAGTAGTCTATATTGATAGGTCTCACGTATGAATCTCCTCCGTATACGAAAGCCCTGACAACGTGAAAACGAAAATTTCAATCGCGTTAACCCCATATACAGCACGAACATTCGCACCCCTGCGATAAAAGTTTCACTATCGCGTAAGGGGCAAATTCGCAGCATCCCATCTACTTCTCCTCTATATCCCTTTGTGTCATACAAGCGAAAAAAAGTATTTGCAAAGAGCCCAATCCTCTCTCTCGGCCTAACTCTTGGTTCAAAACATTTGCCTATGCATATACGTATATATCCATCGCTCGGAATTGACCTCCTTTCAAGCCGATAAAACTCCGAAATTCCAAATCGCAGCAGACACTCCCCCGGGCGTAAAAAGCCTCGAATCAGCAAGCATAGATTCCAATTTCCCTACACGTCCCCCCTCCCCCCCCCCCCGTTTCGCTCCCGCTAATGCACTCTCGCAAATCACCCCCCACCCCGTTAAAAAGTGTTTGGCTTTCAGCGCGTTCGGTCATATTACCGGGAGTCAATTTATGCAAACACCGTCATCCCGAATCTCTCCTATACTATCTGAGAGGGGGTGTATATGTAAGGCGAGTCAATATCGGAAAGGGGCGATTTCCTTAATGAGCCCCGGCTGGAGGGAGAAAATATGCGTGTATATATATACTTTTAAAGCGTATATACGCGTGAGTCTGGTATTAAAGAGGTGACGCTGGGGCTGTTGCAGGAAACGGAAATTTGGAGCTGTTCGATAGTGAGAGCGGGCCGGATCTCACGCTATCGCCCCAGACGTTCACGTCCACGGCGGAGGCCTTCATCAATGACAATAGCGACAGTCTTGGAGTGCCGGGCGACAATGACACGGGTGAGTTTTCTCTTTTTCTTCCTTTACAGATACACATAAGCCACTATTTTCTTTTTATTGTCGACGAAGAGCCTGTATTGATTCTATATACTCCCTTGAGACCGAACTGTTCCGTATAAGCGCGTCTATCTGTGTGTGTGCGTGTGTCTGCTTCCCCTTGGAAGGTCGTTTTAGGTAATTTTTTTTTTATCGCCGAGAGAATCAAATTACAGAGGGCGGACGCGACTGCGTTCCGATTGCCGCTATAAAATGGCTTACCTTCGGAGAATTCGGATATGTATGTATATATATATATACACACACGAGGGAGTTAAGCCGAGTGTGTTTATCATAAACGACCAGAGTAAGGGATTTCAAACGCGTGAATTATCTCGAATGAAGAATTCGATATTCCAACACACGCGTACACGTGTATATTATGTAATAATCTTATATTAGCATATATCCAGGGCTAAGGTAAATTACTCGTTAATTCAAGCGCAACGCTTGAACATATACATATATATATATATATATATACATAAGGAGGGGGTAGACGAGTTTAACTACAATTTCGTTAAACTAGTCTCAACAGTGTATAACGAGATTACGCCACAAGTACAGCTCTCGGCTGGCCGACTTACACCCCCCCCCCTCTCTCTCTATCATCGATCTCTCGACTTTCGCCTTTAAAAAAGCGAGGCTCGGGCAAAAAAAAAATAGCACGCGGATATAACGAACGACCGCCGCAGGCGCGCGATGACAAATAGGCGTCGACGAGCCAAAAGCACGCGGCTGTAAATTTCCCGCGCAGCGGCGAATAATACAAACTCTCTCTCTCTCGCTTCTTACTCCGCGTCCGCGTTTCGCTCTTTGTGTCCCGCGAGCGAATTTATCGGAGCTTCTCTCGCGAGCAAACACGGAGGGCCAACTTTAAGTTAGTTTGTTATAATTTCGAGCTTGCGTTATATAGAGAACGCGAAGACTCGCTCGCGAGGGCATATAGCTATGAATAAATTTGGCCCCGGCGATTTGCATATCGTCGCTCGCTGATGTATGTGTGTGTGTGCTCTGATGCGATGGGCTGCGGCGTCCCCTTAATCTTGTCCCGCGGACAAGCGACGCTGACTCTCGCGTCTGTCGTTTGCGAGATATATATATGTATATATAGAGCCGGTTGTGCGCTGTTTTCAAAGGCATTGTTATTCTTCGAAATTGATTCTTTGCGTTATATATACGTGCACTGTGTGTGTAGTTTGTTAATTAAGAGAACAAGTTAACGTACCTCGATCGCTCGCGATGTATACACAAGTTTCGTGTATGGAGTTTCCTCTCCGCAGTAGCTTTCGAGAGCTTTCGCGCGTATACACCAAAAACAAAGCACCGGACGCTCGCAACGCGTATATAGAAAAATAATCCGAGTCGAGGAGCTCAAGCCAGAGTATTGCGGGGAAATTGAAAATTTCCAACGGCAATCTTTGCTCTGTATACACACACACATACGCGCGTCAGCGGAAAACAATATCTCAATTTTCGGCGGCCACTTTTCAAAGTCATCCCCAGAAATTATCGGACTCGAAAATCTCTATATATCCCGCTCACTCTCGAGAGAGTGCATTCGTGACCCGTTGCGAAATGGAAAGAATGATGTATGCCACGAACCTCCGAGGGTCGTGTGTGTGTGTGTGTGTGTATATATAGTCATATACAGCGAAGCTCCGACAGTTTCATCTCGAGCTTGCGGAATACGGGATATCTTATCTATCTATCACAGAGGAGGTCGACGGACGACGGTGTTATATATATATATATATATATATATATATATATATATATATATATATATATATATATATATATATATATATATATACATATATATATATATATATATATATATATATATATATATATATATATATATATATATATATACATGTATATTAGAAAAGCAAAGTATAAACGAACGGAATTTCGTTAATGTTATGCCAATTTGCGAATTTTAGCCGCACGGCCCATCGAGCTTTTAATCCCCGAGAGCGAATAGTTCGCCTATTATATCTCATTACTCGTGCAGAGGCTTTGCCCTATCGGCGTTATACGTATACCTATATTTTACCGAGAGTTTACAGCGCTGGTATTATACACTCGGATTGCGAAAATTGGAAAATGATGAAACTAATCGGAAGCTGCCAATTAACGGGATGTATATTCGTTACATCGAAAGGCCAATTACGCGCGCAAGATCAAACCTGCATACATCACGCAATTATTCGCGCGTATAACGAAATTTCCCGCGTCGACTCAGCGGGAAAAAAAAGTCAGCTTCCTTACGTATACACGCACGTATAGATATAGGTACGTATCTTTCGATATACGTCGTATAAGTTTTTACGACGCATATCGAGAGAAAGTCAGCCTCGGTTATATATTCTCCAGACTGACCGGCGAACGTACGCACGTGTGCGCGCATACATCTCTCTGTATACCTCGTCGCTCGCGGTCATCTCTCTATCTCTATATATATATGCGCAAACCTTTGGCCCTATACACACACACACACACACACACGGGTACAGGAGATAACACCAGTGCCGCCGTGGGTAATCGACGCTCGGCCCATAACTTTCGTATTTACGGCGTTCGCGCGCGGCCAATTCAGCAGCACGCCTGGCTTCTCTCTCTCTCTCTCTCTCTCTCTCTCTCTGCAAATAACGCTGATTCGCCACGAGAAAATCGATGACTCTTCGTACGCGCGTGTGTGTGTGTGTATAAATGGCGTTTTGCTGAAAATGCCACGATATCGATTGGTTCGCTTTATCGCTCATCGATATTAACCCAATAATTTCCTCGCGCGCGCGAGAACTGCTCATCTCTAGCGAGTAGGGTAGGGAGCAGCCGTGTAATATCAATCATGTCGAGGTGGCACGCGATAAAATCGCGGGCCACACGCGTGTGTGTGTGTGTGTGTATATATATATATATATACGCGGTAAATAACGACGACTGCCGCCGCCACCGCTGTCCTCATCTTTCTCTCCTGTTTATTTGCCTCTCTCTGTCGCTGTATGTGCGAGCTGACTTTGGCCTTTTTTTTATCATTGTCTTCTTTTTTGCTGCGCGAGTCTGATGCAGTACACCCGGTCGATGCAGCTGCGAGATTAGATTGTCGTTTTTCCATTAATACGCTTTTCTCGCTCTCTTTTACGTGGGCTATGTTATGGTTTGGAAAGTAAAAAAAAAGACGCCGGAAATGTATGTTTTGAGCGTGAATTAAGCTTCCATGGAATTCGAGACTATTAAAATGGGTTATTGGATTCCCTGGTGGAACAAATGATTCTAAAAGTTTTCACCAGAAATCGATGCGATTGTCCACCAGAGTTTTTAAGCCTTTTCGGAGAGTACAAGTGCAGTGGTACACAATACATACGCTAATCAAAGCTGATAACCGTGTGAAACTACGGTATATTATAAATTAACAAAAAGTTCATATACGATACGTAATAAATACACGTCAGGTGGAGATTCGCATCAGGCGTAATATATATATATGTATATAAAGCTTCGCCGTGGCAAAGACGAGCTTTACGTCGAAGCTTATGGATTCCTTATCCAATCTCCAAGGCAACTGGCACGTCCCGATGCTGCGGTACTAGTCAGCCGCAGACGACGACGAGGACGAAGCCTCAAAGTCCTCTTCTCTGTGGCAGTGAGTATACAGCGATCGTTACTTCGACGCACACGGAAGAGAGAGAGAGAGAGAGCGATGTAACGACGACGACAAAGACGAGCAGCTATATACGACGACACGTGAACGTGTAGTGCGCGCGTTAACCCGAGAGAGCGGTGCTGTCGCGGCAACTCCTTCAATTATATATATATATATATTTCCCGAAGCGGCGAACGAGCGAACGGGATTTTCTCGTTTCGTGTTTTGGGAGAGGCTTGCAGTGGGTGTGTGAATTTTGGAAGATGATGTGGTGTAAAACTGGTGGGGAATAAAATAATATAATAATGTATAAAGATGGGTTTATTCGGGATTTCGCGATGGTTTTTAGTTTGGATAAAGTAAAGTTTGCGACTGCAACAAAGTGTATGTTCATAAAAATTTTTTATGTGCAGTTTTGAAACGAGGTTAAAATACAATACGATACCTGAACACGGAAATTAGTATTATTGAAGCGGAACGGAATATATATAGCACGAGTTGAAAATTGTTTTCTTTTACGGCCATATTACGAGTCGGCACTACTACGTATGATTTAGCAGACTTTGTACACATTAGAAAGGAAAATCATTGGATTTCAAGTTTAAAAATTTCAAGTTTTTTTTAAAAAATAGCATAAATTGGCACTGCAGTGGCATGTAAGCCACAAGTTGCCGGTGTAAGCCTGCGGATCTCGTCGTCTTTTTTATCCATCGCATTATAAAAACACTATGGATAACCTAATTACGCGCTATGCAATTAAGTTCGCGTAACTAAAAACTCCGCAGCATAACGGAAATTGCTCGAAGCTCTATATACTTAAATTATCTCAAAAGACACCGCCTACTAATGATTCTCGGCCGCTTAACCGGCATATAGTATACATCACCGATGAAATTGATTAAAGCTCAGTCCAGAATCAAGTTCAGCTCTTGTGCAACTCTCTTGCTCACCGAATGCGGGGGAGGAGGACGAGTCATCCATTGCCCGAGGGCTAATTACTAACCCGGCGCATCATCTCTCGTGCGCGCAATATCATTGTTGCGCGGCTTCCGCGATAAGCCTCCTGGAAACTTGAGCTCCTTGCAAGCTCGCCAGGCTTATACTCTCGCACTATATACCTACATATCCATCTCTCTCTGCCTGCGCTCACTGTTTGACGACTGTGAATTCGAAGCGGAAATCTATTTCGGATCGGCAACGCGCTCAAGCTCAGATAGACAAACCCCTGACGCGGGCTGCTGTATTCCACTCGGCCTATACTCATCTGGTGAGCCAGATAGATAGATAGATAGATAGATAGATAGATAGTAAAGCGCGCGCGGCAGTTGATTTCGCCGAAACGATAAACCTGCGCGTCTCTCTCTCTCTCTCTCTCTCTCTCTATCTCTCGATCATAGAGATATTGCGGAATATTTCGGAGGATATTGGACACACGCGAGCTTGTATCTGCTGACGCGTTTATACTTTCTGACAAAAAGCTCTGATTTTAAATTCAAGCTCTGCAATACACGAGCTCGGAGCAAGTTGTAATGCGCTTTTGCTGGCATTCAATCAGTCGAGTATGTTCAAAGCTCTTGAATTATTCCCCCTCCCACGCGGTATATATAACCTTTCTATATACCTACCATACCGACCGCTCGATCGAAATACATTATGCATCCGGCTAATCCAACGGGCCCGCGTGCATTAGGATAATTAAGTTGAGTGTGTGAGAGAGAGAGAGGGAAAGCGCGACCTGTGTGTATATATATATACGGCTTTGTCGCTTCCAGTTCATATATACGTCGTGTACACAGAGGTATTACGTATGGATGACCGGAACTGTAGAGCGAAAGCTCGCGCGAAGAGGATAGAACGGTAGAGATCGATCGTGCCTTTGACGCCGATTACACGTCTTCTCTAATTTACAGCGAAATCCATAAACTTGCTGGTGTAAACAGCTGTGACGACGGTGTGTACGTATATATGTATATATATATATAAGTCGATGTGGGAAAATTGAGAATGAGAGCCCGCTGGGAAATATACCGCGAGATGTGACGGGAGAAACAAAGGGATGATATTCTCGACGCGTCCGACTATGTGTCTGCTTATATTCGCGAGCTTTTTTTTGATAAATCGCTCTGTGGATGTGAGAGACTTGTGCGTATGCTAAATTTATTGCGGAATGTTTGTAAGATCAAAGCCAAATGCGCGACTGCGATATCGCTGGGTATATCATTGTATTGTGATCGAATTTTAATTGTGAAATAGTTTTTCAATGGATTTCCAGTCAAAAAAATCTTGTTCATCTCGATGATATTCTACGACATTAATTGATACCGAATTAATAGTTTTATTCAGTTACTACAGTAAGTATATGTGTACATTCTTTGCCCAGATTTCGTGTCTCATGCGCCACCTATCGCCGCTGGTTTGAAACTCGAGAGTCAGAAAAGTTACTAATACTATTAAAAATCCAGAAACAAGAACGAAAGTGTGTACATATATATCTTAGGAACGAAAGCTCTATTCCTTATCCTCCACGCAAAGTCTCGTAAAAAAGCGCGAGCCTTCAATTTTCCAACGACTGGCCGTTACTATACACGCACACACACACACACACTGAATCAGTAGTAAAAGTCAACGACGCAAGCGCCGACTGCATATATATCCCCTGAAGGAAAAACTTTTCATCATACGTTCTTCCGCTCGAGGAACTTCCTTACACTTCCACGAGCAGGATTTTCACGCGAACGAGAAATACCCTTTGTCCCTTACTATGAGTCCCATCACGTATATATATATATACACACGACACGCCCTTGTGAAAATTTAATCCGCCCCGGTTCTCGTATAACCGATTAGGCTCCGTCGTCGCGGCGGGAATATGAAAAGAGGCCGCTATATATTGTCGCGAATAAAAAGCCGGGGTCCGAGTAGCAATTTCGGCGATATTGCGTACACGTGCTTCTATTGTCGGGTATTATAACGAGATGTGCTTTCGAGTGGGCCGATATCGCGCTTTAATTAGTCGCGCGGGTGTTTTGCCTTTTTTGTTTTGATATATTATGTTTCATATATATTTTTAAACGAGTCGTTTTTTATAAAAAATGTTCATGTTTCTTTTATGAAATTAAATAACGCCTTCGGAATAAATCAAACACCGCAGGGATATAAAAGTGTGCATTAAGGCTGCTCGTTATATAAAAAAATATGGGTTTTCAAATCGCGCATCATACCGACAAAAAAAGTATTATTTATAAAACTAATTGCGAGACTTTATTAATTCCGATAAAATATGGCGGTTATAATCGAGCTACTTAAAAAAAAATCCTTTCATTTATGTCCGTTTATTTGATATATAAAAGCTCCATCCACAGGAAATGATTGCCTTTTGCGCGTAAATGAAGGCGGCTTATACAGAAAAAAAAACAGCGACTCTGCAATATTTCTGTATTAACGAATAGCATAAAAAAAAATTCGCTTTGATTCTAGTTAAAGGAATGATCTGCCGGTAGCTGCGCGTGTATAGGCTCGCTTGTAAAAAGGAACCTTTGAAAGAGTCTATACAACGTTTTTTTTTATTCCCCCGTTATTACGCTTCGACTAAATAACTGGGCTATCCGGGGGGAAATAGCTATGCCTATAGAGGGCTTAATCGTCGGCTACTCATTTTTTTCCGTTACTTTTTTTCAGTCTCTATACACGGAAATATACTCGCGGAAAAAAGGGGGGAAGGGAGCGAGACTCCTGCGCGTTATTCCGTAGTATCTATATATACATATATATATATATATACGCAATAGCATAACATGAATTACGGATTTCCCATCGACGCGCGTTCCTCGGTTTTCAATAAATCCGCTTTTATAACGACACGTCGCGATTTATCTCCAACACAGTTTCCTTTTTACCGACTATTTTATTTTTTCGACGCTACATACACACGCGAACAGAAAAAAAAAACAAGTCGGTCTTGCTGCAAAAAACGAATCGTCGGTATACATAGAGGAAAAATAAAGCTCGCGACGTATACGCGCATGCGCACGTATCAACGAGTGAGAGAAGCCATTTGTCTTGCCTCGACTAATTCGTTTTCCGCGGGTGACGCTCTCGCGCGAGCGAATGGAACGGCGGACTCAATTTTCTCCGGGTCCGGGTTAACCATCTGCTGCCAGCGATGGTTATACGCGGCGTCTCTCGTCGTCTTTTTAACAAACGTATGCAGTAGCTATTTGACCGAGAGTCTATTCGACTTTTCTATATACTTTCTCGCTTTTCGCTCGGCGTGTTGTGGATATATATGTATATATGTATGACTTTTATTGCAAAAGCTCTGGTTTTTGAAAAAAAAAATTTTAACGAGACTGACACGGATAATGAGGGGGGAAGTCTACGGGTCGGCTTACTTGAAAATTACGCGACGGCAGGCTTGATTAGACCTTGCGCGTCAATAGTATTGACATACATTTTGTGTATGTATACGACGGTTCGTTATTTTCGATCACGCGATGTTTACCAAAGAATCGATAAATCACGTGTAAATACACTGCACTCGATGAAATCTCTAATTATACACGTTATCGAATGTTTTTCGTTCCGTGAAGTAATCAGCTTCCTATTACTTCCTTTAGTCGTTATTTCGCACACGTATATTATAAGGAACATAGGTGCGAGCGTCGTCGCTTAAAAAAATAATTCCTTCCGAGCTGCTTAGTATATATATAGTTTCGTCGAAAGTTCAGAAATGGTTAGGTCTGCAGCGGACGGGTCGATGCTCGAAATTGCAGAAATAATCGGCTTTGAAAGTTCATAGGAGGATCTACTTTTAGTACAAAGAGCTCCGTGCATGTAAAGAGCTTTTTGGTTTTACTCGAATATTAATTGACCAATATATAGCTGTACTTTTCAACGGTTTCCCTACTTCGACGCGCTTCTGCAATATTGATGACTTTCTAAAAATTCGCTCTCCGACACACACACACACACATTACAGCTGTATTATTATTATTTTCCCGGGCCAATCTTTCGAATAGCGGATTTACGCGGCATTAGCTTTGGCCGTCGGTCAAAACTCGCCGCGACAACGTTTACGTATACGTATAATTAATACATTACACGGGCATTTCGAAATCCGAAATCGAATTTTTTTTCGCCTAATGAAAGTCATTGTTGAAACCGGCTGTCCTAATATATATGCCGAAAGAGGGAATATATTTAATGCGCGAAGCTGCACGACAGAATACGAGCTTCTCTCTAATACCAAGAGCGAGAGAGACAGAGAGAGAAACGCTCTCTGGTATCCCCCAGGGAAATAGCTCCGAGTACCTTCGCATCTCTCTCTCTCTCTCTCTCGTACTGCCATGTAAAGTTCGAAGGTATTGTGCTCGCGGAAGTAGATTTCCGAGTTTTTTCTTCGCAGAGCATCGAAGCTCGGGGATAACTGTACGAGAGAAGACGTACGTGCAGTAGTGTGGGGAGAGGGCTTTTGAATGGGGAAAAAGCGCTCCATAGAATAATAGAGGAACAAGCCGAGAAAAAAAGCTCTCTGCCGCCTGAAAAGCCGCTACGAGAGAGAGAGAGAGAGAGTAAAGTAATTATTCGTTAGCCGGTGTTGTTCTTACGGGCTGATTATAAAAAGAAAATCATTATATTCACCGCAAGGCTGTGGTATTAACAAAAGCTCGAGAAAAATTAGCATTCCACGTATCGCTTCCTCAGAGGGCAAACTTTCGAAATTGGCTCGTGGCCCGCGATTATGCGTCCGCGGCCGCAATAAATAAGAGCCAGAAGCTTGGCCGCGATCCACCCGCTCATTGTTTTGTTTTTTGGCCCTCTATCCCTGCATACCCGCATATATAGCCTGGAGACACCGCAAGAAGCTCTAAGAGTGATTGATCGACGCTGTTGTCCTTTTTATACACGCCTCGAACGATTCTCGCGGTACATCATCGACGAGCGATAAAGAGTAAAACAACAAGTACACACACGCGCGTATATATATATATATATATATATGCTGCAAAGGAAGGAGGAGGACACTTCTGGCGGTGGCAATGGCACTTCCGCGAACGGCTGACCTGACAATGGACCGCACTACTCCCTCCTCGTTCAAGTGCCCCATTCCTATGCTAACGGTATACCCTCTACGCTTGCCTTAAGTGCGAAACTGCCCCGTCGCTTTATGTATGCGCCGCTGCTCTATATACTATATATCAGTGTGTGTAGCCTCCTGCTATCCTCGTCTTTTTACGACGACGTGCGTATATATATATATATGTATATAGGCGTCGAGGAGCTTTGTGCGGAATGGAAGTGTGCGGGCGGATTTAAATTCGTTAAAAATTTAAGCAACGTATATACGTATATACTGTCCGACATTCCGTCATACCAGGGAGTCTCCGCGTCAAGTTTGCCAAACTGGGTAATGCCTTTCCGAAACTTGAGCTGCAAGCTCCAAGTTGCTCTCTTGCACTCTACTCGTCGCGATTAATTGGAGGGATTCTTGCAATCAGTGCTCTCGCAGATATCGGCTATACTACACACACACACACATATATATATATATATATATATATATATATATATATGCACACACATACAGCTGCGACGATGTGTATATATATATATATATGTAGTATAGATACACATAGATTCGCGGACTGCGAGTAATGCGGTTCAGTCGACGCAGAGAAAGGATCGGGAAATCGAGTTTGCCGCCGAGCGAGAGTAACGATAATTGAATTCCGCATCAATCAAACGTTAAATATTTACCGAATCTACCTAGCGTCGCAAATCTCTCGCCTCTTGCGTATATCTATATACCTATACGTGTGTATATATATATACCGGACGCAAGCAAAGTCGACGCATGCGGATGAATCTCTTTGTGCGGCTCTCTTTTGAGAGTAAGCCTCTCTCGGCACACATAGACGACGGATGGACCATCAGGGAATTAATTAAATAGTCGAACAGAGCTCGCGGAGGATTTAATCGCTGGATGATGTCCTCGAACTTCCAGCCGACCGACTCGAGACTGTTCAAACAGCTGCGCTCCGATGATGATCTACATTTTTCGGTGCGAGAGCTCGCAGCTGAGATGATGAACCGATTGTTGGCTGTAGCTCGAGAGTTGATGAGCTGACCTTGTGATGGTGTAATAATTAATTTTGTTGAAAAAGTAACGAAACGAACCGACTCTATGCATCAAAAGACTGTGATTCGGCAGGAAAAATGAATGTGCATTAGTCCCGCGCGCTCTCGGCTGTAATTCGATGATAAAAGTCTTAATTAGACGTCCCTTCATCCGGAGCTTGTCTTCCTCTCGCGCGTCGCTCTCTGTGATGAACCCTAATTATTTAGTTCTCTCTCTCGCAGCCATTCTTTTTTCTCACGGTGTGTATTTTCTAATTTTCCAATGGGTGTTATAAGACCTCGTTTATACAGGAAAGTTTAACGTATACAGGCGAAAGAGACGCATAAATTTCCGGGTTCGATAAACGCGCGGCGGGAGAAAAGCTCGATGAGGCGAAATAGGAAGGAAATCTAGATCAATTTCGTCCATATAATAATTACGGTAATGCGCGCCGCGGAAAGTATAACTAAAGCCCTTCATTAATACATTCCTGAAATTACTGCTACGACCGCGCGCGCACTACGCCGCCGAGAACAATGTCATAATTATCATCAGCTTAAATTTCAGTATAAAATTACAGCGCGCAGAGCCGTTGAAAATTATACAATATATATACATACCGTGTCTCTCGACACCCACGCACGGACTCGATGCTTTTTACAAAGTTGTGTCTGCGCGCAGGAAAGAAAAGCTCCCGAAACCATAACAACATCAGGTCCAGCCTTCCCTCCCCCTCCCCACATAACAAAAGAACAATATACAACCCCTTCCCCAACACACACACACACACACACGCGCATCATAATCCCTCGTCCGCGTTAAAGCATAAAACAACCTCTCCTCGTCCCATACTATATCCCGCGAATCCAACTCCCCCGCGCGCGTATAGTGCTTTCGTATACGGCGCAGCATCAGGTATATATATATATATATATATACAGCCTCGAGAGCTAATCCTCGCGCTCGCCATCCGACAAAGGGCCATCGAATATCGATCGCTTATATTCTCTCTTCGAGTACCGCGTACGTGTATGTGTGTGTATATGCTTGCCCTATCTCCGGGGGCGCACTCTCGCGAAGCAGCAGCTGCTGCTAAAGCCCCTCGCGGCCCCTCTAGTGAGATAAGAGCGCTGCTCAACAGAGAGAGGCGGGGGGGGGGGGGGGAGTTGGCCAAGGCAGCGGATAAGGCGATTCGATGCGCTGCCGCTGGGTATAACAGGTGTCTAAACCCTTGAGAGAGCCCGACTCGCTATGCACCTGTGACTCGGTGTGTTGCTCTTGAGAGAACGTGTTCCGCCGATCATTGCGTGGGTGTAGCGGGCTGTTTGATTCTCGTGGAGTATTCTTGCTTTGGCAAAGAGAGACACTTTTTTTTCTTCTCTCGAAGCTTTATCTCATTCGCGAAAGCTCTCTTTGAGAAAATTATTTCATCGCAGCTCTCGATGAAAAAATACGCGAAGACTATATATATATATATATATATTCACAGCTGGGGCTATCACGGCAGCTCAGCACCTCTCGGTTCTGCACATAGCCATATTCCGGCTCGACTCTCGGGCTGAAACGCTCACCTGTAAGCGCGCGGGGGATCCCCGTGAATAATTAAGCTGCATACATTAATACGCAGCGCCGAGAAATCTCGGATCTGCCGAGAGAGAGAGAGAGAGAGAGAGAGAGAGAGAGCGATTCCTCCCCCGTGTCTAACACAATTAAGCGGAGATTAATTAAAGCCATTTCGCATTTTGCCGGGATCTCTCTCTTGGCTGATTCGAGGCTAAAGGAGGACACGCGACAATGCAAAGCGAGCTCCGTTTTCCCGCGTAAACGTTTTGCTTTTATTTTTGAATTTTCACACGCGCGAGAAGAAGAAAAAAAAACGACGATCGTATCGAAAGCGCGCAAGAACTCGTCTCTGGAAAAAATCTCGGATAATAAGATAATTTCGAGAGTCGCGACAAAAACAAAAGGTAGCCTCTCGGCTTTCTCATCAGCTCTAACCTTCCGCCCTTTCCCTCATCGTCGACTGAAAGAACTTTCCCTGTACTTTCCTTTACAGCTGATTTCCCATTTATATCGAAAGACGCGCCAGCGCGATCGCGACTTTTACAGACGCCAGCGAGAAAGAAGCTGCAGCAGCAGCGACAACTTCTTAATTAAAAGCATTGTGCGTGCTCGCGCCTTTATCGCTTAGGAGGGGGGCGACGGGGTATGTAAATTCGCGATAATAGCGAGAGAGGAAGCCCTTTCCCCCTAACTAAGCTTTTATGAGTTAATAACTTGGGTTATCGAGAAATTCGCCTCGGAACACCCGTTCACGACGCGCGAGCTTCTTCTAGGCTTGACGTTATTAAGCATTTCAATTCGAGGGTGTGTATTATGTATAGGGGTATATACGGAGGCTTCCTTTTTCGAGTTGGAGCTTGCATATTCAACTATATATAATGAGAATATTCTCATCGGATGGGGTTGAAGTATGGGGTGGGGTAACTGCTTTAATCGATACTCCCGAGTTTTCACGACAGTTTTACGGCTCGACTCTGTACTTGTAAAAGCCAAGTTCGAGTAACTCGCGGCGAGCTTGCGCTTGTAAAACGTATACGTTCATTACTCCTGAAGGGGATTAGTGGAATATTAAGGAGCCGAGCTGTGCGCGCGTGTGTGCGAGAGTTTATGTATTATAATACGTATATAGTTATTATTATTATTATTACACCTTCCGCACAGGTGGCGGATCGAGAAAATAAAGCAGAAGCTTTTCCGTTGTGTATATGAAAAATTTTTGGATTTCTGTTTATATATATATACAGCACAGGACTACCCGGGGCGAGAGCACAGCACAGTGTGATACTCCCCACATTTTCGAGAAATATTGCGTCAGGGGGGGGCAAGGGGTACGAAGCTTAGAACTCGCGGCCACGACGAAAATTCCATTATCGGCAGCGCGAGAGCCGATAAATATAAATTGGAGTGTATAGCCTCCGCCGCGGGAAGCGCCTTATGAATCTCTCTTTCTCTCCTTTTTCGCTTATTATAGGCTTTTTGTCTGGAAAGTGCCGTTATAAATACCGGCGATGAATCAGCTGAGAAATCCCATGTATCCGCTTTAAAAATCAACGTTTTGCGTTATATGTATATATATTATATACGATCTAATCCAACACGTGCGAACGATTTCATCCGCGTATTATGTGTGAAAAATCGCCTATAAAATCGAGGGGGAAAAAATACGCGGAGAACAATGGACCGCATATAGGCGTCATCTCGTCGTATATACGCAACGCGGGAGAGCAAAGTTCGAATTAACGGGCCAGCAGCATCGCGGCAAACAAGAGAACAATTTTGATCGACGTTCTCATCAGCCGGAAAATTCGAGCGCGACGAGCTGGAAATTCAGCAGCGGATGTGCACAAGCGCGAGACGTCGACGTCTCTCTCTATATGTATGTGTGTGCGCTATGTATATAGTCCAGGCTGTTTGAAAGGTGCCGCTGCGACGGTCATTACGCTGGAAACACGGACAATGCCGTTCGCGCGCGTCTGGGAATCCCAATATTGCGGACGCTCGTTAAAAACCATTATATGCGAAAGGGGATAGATAGTATATACGACGCGCGGTGTCTCTCGAATTTTGCGGATGAGTCGAGGTGGCGAAAAAGACTCGAGTTTTTTAGGCCTGTGTGGTTACTGTTGGGTTGAGTTTTAGTGGGTAAACCATTTTTTCAAATGCGGTTACGCTATGTTTGAAATGTATGAGTTCTTTCAAATGACCTTGACAATTTTCAAACTAAGCAAGCCTAAGTCATGTAAGTCATGTTTGATCAAACTTCCAATCAAACACTATTATTATCTCTTATAGCTGTATTCTTGAAACTCAAAGTCTGACTATAAAACAATTCTATATTCACCCTAATTATCAATAAAAAGTTTGATACAAAAAAGTTATACAACATCAATTTCTTTAGCAGTACAACTGCTTAGTTTGAACCCATGTTAAGTAAAATAAACCCAATTCCAACAAGCGAGTCTTCCTTCACTACGTTAAACAAACTAAACCCAAATATTAATAATCCAATTCCTCTCGATAACCTTACACACCTAACAAGACTCTAAAATTTATTTTAAAAAACCTCTTTCAAACCTAAAAGAAACTCTCTCGATATACAATCTCGCAGCGCTCGTCCCTATGCAAGGACCGTCCAACTCGTAAAAAAAAACACCGTCTCGTTCCCCTGCACGTTTTGCCCAGTCAACCGACCATTAGTGCTCGGTCCAGCGAGTCGGTTATTACGCGGGCCGTCTCTCTCTCTCTCTCTCTCTCTCTCTCGAATATCGGTTTTGCCGCGGTTCGCGTTCTTGCGCATCGTCCTCCTCCTTCGCAGCTCGTTGATTAACTCGGAGGGGGATGCGCTGCTCGCTGATTCGGATATATACGCGCGGCTCTGTCTTCGGAATATTAAATTCCTACGGCGAGGTTATACTGCGGAAATATAATGATTACACGCGGACAAGTGCTGCTGTGCTACGGTTGTATGTATATGTAGAAACGGTATATACGCGGATTTGATTGTTGCGAACAAACGCGCGGTGCGCGCATGAATAATCAGGGATTATTACTCTTGTTTAGGATGATTTTGATTGCGGGCCGCGTGTCGGTTGTTATGATTTTAAATAATTTTATATCGCGGGGATATATAATTCGGTGTAGTGTAGCAATAATGAAGGCGGAATCGGATTACCTTTCAATTCAATAGTTGGATTATGTAACTACATCGGATTTGCTGTGCTGGCGCACAATAGATTCCCATTTACCCGCGGCGCGCGCGAGCTGAATTTATGATTAAAACACGGTTATATTGCGTTATATATATATATATATATATATATATATATATATATATATATATATATATATATATATGCGATATCTGTGATTTTTAAATAATTATTATTGCGATGAATAAACTGATAATGCGATTCTTAATTCGTTGCGACATGTATTTGGGTTATATTTTAATCTGTTTTATTTTTATCCTCGGCTTTATTGAATATGTTATAAATAAATGCTCGGATGTATTAATTCTACTGATGATTTTACCTTTGTATATCTTCTGAATATCAAATCAGCGCGATGATAATAAATGAATCGCATTACGCATTTGTGAATTATTATCGCTCGAGTCTCTTCGGATTTATTTAGCGTGATTAATTTCAAGTTTACTCCTCAATCGAGTGATTATACATAACCTAAACAGATCCAAAATTGGTAATTTTCATACATATTTTACACATATTTTATAAAAACTCAAAATTTTACTAATTTTAAAGCTACCTTTAATACAAAACAGCAGTTATAAAAAAACCATAACTTTCTCGGATAATTCAATACCGCCCTGAATTTTAATACCGAAGCTAAATTAAACATATACCAGAGAGAGAGAGAGAGCCCACGTTTTCGCGATCATTAACTTTCAAAGCAGACGACATCCTGTCCCGTCGTAAAAAGAAAAAAGGGAATATATAACCGCGCACAGCCGCATCTGAGAAAAGAATCCCAGTGCGGGACTTTGCCGGCGGAGCGCGACTCGCGAAACAAAGAGGGGTCTATAGGTATATAGCTTCCGTTCGCAGAACTTGTCTCCGCGAACTGCCGCGAAATATACATGAAAATAGGAACGTCCGCCCGCCTGCGCCTCAAACTAGCTTACCGCGTGCGCCGGCAATTTTCCGGACTGGCCCCGCAGGGGATCGTAAAATTTATGCTGGCGTTTCGCGAGCTTTATGCCTGCCCCTGACTCGCTCTCTCTCTCTCTCTCTCTCTCTACTCTATATATACTGCTCCTTATTTCGCCACCTTGCACGCGCGGAAATGTGTGTATGTGCGTACCTCTGATGCTCATGCTTTCGGCAGTCTCTTGGTGTATGGCTGTTTTGCTTTTTTTATTAGCCAGCGCTACGGTCTGTGAGCGAGAGCTGATTACCCTGCTTTGGAGATTGTTTTGTTTGGTGAACGAGATAACGTAACTGCATTGCTTATTGTCGAAAAATAAAACGTTCTGCTTTGGATCTGAAGAGTGTCAATATACATATAATTGTTTGCTTCCTCCTAGAGGAAGCTTTGTAATAGTAAAATGTTCGGCTTCGTCGAAAACAGGTTAGAAATCCATTTTGAGATGTTTAGAGCTCGAATCACGTGTTTTTAGAAAATCTCCGTATGGATGTGTGTGTGTGTGTGTGTGGTGTGGGATGAATTCGGAGAAAGCAGTCATTTTTTATTTTGCCAACAAGTTTTTGTTTTATGGACATTTTTTAATTTTTGAAAAACACTATTTTGCGTTTTTCCAATCATTCCATTCAGACAATTCAGTTATAATACATTTGAAAGAGAATAAAATTACCTACTTTTTCCCATTTGGTCCTCGGGATCGACCGCACCGTTTGGCAGCAAAAATAAAAAAGGTGCTTTTTTTTTAAAACTTCATATCTCTGAAACTATACATCATAATTATATAACCTCACTAAAAAATCATGTTGATGGGTCATGTATCGAACTATATCCCTTTAAATTTTCAAGGTATATGACTACATATTTATTTAGTAATAAATCAAAAACTGAAAAAAATGAGCTTTCTTATTCCTCGATTACGGACGTAAAATAGCTTTAATACACTTGACATTTTGGGAAACGGTAGATATTTTATGTATCTTTGCTAAGTTTTTTTTCTTAATCATTGAATGAAAAAAAAATTTGATCATATTCAGAATTCATGAATCCAGTACCACAGCATCCGCACAGTTTTCTACTACGAATTACATATGCATTTTCCAAGAATCCATTACATAACCGCACGTCAAAGCCCAAAAAGTATTGGTACCTCGCTTCACAGGAATCGTTATTCGTATACAGCGCGTCGCGCGTATAAATTAAAGGTTCATAAAGCTATACTATATATACTACCCTGGGAGCAAGAAGCCGAGCAAAGAAAAAGTAAGCGCGAGAGCCACTCAAGGCGATTAATCAGCGCGAATTCCCAAGCGTACACTTTCCTATATATATATATATATATATATATATATATATATACACATGTATAGTATCCATATGTATATATGTATATATACAAAGTCGCGCACGCGTAATCGGCTTAAAAGTACATTTATTACTCAACGCTGCTCGCGCACTACTCTCTCGTCGTTACCCTCTAAACAGAAAGAGAGAGAGAGAGCGAGAGAGGATGACTAGAAAGAGAGAGAGAGAAAGCATTAAAAGTGTATATAGCCACGAGCGCTGCACAAGCCGCGAAGCGTCAGAAAGTAGTAAAGCCGGTGTTTACCAGAGGCCTCGGGATGACCTATTTCAACTGGGCGAATGTGTACGTGGACGTTATAGGAGGGGTGTACAAGAAGAGAGAGAGAAAAAAAGAGCATTTCGAAAAGTTTGCAGTAGCTCTGCAGCATTAATCGCCGACTCTCTCTCTCTACTTTTCCTAGGGGAAAAATTCTCCACATCGGCGTAGTACAAGTCGTCGAAACTGGCTTGTTTTTAAAAAGACCGCGAAACTTTGCCGCAGCCGGCTAATGAGCGACGACGACGACGACGAAGGCTCTTTCTCTTTTTTCGCTCTAATCGCTCTTTTTACACCGAGAGAAGAAGTTTTGCCGAGAAGTGGTGGACGGTGGCTTCCGAAATTGAAAAATGAGGATATTATGGGCTGAGCGAGAGGGAAAAAATGGGACTGAGCCAACGGAAAGCACGAGGAAAACAGAGGGATAAATCGTTAGGCTTGTAAAAGCTCTGTTTACGAGATGTATGTATGAGCATTTTTATGGGAAATGGCAATGACTCGGTTAGAACAATTCTTATTTTGATAGAGACGTATACGTAGCTAATCAATAGAATTGTTGTAATAATTATTTGAATTTGTAAAAAATTCTTGTTATATTTAAACTTACGACAACTTTTTATCTAATGGAACTTTTTCTAAACGATTTTTTTCTCAAAACATATTTTTTTATGAACTTTGATCCATAGTCGAATCAATTCTAAAAGATTCATTAATATTATTTCAACTATTTATTACAAATTGGGCATACTGTTCAAATATCTTTTTGTAGGGATCTCTAAAGATCAACGTAATATTATCAGAAAAAAAGAGTTTCGATTAAATGATATTACATATTTCTTATAACAGATGTATTATATAATAGAAAGCTTGCATATTCGAAAATAATCTAAAAGCTGTATTACAATTTCTAGGTTTTCGAATAATAGAACAGGTGTTTAAATATTTTTTCTAAATAAGTGATTACTAGTTGAATGGATTTACTAATAAAGAAAATTCGTATATTATCTTCATAGTATTTTATGAGTTCTAAATAATTATGTGTTTATTTCTTTGAAATCTAAACTACGTAATTCGAAAAAATTTTAGCTGTTCTAAAAAAATTCGAAAGTTTGATGCAAAGAAATAATAAATCGTCTAAATAACGAACCCGCCCGTCGGCAAACTATGTCTACCACTGATTGTGAGATAATATTAATTATAAAACCGAAAAAAATGTGTCTTACCTTTTTAATCGAGTTAAAACGTGTAAACTCGAGGTCACGCGTATAACTCCCTCCTCTAATTCAATCAGGTGCAAAGAGACTGAGAGCTAAAGTTAACGGTGCAGAGATCCTAATCGATATTTAAAAGCTATAGCAATCGTCCAATTAGCCGCGAACGTGTTTACCCCTTCCTATACATACATACATATATACTCTGGTATTGACCCATAGAGGTTGACAATCAATTTCGGTTTCTAGGTCTCTCCCACACACACACACACACACGTTATAATCCGTCGATCGCGCTACTCACAGTCCACGCGCGCGCAACCAAGAGGCATTGTATGTATGTATACGCGTAGGTCAGTGCAGCGCGATCAGATTTAACGATAACGCCACATAATTAGACTCCGCCGCTAATTCCCCGCTACCAATCAAGCCTACGACGCAGCGCTCGCATTATCAACACTGCGGTAATTACCGGACGAAATTACCTATTCTCCGATCGCCCCCTCATATCGTTGCCGTCACTGCTTTCGAAAGCTGTAGGCGAGTTATTAAATTTTTTTGTTCTCTCTTATAAGAACTTCATCTCCCTCGTGTACATTAACATAAAATATCCAGAGCACCGCCTTCTATATACATCTCCCCCCCCCCCCCCCAACTTTGGCCTCCTCGTGAATGTGCTTTATTAAGCGCCTCGTGTACGCGACTATATACATATACACACGACGCCACTTACGGCGTAATTGAATTATAAACGCATCTGCGAACCTAATCCTCGCGTTGCGGTTGACACTAGCTCGAGAGAACACGCACAGGAGAGACACTGCGCCGAGATCGAGAAATTGGAATTCGCAATTATGCGCAATTATCGCGCACGACTACGCCATGGAGGCGAAGGAGGAGGAGGAGGAGTATAGTCTCGTTATGATCGGCTGCAGCTCGTCATGTCGCCTGGTCCCAAGTATTATGCGGCATCGTATCTCTCTCGGGAGATACCTCGGAATTGTTGGATCGTCGTCGCGGAGAGATATATAGACCTTAATTGCCCGGAGCCTCTCGACTCTCCTCGCGTGTATCCCTTGCTGTGTGTCTTTATCTTCGACGGTGTGTCTTACACACGGTGTGTACGGAGTAATTAATCTTTTGCGATTTCGTCGTATTTTGCCGGAATATTTACCTAAAAAATATAGCGAACGCTCGTGAGGAAATCGAGCGAGGCGCGAGGAGAATTAAAGAAAAATATATAACCGCGAGCGAGTAAATATACGAAGCGTCATTTCTGCTCGTCGCAAGAGCTCGCAAGTATAAAAACTGTCCTCGACATACCAGCAGCCTCGTCGTCGCGTTGTCCCTCGGCCGCACACACATGCGCTGTTTATACGCATGATGTAGCGTGTCGGCGCGGAAGTTTTACGGATCTTTTATGTGCGCTGCTGCTGCTGCTGCTGCTGTTTTTCCGAGCCTGCATTTTACGGAGCAGACAATAAAAATACCACTCGTTTTTAATGCTTCCGTGAAAATTTTCTACCTACCTCGACAGAATTCCTTTCCTCGGGCTCCCGCAGCATATCAGAACATATTTCTCCTCTCTTGCTTCTTTTTGTCTCTCTATTATACACAGGGCTTCTTTTTTCATCAGAAATAACGTATAATACGCGTAAATTCAAATTTTTTCTTTCGCACACATACACACGCGTCTAAACATTAACAGCAAGAGCACTTATCGCGCCATCAGACGCAGAGAGGGAGACAGAGAGAGAGAGTGCAATTTCATCCGCCGCGAGCTACACGTACACCCGCAGCATCTCGGAATTCTAGTTCCTCGTCTCCTACATTCGAACTCTCGCGCGTACACGTATATACCATCGCCTGTGCAGCTCCGCCTCCACCGCATTCACAATAATTAATTAGCGAACTTGTGGTGCACAGGTGCCTCGCAGATGAGGCATTGCTTAGTTCCCCGGGATATATCGTGTCTGCGCGATGAATGTTCCGAGTAGTACTACTGCTCTTGTGTCTTCGATTGGAATTGCGAGATGCTATCGGTGTACTGTGTATAGGCCTAGTGTTGAATAAACGTTATACTTGGAAAAGAGTGTATTATACATGTGGCAATCTGACTCGTGTGTTTTATTTACCAGGCGGAGTGAACCGGTTCAACTGGAGGGAAAAATATTCACTCGATTCGTTTATACGCACACTCGAGGGTAGAGGTATAAGTACTTTTTAAAACTCGAGAAAACTTTTACGATGATGTCGTATCCCCGATCGAAGAACAATCAATTACAAAGAAGCCGCCTTTCTCTCTCAAGGCTCTAACGCGATTTTCGTCCTCACCCGGCATAATAATTCGCGCGAGTCAACCGCCTGCAGCACAGCTCGTTCCTCAAAGTCAGCTTTCGCGAAAAGCATCCGTTATCGACGGACGGTATAGCTCGCAATGGATCGACGTCGTCGGCAAGCCGCTCGACCATTAACAAGTCCCCGCTTCTACGTGTGTATGTATATATATACACACGAGACGCGCCGACGTTATAAGAAACAGCCTCGGCTCGATCAATCTTCCATAAGTCGAAGTCTCGCGGGCTTTTGACTATCTTCGGGCGAGCTCTCGAGGTTTATTTTTCAGTTTTTACCTCTATTTATCGAGATGCTTTGATTTATTTCAGAGAGCCGATCGCGGAATGGATTTTCTTTGTTTCGCTATAATTGGTGACAGCTGTGGGATGAGTGATCGATATGCACTGCGCGAGGCTGTTCGGTAATTAGCAATTTGCGAGAATCAAATGTTGCCGTAACGGGAAACTAATACGCGATCGACAGGTTGCTGTCGATAAGCTCCAGCCAGACTACAAAAGCATCTTACATCTTTTAAGGATATAATCTTGCACGTCTCGTATTCCCCGGCGCTGCATCTCGTTACCGTTATACAGCAACTTGTTTGAAAAAAAAAGGAAGTAACGTTCGTTAGCGAACTTTCTCGGGAGTGTTTAGACGGACGAAAATTCTTCAACTCGAATTCGAGAGGAAAACGTTGACTCAAGCTTGGACGATTTATATCGCTGCGAGGAAAATTAGCAGTCGCTCGGGACGGCTAATTATGTACTGAATTTTTTTCAAGGCTTGTTTGCTGCCTTGGGAAAATGTTTTTCTAAGCTCGGTTTAAGCCGTCGAGTATTATACTGGCCAGTATTAATTTCTGAAAAAGTGTGTCAAGCTCTGTAAACGACGTTATATTATAGCCCAGCGAGAGCAAAGCTGATATTACGATCGATTCTCCCTCTTAATCTCATTGAAAACGTTGCAGACTCGTCGAGAGCTTCAAGCCGCGAATAATACGATAATATTACATGCAAGTTATTTTTAACGTTCCAGGTAGCGGCGAAGAATCGAGGCCGGGTGTCGGCGATCCCAGCAAGTTGGGCGTGAAAAAGCCGAGACCAAAGGCTTCCTCGCCGAACCGACAGGGACCCCAGCAGTGTCAGGTAAGCCGATAATCCGATGCATCAACATTTTTTAATCTGCACACCTCTCACACCCGCGAAAAACCATCGCGCGCTCTCGTCCGAGCGAGCTTGCAAGCTCGAATCCAGCGGACCTTGAAAATGCGCGCGGCGACGAGTAGTAACGCTCGGCGTACAGTCAGCCGAGCGTTTATCGCTAAAAAAAAATTCAAACGTCACGGAGCAAAAGAAGGAGGCGCGGACGCGTAGGTGGGAAATTAATTTTCCAGTCGGAGCATGCTCCGACGAGCATCAGCTTCAAAAATGCGGAAAAGCCGCGCAAGAGCGCGTTTCTTCTCGCATCGGTCACTAACGAGCCTGACCTACTTTCCGTTTATTTCGAAAATCTTAGCTGAGAGTGAGCTATATTTTCAGCCGAGTGCAGTGGCTAAATGGCTTCTCGAGAATTCACGAGCTTTTATATTCGATCGAAAGCGCACAATTCGTTATACGCGAGAAATAGAAAATCCGCGCGCGCAAACGAGCATCGAATCTCGCATGCATGTGCTGCTCAGCTACCGCTCTGGCCTATATATACACACACCCAGTGAGGTTTGAGGTTTCTCTAACGGCGCCTTTACAGGTGGCCGTGTGTCTGAGGGAAAGACTGCTGAATATTCATCTGCGCGCGCTCCCTTACATGCGCGTACGCCCACACAGTCTCTCTCTCTCTCTCTCCCTCTTCTTCGTGTTTAGAAACTGCTAATGCTCGCTTTGCGTAGGTATAAGCGACGCCGGGGATCTATCTTTGATAGCTGATGTCGTCTCGGCTCTGTAGTCACGTAATTAAATGACGAGTCTATATATATATATATATTATTGCAAAGACAAGGCTCGTCGATGTATCGAGTTAGCGCGAGGAATGAGTCTCTGGTTTCGATATATCGATCAACAGCCGGTGCATATATTTTCGAAACTCTTGAAGCAGTAGCAGCTCTCGTAAATCCGCGCAGCTCGCGCTCGGCTTCTTTTGTGACCTTAATTACCTCTCCGCGGCCCGGTCTGTTTTGACAAACGGCTTTTTCCGCCTGTCACTGCCGCCGCCGTTACGTTTTCTTGCCCGTCGGGCGAAGCTTCCGCTCAAAAAACTTCGTTACTTGAACGCGTGTATACACGCACACACACACACACACACAGAGAGGCTTTATCAGTGTCAAAGCGCGATACGGGATCGGTCCGACGTAGCGCGGCTAATTGAAATTAACTGGCCGATTCGCGGAGGGGCTGGCTGCAGGAAAAAAGGAAACAGAAGAGAAGGTTCGACGAACTCGATTAGCCGGTACTCGATTAATCCTCTCCCCCCTGAAATCGGTAAATGAGCTTGAAAAAAAGGAAGAAGCCACTACGAGGAAGACAAAGTATAAAGGCACGCGACGACGCAGCACTGCCGTGTATATATATATATATAGACAAAAGATAAACGAGGAGAGACGAGTACTAGCCAGTAATATCCCGTGACGTATCGAAGGCAAAAAGGCCCACGTCGATTACCGCTACTCGCTCGGTTTTCCGATATCGTCTCTGTGTAACTCTATGTGTGTGTGTGTGTGTGTGTGTGTATACCCCGAGTCTCGATCTCCTCCCGGAACAACGAGGACGAAGATCAAAGCGCGATCACGACGCGACGTCCGCTTCGGGTCGTTAAGTTAATTAATTGACCGACGTCGTATACGGTGTCGCACGTTAGTCTCTTGGCTAGACTGACGCTCGTGTATACGACGGAAGAAGAAGAAGTAGTAGACGAGATGCCGAGGATAAAGATGTGTCGATGGATGTTTGGAGAGTATAGAGAGACGGATTTATTCTTGCGTAATGTACGAGTCATCTTGTATCCAATTTATGACGGAAATTCAGAATTCCACCTGTTAACTATTGTACGCCGACGCTGCGAACTATCGCCGAAGTGTCCGATTATTAAAGTTACAGCCAAGAGGAAGGGGGGATGCTCTGTTTAATTAAATTCCAATAAGCTTCTACTGCAGCAAGTTTCGAGCTTTGCCTCCTCGAGTTAATTAATCCTCCCTGTGTATATATGCATCTCTCGAAAACTGGCTATATATACGGTTATTAGAAAAAAAAAACAACTTTGGTCCGAATTAATTTTCAGCTCATGCAGCACCGCAAAAATAATCACGCGTCTATTATATATATATATATACATAGCGCAGAGTGAAACGCTCGCGTTAGTTTGACGCGGCAGCGGCTGACACTATCCTTAATTAACCAAACTTCTCGGCGCAAGTTAGATGCAACGACGACGACGATGCCGTCGTCGTCGTCGACTCTGCGGTCACCGCGTGCGCGCAATCGTGGCTCCCGTGATTTCCAGTCCAATTTATTATTAGACGACAGCTGGTCGGAGCAAACGCTGACATTTCCACTGGCTCTCGTTATATTTGCTGTTAAATGAGGAAACTCTCGCTCGTGGCTAGCTGCAAGCTTATTTTTCAAAACCGATCTATCTTACATAAGCGAAGGAACGTAAATTCGGATTAAACGCGTTGCGTCACTCACACACACACAGACACATCGCGTTCTTTGACGTACAGGCGACATTCCCTCCTGCCTCTGTGTTTCGATACTCTACTTCCTTTATCGGCTGGAACGCGTGCATCGATCTTGTATTACAAATTCCGGAGGTGATGGTGCGCATCGCTAGAACTCGAGCTTGCACGGAGAGGAAGACGAGAACGGACAGGTTGCCGTATATATATATATATATATATATACATGCTGCGCGCTCTGGTGTTATATGCGCGAAAGGAGAGAGACGTGAAAGAAAATAGCGTCAAAGCGACGGGCTTGATGTTCTTGAATTTCGTTTACTGTATACAAGGATGTATACGCCATGGCTATGGAACGAGTGCTTGGCGATTCTTTAAAAGGGCGGGAAATTTAAATCCTTAACCTCAAAAAAAATCGTTTTTCTCGTATTTTCTAATGAAGGGTTTCACTCTTTAACATCGAAATAAAACTAGACACTATAACAGCAGGAAGAGAAACACACATAACGAATCGCCCGACAAAGTTAGAAATTGACACAGCCATGCAGCAGTCGATATAAAGGCAAAGGACGAGAGGGAGAGTAATGATGTTTGCCAAGCTCTCGAACGACGGCTATGACGACGACGGGAGGATGTAAGCAGCAGCTGGGGATTTGGGTTTTGGCGACGACTGCGCGAACGACACGCGACGCCTCGGCTACAGTAGCAGCTGTAAATTGAATCTCCTCTTCGTGTGTGCATATATACGTAAACGGTAGAGGCCAGAGTCGCTGCATCTGCTCGAGCTCCTTAGAAGAGTTAAGCTGCGCAAATTAGATTTTCTGCTTAGAGGGACCTTCTGCAGCAGTGTGTCATGCGCATATACATATATATATACTGTCTTCCTCAGCTTCCGATTTCCTGTGCTCGTCCTAACGATCCTTTGTCAAAGCTGCTCCGTGTATATCTATTTTTGATGACGATCTTATATTGTCGCCCCCGCGAGAAAGGTATTCACACGTCGAAGCTTTTCAATTAACCGAGAGGGAAATGAAAATCATATAATATTTGCCGAGCTTTTTTCCTACACTTTCTTCAGTCGTAACATCAGATTTTCATCTCCGATTCAGGAGCATGACTTTTCCACAGTGCGCGTGCGCGTAAAAATTGCGGAAACTGCGAGACTTTTTCCGATAATGAAAGCTCTCTCTCTCGCCGCGCTTCGAAAGTTGGCCGGGAGAGAGAAAAGTGCAGCAGGTGCGCTGAAAATTAATCCCATGTACATTTGCGCAACTCAAGGAGAGCCATCGGCAGTTCACTCGGGTGGAAAAGCTCGTCAACCATACCGATCTTCTCATACTCGAGTGCGCGCAGCTTATCGCGTTACGATATTTAACTCTTGCGCTCGATCTTCCGGCGTTTTATTTTTCTCTTTCAATTCTCCGCGTCCCTTCGCGCAAAATCTTCGGAACATTCTCGCTTTGTTCGCGATTTAAATTTCAGCGAAAAGGCCCGGAGCCGTTTCATAATAAAATCGTTCATTAAAATACCAAGCGCGGGTCCATAATGAAAAAGCTCTCTCTTCGTTGTTCGATGGAAAACAAAACGAGCCGGCCTCGTCCAACTGTATCTATATACGCACACGCATCACATGACGCAGTAGTAGTCTCCGATGCATACGGAGACGAAATGAAAGCCAAATGGAGCGATAAAGCGTGGCGCGTTTCACGGGACGCCGAATCAGCGGTTTTCGCGCTCTATTACTCCCAGCTGGACGGATAAAACACGAAGCCCGCGCGCGCGCCACCCACGGCGATCAATCGATTCGCGCCAATTATTTCGAACGCGCATATCGGGCTAATAAGCGTCAGCAGCGTGAAATCAGATTTCCGCTAGTTTGTGATTTCTTCGTTGATTCTCGCGGTATGGCTTTTTATTGTATTGACGATGATTTTGAAAGCTTCGTCATCGATATATATATATATATATATATATATATATATATATATATATATATATATATATATATATATATATATATATATTACGAGGAATCGATCTGGCTTGCAGGATATAGAGAAACCAGGAGGCTGACCCTTTATCGACGTACCACCTCGTAAAAGCTCTCTCATCGTCGTCGCGTCGCTGCTTTTACGAGAGTCATGCATGCTAATTGAAAATTGCTGACCAGCGATTTTACAGGAACCCTACTGGCTCGCGCACTACTTTCTTCTCGAGTTTCAAGCTCGATTTGACGACGACGTGTTATATATATTTTTATAATAACGAAATCTAATTTTTCTTGGAGAGCTATATTGTTCAAAACTAATAAAGCTCTCGCAAGCTCCCCTACCGTAGTCGCCTAATATATACATTGTCAAAGTCGGAATTTAATATAATATACAACGAAGAATGTGCGCTCGTTCGATCGAATGATTTTTGCCGTGCGTTTGACTCCCGACAGCGTGCCAGGCGCGCTTGCGCTAATTTGATAATTATTTTCTCGGGATAACGAATATATATATAACATCGCTGCGCCGCTGGAGTTAATTAACTCGAATTCGTAATACTCTGCGATCCGAAGAGCTCAAGCAAAGGAAGTTGTCAGTTGCGCGCGCGCGCGCCTCTCTCGAGACAATAGACGCGCGCTCACAGACATACTAACTCTCGGATCATGCATTATTCCACAGACACACTCACACACACACCCACACACATCTATATGTGTATATATTTTCTCTCTCTGTTCGCAGGTATGCGGCAAAGTGTTCAACAACGCATCGGCGCTCACGAAGCACAAGCTGACGCACAGCGACGAGCGGAAGTACGTCTGTACGATGTGTGGCAAGGCGTTCAAGCGGCAGGACCACTTGTGAGTTCAACCAATTCCTACATCTCTCTCTCTCTCTCTCTCTCTCTCTCTCTCTCTCTCTCTCTCTAGCTCAGGGCTGTGTATATGTATTCTTGCGTAAGCTTCGTTTCTTCCGGTAGTGTAGGCATGTAGGCGTACAACTGCTGCTACGCGCATATCATTTCCGGCCCTCGGCAGACCCGACATCTGCATGCAGCGTCATCGCGAATTCTACCAGCTACTGCTGCTTCGTAGATGTGTCGTCTCTCTCTATGTGTTATACAAATCGCTGCAGCAGTCGTGTAGCTCCGGCTATGCATCGAGAAGGAACTCGGTGTCGAGGGATTTCGAAGAGAGTTTTTTCTCTCTCTCTCTATCTCTCTATACCGTATACTGAATCGCGAGAATTTCGCGGATTCCATTTCTCGGGAATTCCGCGAGGGAATTTTCGCTTTGACTGATTTTTCGAATGCTTCGTACTTGCGCGAGCTTTTGGAAATTCGAGCGCATTCGTCGGCTACTACTGCTGTTGTTGTAAAACAATTTCCCGTCCGACCGGACGCGGACTTTTACTACTCGCGCGATGCTTTTTATCGAGTGTAATTGAAAAGTCATAACGACACTCGAGATGAGCTATACCGTACGCGACAACCTCTTCGTTCGCGTGCACAGATATATACATACATATATATATATCTACTTATGTATTGTATATAGATACACAGAAAAAGAGCAGGTACTTAGCTTGCAGTGCCGAGCTCTTTAATACTTCCGGAGCTTGCTCGCAGGACGTCTATCGGTCACGTAGCGTCTGCTGCGCTTCATTATTACGCGGAACACGCGGCTGCAGGAAAAAACAAAGGAGCCCCCGCGCTTCTCTGTGTTTCTATATATATATACATCTATCTATATCGCTCTGGGTAGAGGGAAAAGCCAGAAGCAGAACAAAGAGCGAGCGGTCGCTTTAACGCGCGCGCGTGCTCCGCAGCACCGGCAGGTATATATATAGTAGTGGTACCTACGCGACGGGTAGAAAAGCGGCAAGAAAGATAGAGGCAGAGCCAGAAGCGCAGAGACTAAGGATTCAATTCCTTCCGAGAGTAAAGAGGAGGTAAAAAAGGAGAGGGAATAAAAGAGAGGGAGAGAGAGACAGGGGGGGGGGGAATCAATAGCTTTGCCAGTAGGAAGGAAGCCTGAGCGAAAGCTGGCTCGACTATACCGCTACTGCTTTCTTTCTCTCACGAGCTTCTCGATTTGGCTCAGCTAACTGCTCCTTCTCTCTCTCTTGCTCGCTCTCTTGTGTATTTTCCTCAAAGACTGCTCGCCGGATCTCTAAATCCCACCCGCCGTGCTCTCCCTTTCTCCGCTACTGCTGCTGTGGTCTGCTTCCGAGGGGACTATACTGCGCTGCACTTTCGTCCTCTGTATACACGTGTGTGTGTGAGAGAGAGAGAGAGAGACCGGTATTTCATTCGAAGTATACGGGGACGAACGAGCTGACGCTGCGCGCGAACGTTTCTGCGGATTGCGACGTTATTCGCCGGCGCGTATGCGTGTGGAATCGATGCGAAGCATTAAGACCGTGATTATAGCCTGATGGATTTTTTTATCATCGGTTGTTGCGAGGAATTAAGCTAGCTCGAAACGTCCCGATCTTGTTGAGCTTCTTCTTGAAATAATACACTCATGAGATGTATATAAAGTCGACGAATTAACGAAGACAATCTACAACACGCTTTGATCGAATCAAAATTTACAATTCGAAATACAGCAAGTCTGCGGCAATTACGAAATTACCATCTTGGCTATAAAAAGCTCCCCGGCACCTTTTCACTCGCCACGCGACACAGTGATCGCGCATTTGCAATAGTCAGCCGGGTCGGATGTTCCGCGCGGCTCTCGTTAACCTTTTCTTTCTCCAATTGTGTCCGTCGGTTCTCGGCCTCGAAACCAATTTGCCTCGACGCGACGCTAACGAGGCTCCGCTGCTTATTTCTCTTTTTTTCTCCTTCTTCGCCTGAATGGGATATACTTTTCTTTTGTCGATTGACGTCAGTTTCTTTCTTTCAACGACGACAACGACGACTTCTTTATCTTTTCGCCGCTTTTCTGCTTTTTATTTTTATTACTTCGCCAAGGACTTTTCGCTGTTGCGGAATAGCCGGTGTGCGAAAAAGTCTTATCTCTGTTTTTCGCGAGATTTAAAAGTTTCTCGCAGCAGGGGAGGGGGGGGGGGGATGGGCGCGACCGATTTTATCGGCCCGCCTCAGAGATTTAAAGCAGGTGCTTAAATCCTTCAGTCTTCCGAGTTCTTTTAGAAGACAATTTCCTTCCCGAAGAAAAGAGGAAAGAAGAAGAACAGAGTTATCCGAGTTTGTTTCTCCTTAATTTACTGGCCATATAGAAGCCTGTCTTCTTTTTTCCTTCCTTGAAAAATATTATGCCGATTGTTTTCATACAATTCCGTTTGATCGATCGAATATTCATCTATTCGAGGCTGATATATAGCCGAGAGTTCGCTAAATTAGCTTCTACAATAAATTAAAGTCGCGTCCCACCGCGCAAGTAAAACTTGCCTGATTTAAGGAGTCCCGAGACTCGCTATTTCTCTCGGCCGTTAAACTTTCCCCTTCCCCCTCCATCCACAAAAGTATACATAGATATATATGTATCTCCACGTAGCCCATTGTGTCCCTCTTTCAAGAATCGTCTTCTTTATAAATTTCAAAACATTTTCCGCCTCTCACTTATCACCTCGATACAGTCGAGCCGTCGAAGTGCAGAGCGTAACCGTATACCACAGCTGAGATAACGTCACTCGTCTCTCTCAGCGAGTAAAGTGGCCAAAGAGCAGCGATATATATATATATACACACACACACAGAGAGAAGTAGGAAGCGAGCTATCGCCGCCGGTGGTATTGCGCGCTTACGAGCTGTTTTATCTACTCTTAATCTCGAATCCGCTCTTAACGACGTCGTTTCGTTTCCGCCGCGGCAGTCTCGGATTAATGCAATTATGACGAAACTGTACTCTGTACTACTCCCCCTCTCCAGTAGTGGCCTTCTCTCTTTCATTCTCCTCGTCGTCTGCTACTTCTTTCTCAATGACCGAGAAAGAGAGTATATACGCGAGAGACGACCCTTTGCGACCGTCTTCTCCCGTTCTTTAAGCCGAAGCCGTTGGGGGAAGAGAATCGTGTGGCTGGCTACTTGTTGCGCGTCGATGACGAGACTCCGCTTTGTTCAAAAGTTTATTTACCCGAGCTCGTCGTCGACGTACTTTCGACTGCGTTCGTTGTATAACACACGTGATACCGAATCACGCGTATTGTCGCTGAATTATTCATTCGAAAATCTGCGTCGATGATTCGCAAGCGCGAAAAAATAGGGAACCTGTCGATGCTGCATAAACATCGGGGAGCTTAGTCTGTTATTGGAGTGTCACGCTGTTTGAGCTTCATGAAAGCTGGTAGTAGTAGTATTGACTTTTTTGACGTTTCACTGCTATCCGAAAGTACATTTTTTTTGTTTACTTCTAATATCGTTATTAGATGCTTCGATTTAATCCGGACTCGGAGAATCAATAGTTACAATTATTTTTTCTACATTTAAATTCGTCAAGAATATATATACAACTCGAGTCGGCCTTATCACTGACTTTTCCCCTTCCTCGCTGCCCGATATATCGGAAAACGGGTGCGAAGAATCGCTTCGAAATAGGTCGCCCGTACAGCGTCGATATACCGAGTGATACGAGCTGTCTGACATGTACAATTACCCGTCTGTCCTCAGGAACGGTCACATGCTAACGCACCGCAACAAGAAGCCGTACGAGTGCAAGGCCGAGGGTTGCGGCAAGTCCTACTGCGACGCGCGGAGCTTACGTCGCCACACGGAGAACCACCACGCCAGCAACAAGGTGAACGAAAGCGCGAGTCCGAGTAGCCCAGCTACGGGGCCAAATACGCCCAACACGCCTGGGAGTAATCCCAGCACGCCCAGCACACCTGGGAGTTCGGCTGCGGCTACTGCGACGCCACCCACTCACGGACACACGGCACTCAAGCAGCTGTTAGCTTCTGAGCCGCAGCCTGCTCAGATCAAGGTCAGTGGTTTTTATTTTCCTTCTCTGCTGGTAGGACAGATTGAGCCTGTTATTGGACGGTCTTAGGGTTGCTTGTTTTTCGATGTTTTTAGAAGGATTGGAATGATTTTTTTTTTGTTTCATTGGAGCTTGCGGAATCGGCAAAAGCTGCGATTAAGACGTTAAAAGTATTTTTAGTGATAAATCGCAGGATTGGAAAAAAAGAGTCGATAACTCGTTTTGAAACGTAGAGCCAATTTTATTTTGTGGATTAGAACGGCTTTTACAAACGAAAAACCTTATATATGGACGTTCAATAACAGGCTAAGCTCCTTCATAATTTCCAAAGAGAGTTTGTAACGTCGGTTCACCGGCTGACCATTGCGGAACTTTATCACTGGTATTCCAAACTATATTTAGGACTATTGGAACTAGTATATACTTTTATTTTCGACGCAGCCGATTTTGAAAATTAAAAAAATTCTTTTTACCCCCCGCTGTATCGAGAAACAAAATTATCTCGCACGTAATCTCGCGAGCTTAACGCAATTAGCGCATGAACATTTCAAATTATTACGGAATTCACGATCCAAGATTTTCATCAAAAAATCCTTTGACGTTTCGAAATCCTGCTAATTGTTAATTTTTCAAAACTCCCCCGGACGCGCACGTACACCCGGTCTCTAACTCCTTTGCGCGAGTGAAAAAAAGTCTGCGCGCGCGTGCAAAACGAATGTGCCAATATTTGCTCGTAAAATGAAAGAGCTGTAGGCCAAAAAAAAGTACAATCCACGTAATATCTAGGTCAGTTTCGCAAAAGCGGAGAAACGAGCGAGCGCTGCTTAATTAAAAGTGAGTTTTTAATTTGTAAGCCTTTAATCAAATACTACCTTCATTGTCTATAGCTCTCTAAACAATTTCTACGGACGCACATATACGCGGGGGCGGTACAGAGCAAAGGTGTATACATATATACGCGTGCGGCCATTACAGTAATTACGCACTACGTTATATATACATACTTCTGATTCGCTCTTGTAACGATATACTGCATGGCTATATGTAATTGAACGGTAAAATTAATTAACTAATTTTGCCAACAATGCCTCTATCTTTATTCAGCGAATTGAAACGAGGAATTCGGTTTCGGTTCGTATACGTTATATATACCTTATAAATCCGAAACAGAGAGAGAGAAACTATATACATCCAAAGCCTCGTGTGTGTATATATAGGCTCACGCAGGTGGTACGTCGAAAGTTTCGGGGGCGTAAAGCACCTCGTAAATAAGACCCACTGCAGCGCTTTCGGCTTCGTAAATAAGACACACACAGCGATCGCCGTAGAAAAGTTTGACCCTTTATTGCGTTCGTTACGATTGCGCCGCCGCTGCCTCGTCGCGATAAAAGAACCGGTGGGAAATTACTTCCCGCTTCGAGGAGCGCGCGTCGTATTATTGCTCGATTTCAAAGAGCACAGGATACAGCCGAGAGAAAGGGAACAAAGAAGCCAAGGCGCAGAGAAGTATAGGAGAGGAAAAAAAGGGCCAAGAGGAGATAATGAGCGTGCGGTGCGAGCGCGAGGTCGTAAAAAAAGTTAAAAAGAAGACAGCGGCAGCAGCAGCAGCGCCGACGAGTAAAATGTAAAAAGATGTAAAAACCGGCTATGACGGCCGGATTCAATAAGCGCGTTCAACGAGAAAAAGAAGGGAAAACGACGGCGGAGGGATAACGGCCGGTGCTGCTGCTGCTGCTGCTGCTGCTGCTGTCGGCGTATAATGTCGAAAAATGCCGTAAAAGCAGGGGCTGCCTCGCTTTCTCTGTGTATGTATATATCGGAGGAGTAATCAGGATGCCGGCTGTAGTCGTAATGGTATATATCCTTTGAGTACTTTCATAAAAATTTGCTATACTCTCTCACGCACGCGTAAACGTCGCCGTACACCGAGAGCTTTTTATTTCGCATATAGCGCGATACACGTGTCCCCGGTAATTGGTGGATCACTCTTGATATATATATATATATATATATATATATATATATATATATATATATATATCGAAATCGTTCCTCCTCTACGTATATATTACAGCCGCACCTTTGCGATATTGAGTTCAAGCCGGGAGGCGAACGAATAAGGAGAGAGAGGGTGGGTGGTTAATAAAATTTGATGACCGAGAACTTGGGTAATGAGAAGTCTCGGTTGGGCTCGTATAAGACGCGGACCGGCTATGAAAACTTCTCAGACGCGCCATGATTTATGGCGCTTCATCTGGAGAGAGAGAGAGAGAGAGAGAGAGAGAGAGGGAAGCGAAAGCTCTACGAAGCGCGACTGCAAGCTTTCGAATCTCGAGGAATAGGAGCCGCGCGATCTTTGAGTTTCTTTGCGAGGCGAGGGAGTTGCGCAGTCGTGATTTGTGGGAGAGCAGAGAGGGGGCAGATGGAAAGAGGTTTTGAAGAAGCGCTTTTGTTGATTCGAGAAATCGATTTGCTCCGGAGTGCGCGCTCTTTTTTTTTAAATTCGATTTGCCGTAGTAGCTGTTGTATATTTAAAAGCGAAAAACTTTGCGATGGCCTCTTTTTTTTTAAATCCCTCCGAAAACGCCGCAGTCAAGTTTGGAAATCGAACTTTCGACTTGGAAAACTTCGACACGATCTAACGACTCCGTATGTACGTGCATCGAGCTCGGAAACGTGAAGTCGATACGCCCGACCGCATTTTACCCTTCTCGAAAATGACTGAAACAAGCTCGATTCGACGTATTAAACTCTCGAAAAATCTCGCCTCTCCTGAAAATATTTTTTTCCCCCGCGAGTAGTGGTATACGAAACTCGAGTTGAAAAAAAAGAGAGAGCCGTATTTACGTCAGTAATGAAACTTTCCCTCTCGAAACTTTTTCAAAACCAGCAGGTGTGCTTGCGACCGCATAGAAAAAGCCGGCACACATGCGAAATCTCTCACTTACGCGCGGCTCGAGAGAAACGCGAGCTTTTGCGCGACGGCAACGGGGTCAAGAGAGTAAATAAAGTACGCGTATACCTACGTATATATACGGAATGGAAGGGCAGGCATTCAGCGCAACTATATACACACACACACATACTGTACAGTCGATCTGCTCTCTTCTCTCGTTTAAGAAAGTACGCGCGTGTGTGCAGCCGCTCGGGGCGTCGACTCTCGAAGTTCGCAAATTACGCGCGAGCGAGCGAAGCAAGTGTTTGCGTATTGGCTCTCGCGAGAGTGGCTCCGCAAGCTCCATCCTATTTATCCTGGCCGGAGCTACTTCGAGGTGTATGTTTGATGCTGCTGCTGCTGCTCTCCTTACTTATTTGACTTGGCTTTTCTAATGCCGATGCTTCAATCGAATGTCTCTGTATATCGAATCATCGATCATGGGAAACGCAAGCGCTCTGCTGCTCGATGATGGAGAGAGAAGGAGAGAGAGAGAGAGAGAGAGAGAGAGATAATTAGCTTCTTGGTGGAATTAAATTTTTCGAGGACGACGCGGAAGTTGCGCACAAGTATAAACTGTAAATTGGTTTGACCCGTCGCCGACTTAATCGCACACGGTAGTCTGCTCGCTCGTAAAGGCTGCAGAGCGGAGTAGGAGGAAGTCGCGAGTCGGAAGCGCGATACGGAGCTTTTAATTTAAGTCTCATAAAACTTTTTAAATTAACACCGCTCTTTGTCCCTCTTTTCGTTTCCAGCCAGTTCTCCCCCTCTCTCCCTCACGATTTCTCAATGTACCGCTCTATTATACATTCCTGGCTCGTACTGTGTCCTGTGGATTCAACAAGCTCTTTCGACTTCTGATCGTTTGACTTTCCGAACAAACATGGCGATCGCTCGAATCTCGTTTGTCCAATCGATTTTCGCTTTGAGGCGCGGATAATGAACGTGAAAAATCCTCGCGATTTCTCAGAGCGTCTCGAGAGCGTCCGATTTCCCCGCGATAAAACAATAACTTGAAATTCGCGCCCTTTTCTCCCGATTAATCCGGCGCGCAATAAGAGTCCTCGCGAGTATTTCTCTTCTCTCGCCGTGGGACAAAGCTCGAGCTTGTATAACCGTCGAGACAAAAACAAGAGCGTCTATACATCTTGCACGGCGTGCGTTTCAATCTTGCGCGCAAGCGCCTCGGGATCTTAACGCAATTAGCAGACGACGAGTAGCTGCGACGAGGAACGAGTATAGTCCCCTTGATCGTCGTCGTCGTCGTCGTCGTCGTCGTCGTCGTCGTCGTCTCGTGGCTTCGTAGTTTCGTCGACGAGGGATGAAGGAAGGAAGGATAGAGGAAACGAGAAATTGACGTGAGCTTTCTCGCAGCGAGTCTGTCTCGAGCTTTATCTCTCCAAGCCTTGGAGAGGAAGCAGCTCAAGGATGTATCTTTCGAGCTGTACCGACCCGCGGGCGAAAGTTGATGCGCGAGAGATGAAGGATATACGTTTGTGTGCGTAAGTTGATTCCGTTATCGATGCACGCAAAAGCGTCGATTAATTTATAGAGATTATATTCTCGGAAAAGCTCGTCGTTTATTCGAAAGTAAAAGCTAGTTATTTCATTAGGGGGAACATTTTTCCAAATATTTGACTGAAACGCAGCCGAGCAAAGCCAACGAAGCAGTCCTCCTCGTTAGCTTTAATGTTAATCCCGGATCTAAGCAAACACACGGCTCTCCTTTGCTTGTCACCTATAGGCTCTCCTCTCTTAGAGTCGAAGCGCAGCCGCAGAGCTCTGCGCCTTAGCTTTCCTCTCGCGCGCGCAGATCCGACGTGTCTCGAGTAAATACGTCCAATCCAAGAGATACACCCCCACACTCACACACACGCGACGTATCGAGCTCGTCCGCCCGTGTTTCCTCTCTCCTAGACTTCCTAAAACGTTACTGCCTACAGCTCCGAGCAGTTTGCAGATACGTAAGCTCGCAGAATTCTGGATGCCTGCCAGTCGAGCTTTTTATATATAATTTATCGCTAATCCGCTTCCGAGCAGCTGTAAAGAGCGGGAAAGGATCGCGTTGGAAATATTGATTCTTGAAACTCGCTGCAGCGGCCAGTGATTGCGCACTGCTGGCGATCGTCGATACGGATGCGTCGAAGGGTGAGCTTGCGAATGAACGATGCATTATGCGCGTTTCTATGCGCGGCTATCGTGTAGTCAGGATATCAATTAATATTACTGCGAAAGCTGCAGTCTGCTGCCAATTTGTTAGCCCGCGTTGACGAGCGATATTGCGAGCGCTGCTCGTTATACGCGCGCAAGCTCTTCTCAAATAGTTCACGTCATTTGCAAATCCAAAATTTCTCGCGTCTATTAGCCTTTTCGAGCTCTGCTGCGCGTATACAGCTGCGTCTATCGGCTGCAGCATGGCTCGTCTAAAATTTCTGTACGGGTACATTATATAGTTGTCGACATTTATAATATCGAAGAATATTTAACTGGAGGGTAAGTAGTTGACAGTTTACCTTCCAGTAATTCACTCTCTCGGCCCGACCACACGAAAACCCTGACTACTCAAACGCCCGCGGCTTAATCAACATCGTCCACTTTTTTATTTTCCACGAGTTCATCATAAAACTCTGCACTAGAGCGGTCTAAACAAACCAGCATACTTTTTATACCCACCCGTTCTAATTTCCGCGCGCCCAACATCAGCGTACATCCTCTAAGAACTACTGCCTGGCTCTCTACACGCCACCAGCCGTATATACCGGTATCTCTCTCTCTCTCTCTCTCCGCATACATCGTTGGCGTTCCTCCGGGGAGTAGCTCTCCGTACATATATACACGCGTACTCTCGCCTCGACATAAAGTAAATTTCGCCTGGGCAAATTGGCGCGGGCCAGCGGATCCCAGTTAGCGCACCAATGAAGAATAATTTGAGCGCCATGATCGGCGCAGAGAGGGGAGGGGGAGGGGGCTGACCGCTCATTTGCATATTCTCCGGCGTCGTAGCTGCCGGTAAAATTCATAATTTCGTAATGCATTCCAACGAGCTGTATGCTGCTCGCTAATGAACGTCCGTTCTCGCAGTCTGCGCGTGTGCGTTATATATATATATATATATATATATATATATATATATATATATATATATATATATATATGTATACGTGTGTGTAGGTGAGCATAAACGAAAAATGCAGGCCGTTCTTCGTATTACTTTATCGGGAATTAGAGGCTCGTAACGTTCGATATATCGCGCGCATATCATTTACCGCCGCGCACGATCATCTCGTTATGGTATATATAGGCGCGCGCGTGTGCGCGTAATATCGCGAGCGCGCTTTTATATTTTTTATCGAGGATATTCCGATGCGCCGAGAAATGATTGTTTTAACCGTATGTATATATGCGTGGGGGACCACGATAATTTATGCGAGAGCGATCTAAATGGCGATCGTGAAAAATTCCTGGCCGCTGCACTTTTCGTAATTGAACGGCCATTTGAAATTCAAATTGGAGAATCGACCGGCCGGTCCAAAAATTTTCCATCGCTGATACGTTCTGAAAGGAATAAAACTCACTCGGTTCGTCGTTTTTCCCCCCGGATATTATCCTCGACAGAGGAATTTTCGATATAACGCGCTGTGTGTGTGTGTGTGTGTGTGTGTGTGTGTGTGTAGCTATGGGAAATATTTTGGGCGATGCAGCCGGCATCTTGCGTCAGGTCGCGAGTCTTCGCCGGTTATAATATACAATATCGATTGATGTAGCATCAGGCTTTTGGAGCTTTAATCAAACGCATTCCGAGCGCAACTCGGAGCTTGCTGCCTTATTACGAACGTGGCCTTGTCGCTGCTCTGAGTTTGGAGAATCTTCAGAAGCCAGAGGACTGATTGGCGGTTTGAAATGTTTAAAGTGATGAAAAATAGCTAATTTCTAGCTAAAAATCGGTCGGTAAATTATCAACCGAAAATTTAACCATTATTTTCAGCTAACTTTTAGTCGATTTCTAGCTAAAAAATCGTTAATATACCTATCCGTAACCAATGAAAAATATAATATCCTACTGATGCTCGGCATCGGGGAATAATTTCAATGGAAAGAACTGCAGGCCGCACGCCGGCACGGCGGTATTATATAAGACGATGAAGCGACACAGTGCAATATCGGCAGAAATTACCGTCAGACCTCCTCTCGCTTCCAAAACCCACAGAGCAGCGGCAGCAACAGCAGCGTCATCTATAAGTTTGTGGACAAATATCCGAGGCGGCGCTCGAGGATCACGAGAGATTACCCGTCGAGGTTCACCTGTCCTGACGCTATACTCTCCAGGTATATAGCTTGCCTCGCGCTCTCTCACTATATTCCCAGAAAACGGGAAATTGACGTAAGCTCGACGTGTACAGCAACTCGCGTTTGCTCTCTCTACAGTATACGTTATGCCGTCGCCAGGATCTTTCAAGCTCTCGTCCTCCTCCTTCCTCGACATAATAACCCAACGCTGAGATCTTTCCTCGAGGAATTCCCTTGTCAATGAAGTTAAGTCGGGATCTCTCTCTCTCGCATTGCTGACTCGAGAGGTATATGCTTACGTATATATATATATAATATAGTAAGTAAAGCTGGAGCGTAAGAAGCTTCGCGATAGAAGTATATATCTCACGACGAGTTTTCCATTATGCGCCAGGTCAATCTAGCTGTTCTTATACGTTACAAGTACCTCGTGTAAGAGGAAAATTTGCTTTCGTAAATAGATGAGTATGTGTCTGTGTGTGTGTGTGTATATAGATGCCCGGCGAGGATTTATGCATAGCGTTTAATGCTCGAGTTTCCATCGTCGCTGTGTTGTTGCCGAGAGTTTTAACAAGCGAAATCCGCGCGCACGAGGCTCGCCGGTAGCGAGATATACGCTGCAGTCGGAGAGATGGGAAATGGATGTTCAGGGAGAGAAAGCGGGTCCAGGTATTTATGTTCTTTTGTTGTCAAGCCGAGCGCGAAAAATTATGATGTTTCCAACACAATGATAGGAGTCGAGTATACGCGCTCTATATATATACGTATACGCGGGCGATACCGGCATTGTTAAATCCGAAACAACGAAATAAAATGACACTGGGGGATTCGCAGCGTTTGATATGTTTCTCGATTCATTGAAAATATAATTCACTGACGAGCACAACAGCAACAATGCGCCCGTGTAAACGTCAAGGATTATTCGAGGGATTTTAATGAGCATTATCAATTTCGACGATGTAGTATACGTATGATTATTATAATAATATACGTATTTCAAATTTTAAGCCAAAGAGAGATTCTCGCTGTTCACGGATATGCCAGAATTGAAAAAAAAAATAATAAAAAAAAAGAAACACGAGAAAGCTTGCGTTAGAACGCAATCGTCCGAAAGAGCTGTGTATTCCACGCAGTATATATATATATATATACCCAGTACGAGTCAGCAGCAACGTAACTACCGCCGCGGGGGTAGAGAACGCCAGTTCGTTAGGCGCAGCTGGACGGTCTCTCTCTCACTCGCGTCCACTTGATATACAGCTAATTAGAGATCAAAATCTCGGAGAGCGTGTATATATATATATATATATATATATATATACACGTTCTCTCGCAGTGTGAATACCTACGTTACAAGCTGTATATCTGCGCCTGGCAACGCCCTCGTGTATCGCCACGGTTATTTATACTTCATTTGCTCGAGAAAGAGAAAGAGAGATATGCCGGATGCGAATTGAATTCGTTTGATAGGAGCTGCAAGCCGCGGGAGGAGATTTATACGGGTGTAACAGATGCGTATGTGCGTGTAAATTTATACGTTTAAATTAAAATTCGCTGTGTGTAGCTCGTCTCTTTCGGCTTTTTTTTAACATCGCGCGCGCTTTGCAGCTGCGATCGCGAGCTTTCGAAAAGTGAATCGAATAGATCGTTCGATATATTTGACTCTGTGCGCAGCGGTCGAGTGTTTATATACAGACGCGCGGAAGATAAAATGATTCTGTAAAAAAAAAAAATATGCGATTACTCAGAGCTTTATGGAACATACCCGTGACTTTGCACATCGATCGACGTCGCAAGCTCGCGGATAGAAAACGACGCATCCAACCTGCCGACCGTCTATCTCGATGCGCAGGTACAGTGAGAGAGGCGTAAAAGTCGCTCCTCCATCACCCCTTTGCGAAACAAATAAGCAGAAGGGCCAACTCCGCCGTAAACCGGGCACGTATATAACACATGCCCGTCATATTCTCTACATGTATATAGGTGTATAAGCCTCGCGTCGATGCCTCACGCGTTGCCGGGTAATGTATTACACATTTTCAGCTGTCGGAAAACAAAGGGGAAGAAAAATTTCGCGCGATCGTAAAGCTCCGCGTGCGTCTGCCGCGCGGGATCTTCGTTCGAATAACGGGATTTCGCGAAGGCGAGCCCGGAGTAGTGAAAAAAAGCGATTTATTGCGGCTCTGCAGCTGTAGGAAATAAAAGACTTTTATGTGGGGCAATACGCGCTCGGGGCTCCTCTCTTCTCTTTGTCTCTTGCTGTCGACACGCTTCGCTGCTCCCGAAAGTCGAGCGCGATGGGATGTTCCGCGAGTCGTGTATGAGCTATATATATGTACGATATACACAGATAGAAGCAGAGGAAATCCAAGCGTGACTTTCGAGCTGGCTTGAGTCTCTGTCGGAAATTGAAATGTATATATAAGAGCGAAGCTCATTTATTCATTCGATTAAATGGCTTGGGCTCATGAATGACGCCTTTCATGATGGATGGCGTATCGCGGGGAGCTTGTCGGAAAGATTTAATTGCTTATCAATTTACGATCGATCAATTCCAGGTCTTTTCAGCAAGTTCGCTCAAATCTCGAAACACCCTTGAGCTCATCGTATAGCTCCTTCGACCGCAGCCACGTAAACGCGTATACCTACGTACAGGACGGGCGGTTGCGAGAACTTACTCGAGAACGGCGCTGTATATATATATATATATATATATCGAGATAGACGTCGAAAGCCGCCAGTGACGGCATGGGCAGGTGTCACTGGCAGCAGTCGATCGAATGAACTTCATTTCGCCGAGCAACAATCTGCTGTATAGCTAGTCTGCTGCGGATAACTTTTCGAGTCTGATCGATGTAATTCCGCGTGGGAGGTAATTTTGAATTATTATTTCGGATACGCATCGCACGGCTCCGGATTCAGATCCGAAATCTGACCAGCAACTCGTCAGAATCTCAACCAGGAAGTATCAAGAGCTCGGGTGTGTAAGACTCTTTCAAATGCTTCGGCGGCGGCTGAAATATGATAGGAAAGATAAAAAGAAAGAACGGAAAAGTCCGAAGTTGAAACCCGCGGCGGCAGAGCGAGAAAAATGAGTAGGGCAAGCTTTCTCTCTCTCTCTCCCTCCCTCTCTCTCTCTCTCTCTCTCTCTCTCTCTGGAAACTTGTCGGCGGAGTGGGATATCTGATTTGTTTGTCGAACTAAACGCCCTTCGGAAAAGGAATTTCCCGGCGTTATGAACTTGGAAGGCGAGTTTCAAAATGAACGGAAAGTTCGACGCAAGTTCATACGCCCCCGATCGGTATCAAAGCAGCATCGAAAGCTCTCGCCCGGACTTTCCGCTCTGCTCAGGAGCCTGAAAGTCACTCGTGTAACGAAAAGCGATGCAGATTTTCCTCTAGCCACGTCCGAGCATAATTAATAATCAGCCGTATAACCAGATTAGAAGAAAAAAAGCTCCTCCATTTGCGTAAAGCACACGAGCAGCAGACGTGAAGATACTCTCGGGAAAAAGTGAGATACGGCGAAACTTATCTTGAAGTGCTGAGAGAGAAAAAACGCGGCAGCTTGCGAACTTGGAAAATTAAAATTGACGCATCTGTATACCGCTCCGATAATAATAATAACAACAAAAATAAGTTACGACATTCGCGCAGCTCTATAAACGAATTAAAAGTATTACACAGCGGGGACGAGACGCGAGGCCAGAGAGCAAAAGGCAGAAAAGAAGTTCTCCCTTTTCACGAGAAGTATACGCGCAGCCGCGAAAAGAGTATTGAAGTTTTGACGCCCTACCCCGAGATAATCTGGCTTAATTAATTTAACTCCCGAGAGCCGCAGACGTCTTTGTCGGCAGCTCCTCCCACTTCTTTTACCGACGAGCTTTTCAGCGCATGCGTCCTTTCGACGAGAATATTCTTGAAACGCGAAAAATACACTCGAGCTACGTACTCGCGAATATTCGAAAAGTTAACAACATCGACGATACGAGACACGCCCGGAAAAAAGGGAACAGGTATTACGGCGACAAGAGCGGGAGGGAAAAACTCTCGGCGAATTCGCTAGTTCGCGAGAGAGAAGACCGGCTATTTGTCAAAAGCGCGATAGCGTCAAACTTTGGCCGTGCAGTTTCTTCCGGGGAAACACGTCACCGGGGACGTCTCTCTCTCTCTCTCTCTCTCTCTCTTATACATATGCTCAGCATAGCGAGAGAAGAAGAAGAAGAAGAAGAAGAAGAAGAAGAAACGAGAGATAAAGGGAAACGAAGAAAGTCGCGAGAGAGGGACAGGAAGTTCGGTTTGCGATACTAAAAAGTCGCGGAGGCGCGCGACGACTAAGGCGTTTTTAAGTTGTTTTCTCTCGCGAGGCGGCGGCGGCAGCAGCCTCGAGATAAAAATGTCACAATAGAATTGAGTTAAATGACTTGGGAAAAGTATTTAAGTTGCGCGAGGACGCGCGGAAAGTGATGCGGGCTCGTATTCGTATATAATACACATATATAACTCGCTTTTAAATCTTTCAGAAACAAAACTTTCTTCCGCATCTATCTTTCGCCATAAGTTTATAAAAAAAAATAATATTCTCTCCCAACGTCAAAAAAAACCTGGTGTGTAATCATGACAAACACGCTTTGGTCTGGCGAATTACGCAACTCTCGGGGATGGATGAGAAGAACGAGAGCCGCACAGAGACACGCTGCTGCGGCAGCATTCGCCCCCCTCTTTGCAGTAATTAACAAATCCAATTTTAATCGGCAGCCCAATCCGCTTGTTCTACGGATTCTCCCTTGCGCGCAAACTTTCGCCGCAGAGCTCGCGAGACACAGAGCGAGGAGAGATAATCGTTAAATTAGGACGTTAAACTGATTACCGGGGCCCGCTTTACGATCTAATTATTTGCAGGCTACATGTATATATGTGGAGCGTTTCAACCGAAGCGAATTTCCATTTCGATTCGCGAGTGGGGGTATATATAGATGGATTCGAGAGAAAGCGAGAAGAGAATTCAAATTGCGACGCTTGTTTTAAAGCGAGCGAGGGATCAAAAAGTTGGCGGGAAAGAAAGCGCGCTCGTTTTTTATTAAAATAATTATAACGAGAGATGAGAGAGAGGCGAGTGGAAATGTTCGTGCGCGTCGACGGCTGGATTTTATGTATATGTATTAAACATTTTTCTGCCAGCCGAGCCCTTTTGTCGCCGGAACTTTGCGCTTTGGGTCTCCCGGCTAATTACAAAAAGTGGAAGAGCGCTGATTTTAATTTTTCTTTCACCGAGCTCTCTGTTTCGTTCCTCCCTTTTATATTTCCGTGAACGCGTATCGCTCGGATTTCGCGATAATTAATTAATTAATTAATTATCGAAGAAGATTCATATCATTCCAAAGGCCTTTTCACAGGGAACAATCATAAAAAAGCAAAAAAGAAAAAACATACGGGTCGCATCTTTCAATTGGAAAGCTCTCGAATAATAACGGGCGCCGAGGCAAAATTTTGAAAAATCCGTCGGCGTAAAAAGCCGAGCGCGAAAGAAAGCAAAAGTTTGAAAGCCGCGCGCGATATTCCATATTCCCGAAGTACTCGCGCGCGAACAAAGAAAAAAGAATTCCTCTCCGCGCGAGCAGCTCTCCGATAAATTTTGCACCTCCAGCTCGCAAGCTACAACTTCCTTCCAAGCCCATCGCTCCTCATCTCCTTCATCCTTCCCGCGCGCGCCGTAAAGTTTAAATCCTCTGGCAGCCGGCTAATCCATCATCTCTTCGCGCGCTTGCACTTATATGTATATATATATATATATAAGACAAAAAGCGGATGAGGAAAGAACTCTCTTGCGTATATTACACACATTGCGAAGGATTGCGCGAGAGGCACTTTGTTTTAGCGTGGGCCCGTGTCTTTTTTTTCATACCGGCGACATTGTTCCTTGTGGAGGCGTAAACGCAACTGCGCTGGCTCGTATTTTCTTTTTTGAGATCGGATCACTTGGTCTGTATTGTACGGTATTTTTAATTTTATGGGGGACAGTGTCGTGTGGGAGGAATGAGTTTTTTGGAGTATATAGTGATGTGATTAGTGGAGGAGGACACATGGGTTTTGTTCTGACTTTATCGATTAATGTTCAAACAGGCTTGAGCTTTCTATACTTGCGACGAGGCTTAAGTCAGTAATACCGTTCTATATTATGGTTCCGAGACATTTATGTCGAAGACGTATAAGCGGAATGTGGTAGTAAAGGAACTGATCCCCACTTTCCACTTTTATTCCATCTGCCATCCTTTGTACCCTACGTTTCTCCCTTAATTTATTACATACGTGGAGAGGTTGCCTTTCAAAAAAAAAAAAAGTATGCAAAGGCCGTCATCATTCGACTACACCAAGCTGCGAGACGAGAAACGACCAAAGCTTTAACGTAACGAATTCGAGAAGTGGAAAACCGCGAATTCGCGGCCCACGTACCGATGTTGAATCGAGTTTCACAGGATTTACTCGGTGTCTCTGAGCGACACGATGTGACGACTGCGGTTCCATGTATAGCTGCAGCGACTGCGAGGATGAAAGGCACCGGCGAGTACTTGAAGAATGCCTTTGAAAGTCGTGACGACGCGGCGAAATCGCGCGGCGCTGCGAGAGAACGAAAGTTAATTCGGCGAGTAATTTGAAGCGGCGTAATCGCGATAATTGGCTGGCGCTATGTATAGCGCGCTCGTTCTGGAATTCCCAAGTTTTTCCCTCAAAAGAGAGGGTAATTGAATTTCTGCCTCTTCACGTTTGCTCTCCCGGATAATTAACTCTTTGGGGCGTTTCGCATTTTTATTCGGCTTTCATTTAGCCCTGATCCTTTTTTCATCCTCTGATGGTCCGCATACGTATAACAACGCGAAAAGCTCTAAGCGTTTAACAATCGACTTTACCAACTCTCTTCGTTGTACTCGTGCACAAATATGAGCCAAACACACCTCAACCCTTTCTTTTCAAACCACAGGGATCTACCGGTCCAGGTGGTAGTAACGAAGGCTTGACAAAGCAGCAGTTAGAGCTCATCCAGCAGATAATGCAGCAAACCCAACAACAACAACAGCAGCAGCAGGTGACAGTTCAGAATCAAAATCAGACGCAACAGCAAAGCACGACGGGTACGACGACGAACGGCCAGGTGCAGAAGACCGGGGCGAAACCTATTGTCAAGTCTTCGACGACGGTCTCGGGACCGATCGTCAATGCCGTCACTGCGAGTGTCGCCGCCAGCAGGTCTAGTCCCAAACCTAAGGTCTGGAATCATGCTCATGTGAGTACCTTTTTTTTCTTAGTTATTTATACTCTGCGCTGGTTGAACGCTCGATTTTGAATGTTGTGGGGAAATATCGGCTGTCCGTTCAAACAAATGCAGAGATGTTGTTATTAATTAATAGGAAAATCCGATCCGTTCAATGGTCGATATATTCCGAACTAGAAAAACATCATATCGTAGTTTTATGAAATATACAACGAGTGTTGGTTTAGGAGCTAAACTCACTATTTTTGAAGCTGGTTTATAACGATCACTAAATAACAACGCCACATAGAAAAATATGCGAAATTTCATTTCAGTCGACCTCGTCTTGATTTAAAAATTGTGAATAAACTCACACCAAATACTGATTAAAAATTCTACTTAACCAGTTGTATCCATCCAAACATACAATTTCAGAAAGAAGCTGAATTAACTCACTTTTTGAGGTTGAACGTATGTTTTTCCTTTTCTATCTAGTGCCTCAATAATTCTGTATAAATCGATTATCTCACACTAGAAAAATTTGAAGTAGCATCTTGTCATCAAAAAATAAAAACATCAATATCTCGCTTCTAGAGCTACGAACCATTCCAAAACTTTAACTCCAGGTTTTTCATCTACCAATCTGTAAAATTTCATTTCCTTCTCGTGGCTAATAACCAAATATGGATAAAACTACCTTCGAAATTGCTCATTACAATTACAAAGCGCACGCGCATAAACTTCTACCGTCAAAAGGAAGAAGAGTAAGTAGTTGCCGCCTAGCTCTTCTATGCGCGTAGGAAGCGTTATCGGAAGAGAGCCATTCCGGGAATAAAGTTACGACCAGTGGGTTCTCCCTTTGCCGAGATGAAGAAGCAAAAGATATGACGGCGAGCTCGTTGCTGCTGCGCTGCTTTCATCATGCCTGATTACTTCTTCTGTCGCGGCCGTTGTCGCATTATCGGAAATTGTTTTCAATGGACCGCTGCTTGAATGTGTAAAGCTAATACTGGGAATCGTATAACGTGTTGCTGGGTCGAAGCTATCTGATAGTGTGTTGAATTAAAGTTTTTTAAAGTTTGCAGAACAGCTGGATTCGTTGGTTTGTAGTCTTCCTTCGAACTGATTTATTATTGCTATTGTAATAAGACAGTTTTGAAAAATTTGAACAAACAACTTTGCAAAAAAAGAAAACTTACCGTCATGTAGATGTTGCGTTATTTACTTACGTAAATGTTACACTTTATATACTTACGTATATAGTTTACATTCAAAAACGAATGAGTTTAACCACAATATATAGTAAACAGTTTTAATACAAACTAAATTTTTTATTTTTTCGTGTATTTCGAATAAAAATCTTGGCATTACTCGATCGTTTTTGACAGTCTTTAATCAATCCGGCTAAAAATTTTTGTCCGAACTCCTTTCATCACTCGAACTTTACGTTTCTATTTTGAGTCTGATATGCAGCATGCGGGTACCTTGAAAACTCGCTAAAAGCGATTTTTCGTCCATGTCTAAAATGCTGTACCTACACCAAAGGTATCTCACAAAAAGACAGCTTCCCAAACTTTTTTTCTTTCAACTCTATGCACACGATGACTTCGTACATCGATCGATCGACGGCTCGAACATAATCCTTCCATATACCATCCGAATTGTTCGTAAAACCTGGAGTTACCGGCGTAAAAGTGCCTCACTTCTGATTGAGATCGCCATACTAAAACCCGCAAAGAAACGAATCCGTGCGCCATCAGCGAGAGCAATCGATAACGCAGCCGAGCATTTCCGCATCGCGTACAAACCGACGTTACCAGCACCCACACGCTCTTCCATAGAGGATTATAAAATCGCTGCGACGAGCAGAGCTCTTTCCATCCCTTTTACGATCTAGATTATGAACTGGCCCGTGCTCGCTCTTTCCTGACTGATGGGATCGCACGACTCGCTAATTGCCTTCGTGTTCCCCTTAGTTTATTTGCTCTCCTCGACGTCCTTTCATATCTCGTTATCGAGTGTCTCCGCGGCTCTCTCTACTGCTGCGGCATCACTTGTGGAATCCCGTGATCCTAACGAACTTTTAAATCCCGTGGCATGACGCACCACCGGCGCACCGGATCATCCAATGTAATATCTGTATATACCCACCCACACACGCATACCCTGAAAAATACAGCCCCCCCCCCGGGTAAGTTTCCTATACTCGCTTTGATCGTCTGGCCTTGACTTACACATACACACACCGAAATGTGTTTTCGGCTGTAGATGTATATATACAAAAAGTTCCATCATAAAAGACAATTTCGTAAAAAAAAAAAATAATCACACGCTCTCCTGCGCTTACACGTCCTCCTTCGAGAGAAAAGTTCTTAGTGTCGCTCTTCTAATAAAGTATACACCCACAAGATCGCATATAAATTAAGCGCCAAGCCTTTTACGTTAACCAGCGCGTGCTACATCGTACATACTTTCCTTTTTTTCTCTCTCATTTTCGCCATCGATTATACGCGCGCTCGCCGCGCATTTTAATAATTTCGCCGGAGCAGCGCTTCTGCTCTCCCTCTATATATACATATATATATATATATATATATATATATACGCACTCTTCTCTCGCTCGAGCGACGACGTTCCGCGCCTAACATCATTACGTTAATGGCATAATAACCACTGCGGCTGACAGAGAGCTTATGCACACGCCGAAACGCCGATGCTTCCCCCCTAAACATACAGAGCAGCTGTAGAGAGAAACGGATCAGGCGCACAACAACTGGGTATATATATATATAGGTGTATCCGCTAGAGATAAGGGAAGAAAAGCGCGACTGAGGAGTAGTGTAACTCGGAGAGATCGATCGATCGCTCCTCTGCGCATTAATATGTATGAGAGACAGAGATGCTCGTTGCGTAGTGCTGTACTCCCTCGAGAAACTCGACACGCTCGTCTTTTCCTTTCTCTCGCTCTCCGCAAAGTGCTCCGCGCGCTCGCGGAGAGAATCATCTGAATTCTCCGCGCTCTAGATTTTATGCGCGTTGATATATATATATGCGCTATTTTTTCTGTTCTCCTGTCTTTTCAGCGTATGTATAAGCGATCGCGTCGTCGTTGTTTTCCGGAAATTGAAAAGCCTGCTGCATCAGATTATCGAGGGGGTTGTGTGTGTGTGTGTGCGTGTGTATGCGACTACTGCTACGGATATATATAGTGATGGTTATAGACGTTTTCATTATCATCGAGTCTTTTATGCTCTCGAAAAATTAGTTTAATCGAAGCAGTGACACTGACGCGATCGATATATACTCGCCCGTCGGTATTCATTATACTCGTACAGTTTTAATCACATTTCGTTATAATATATACAGCAGTTATATCCCGCGCTTTTTTTAAAAATTCGAAAAACAAACGCTGTTCGATAGACCCGTATACGGGGACGATTTTTTCGATGAATAATCAATTGAACTATATACACAAACTTCGTTACACTATAATATGCTCACCAGGTATACGTCTTTCGCTCAATCGGCTGTATCAGTTGCAGCGGAACAACGACGACGACGACGTTTCCACTTTGTTTGTCGAATACCGAATACAATTTCCAATTTCGGTGACTTACAAACTAATGCGATCAATAAACGTCATTTCAAATAAACTCACTCGCATATATGCGCGGTACAGCCCAGCGTTTGCCACGAGCATACAGATGGCCACACACAAGAGCTTGTGTATACGATTACATTTGCAAATTAATTGAATCCAGCCGCGGCTCGGGCACTAAAATTAAGCTGACCGCGCGCGAGACTCGAATTACACACTCGAAACTATAAAATTCTTTGCGCAAATTTTTCCCTCCGACCCGCGACGCGGCTGCTTGTACGGCATATAGTCGGTCGTGCGTGCTTTAATTTACCGCTGTGTACACGGAAAATTGTGAGTGTATAATGTATGAGTACACGACACAATAGAAGTCAGTTCGCAGAAGCGGATAATTCGCGCGAAATCGGAACACTCGAGAATACCAGATATATAAATCAATGCAGACTATACATTTTACAAACACATACGCATAGCCACAATTCAGATGCTTAACGATACAGCAGACGTTAATATACACACGCCTTACGCAGAGCTTCCGACGCGGCCCGGCGTCACCTTCCATTAGCGAGAGACATTAGGCCGGGAAATTCATTGACCGGTAAACCTGGCCTACTACTACTCGCAATGTACACACAAGACACACACACATGCTGGGAAAGCCAAGCGTAAACGCCAAAAGCACTAGGGGCGCAGGCCCTCACGAGGGACATCTCGAGACGCGTTTTATTACACTCGACAGAGTCATTAAATTTACTGCTTCGAGCGCGGCGTTTACACTTATTCTAATATAGGCGAAATTTCGGGCTCTTGATTACCGGGAGCGTATTTGCATAATACAATGGAAAAACCGCGTATATATACGCACCGCGGTGAGAAAAAGTTCGACGCATTAATATTTATACGGCGCGGCTCGCGAACTTTTGGCGAGAGAGAGAGAGAGAGAGGGAGAGAGAGAGCAAATTAAATAGAAAATTCGTCGCGGTAAGAGAGCCGCGTGTGTATAGCGCGAAAACTGGCGCGAACTCGGCGAAGGACCGCTTTTAATAAATCATTCGCGGGTTGGATGCGTATATATATGTATATAGCGCGGGGGAGAATTGTTTATTCATTTTTCCTGCGCTTTTAACGAGCCCGATTATTCATTGATATGTGTTACATCCGAATTAAGATTCTTCGTATCTTGAGTAATAAACTAAATAACGTTCCTCTATATATCGGGAGAACGAAAACCTCATCGTTCACCTTCCCGCGCCTTATTCCTTCTTTCCCTCCTGTAACGCACGCAATATATCTGTCGCAGCTATATATACGGCGTCGCTTAAAATTTCCTATTTCGCATAATAAAATCTGCTGCCATTAATCTTCGGTATAGAAGAAAACCCTTCTTCCCCTGCGCGAAAATTCTTCGTGACAAAAATCTCCCGCGTATATATTATTCTCCTTCGTGTACACGCGGAAAACAAAGGACGATGCGCTGCACACCTTATACAATAGCGCATACGTGTGTGTGTGTATATATATATATATATAGGAACAATAACGACGATAATAACGCGCGCTCGCCGGAAACAATATGCAATTCCGCCGCGGAAAGACACGAGCGGTAGTATAGCCAAAGATGTATACATATATATAGCAAGAGCGGGGTTATACAGAGGGAAATAAGAATTACGGCCGGTCGTTATACCCGCGCTTAACCACCCAGTCGTTTGCACTATCCTAAGTTTATATGTCGCGCTTTCTCTCTCTCTCTCTCTCTTGCATCTGTTGCCAGCGCGCGATTACGTCTTCTCCTTCGGCTTTTATTCGGCGGGGGTCGAACTTTTCCTAGTCTTCTCGGATATTAAAAAGTCCCGGCTCCCTCCTACATCATCCGCGGTGAGATTGGGCCGCGAGAGGTGTGCATATATATATATATATATATAGAGTCATTGTTCATGCGCGCGGCTACAGAAATTCAATTTTCCCGGGGATTGGACACGCGGCGAATTTTTCTGGGAGTCGAGCTGATACTTACTTCTTTTGGCTCTTTTATTTATTTTTCAGGGGGTGGCAAGTTTTCAGCTTGGATTTGGCTGGTATATGATTTTTTTTACTGTGTATTATATGTATATATTGGAGAGTGCGATAGCAGACCTGTATGGTTATGAATATTTGATGTATCGATATTTCTCTTTGATATACAGTAAATGATTATTAATGCTGATACATGGTCCGGGCATAAATAGCAAATGTGAAGAAAGATGGATATTAGTTAATTAACAATTCGTTTATAACCTTTTGATCATTATAATAAATGGCATATGATATTATATATACAAGCCTTCTCCGCTAATTACCATCGACAACATTTTCGTTATTATTTACCGTTAACGTTTTGATCCTCAGGTACTTCAATTTTCCACTAAATCCATTAGCTTCTTCAACCGGGGATAAAATTAAGAATATTACCAGTAAAAAAAAGCAAATCCTTTTCAAACCCATCCAAACTCTACTCGGCCAATTCAGCTTTCATCGCTGACGCGTCCGTGTCCGATCTTCAAACGCTCCTCTATATCTCCACATCAAAAACTGTTTCTCCCGTGAGAACGCCCTGGCCATTTGCCCCACATACCTTCAATTCTTCTAAACTCGCACAATGAACCGCTAGATGAATCCGAGCCTGATCATCTCTCTCTTTCTCTCTCTCTCTCTCTCTCTCCCCCTCTCTCTCACTCCATATATACACAACGATATCAAGGTTCCATTTAAATGACCCATAAGTTCTTCGTATCCTCTATCCTCGGCATCATCTTCCTGTTCCGAAGGGACCTTCTAACGCGTCGCAAAGGGTTAACAAAGAAAAAAAAGAATATCCGATCGACAGGAATACGACTTCACGTGCGCGAAGGGGGATACTATATCCGCTGCTGGGGGGCCCCACCGGACCAACAGGTCTCCCGTCCAACGAATCTTCTCACACTGCCACAGGCGAGAACCGGTTCGCAGCATCCCCCGACAGGTCCACGGACCCCCAGCCGACGCCTTACCACGACCCCCAGCGAGTCTTGAGAGACCAATGGTCGAGATTTCCGGGAAGCATAGCCGCGACGCTTCGACCAATCGTCGTCGTTCTTTTACTCGTATATGGTTGACCTTTTTGTTTGTTCCTCGAGTTTCGTATAGTCGGGAGGAGTGAGAGAAAAAAAAACACGACTTGAAATATACGGAACTGAACGTGCGGTTTTGGTAGCCGGAGCAGCTGCTTTCTTGGTCATCGTTGTATCACCGTTCACATCCGCCTCGATGTATCTCGTATAGGTTGACGCTCTATCTCTCTGTATGTGTAGCTTCTCAACGTCCGCGTTTGGTTTTTTAAAGGGAGAAGACTGTTGTGTTCCGGCTTACGGCGATTTAAACGGTGAAAATGCTAATACATTTTTTTTGTCTAGTATCTAATATAGGTGCAGCGCGAAAACCGTTATGGGCTTGTGACGTACACGATAATATATAGTCCGAAAAATTCGAATATATATACGTGACGGATTTAGCTTTACGTCGATATTATTTTCAAAACGGCCTCTACCGGTGCACCGCATGAAACATTGATATTTATTCCCCGAAATCCTCCAAACGGACGACGATATCTATCATTGACTTGAAAATAATCCCTCATTTGCCAGTCCGTTTGAACCGCCCGGCTCGACTTTTCGCTATATGTATATAATAATACACTTCGGCGCGGTAGTAACATGCTCTTTGTGACGCTTCGCGCGAAATCCAGCATAAATTTCCGTTCAAAAACGGATGCAAAAGTCCCTCTGCGGCAAACTCCTGTAATCCGCTTCTGTATCATGCTTTACTGTTCTTCAATGCTTCTGAATATGTATATATATATATAAATAATTTTTTTTTTCGAATCGTCAATGTTTAATGTAAATGGCTCTGCTGAAGTATTTTGAAGACTGAAAAGAGACCGCGAGTGTGGAACTGTGTATTTCTATTGATTAATTTGATTTTTTTTAAAATACGGGATAAAGTATTGAAAGCAAAGTTGATAGCGAAAATCCGAAACATAATTTCCCAATAAACCTCGAAAGCGTAGGCAATTAACGAATATACATCAAAGCTGGAAACATTCCTTTCCCGCATTGATTGGCTTCCACCCGCGCATCAAAGTTCGCAGAGACTCTCGTGTTCCCAATATAACATCGATGAACTGGCAGAACGTACAGTTATTGCAGATATTAAACCGGACATAATGATTCGCTACACACTTTTAATATAAGCTCTCCTGTATATCGCAATATATATATATATATATATATATATATATATATATATATATATATATATATATACATTCGGCAAATAGACTACTCTCGCGTACGGATGATGAGAGCGTGGGAGAAGCAACACGCGAATGAAATTTTTTGCATTTTTAGCTAAAAAATTTGGTAACAAACATACCTGCAGTTTAATTTTGTTCGATTGTAGGTCGAAAAATAACATGTTTAAAAAGGAATATATTTTTGTAGCTAAGAGATGGTATTTGATACGAGTATTTATATTCGGTGGAAGAGGTCATGTGAAAATGGATGGATTCATATAGTACCGAAAAAAAATTACTCAGGCAATTCATAGTGTTCGCCAGGATTATTCAGTGCACAAGCGTTGATTGAGCACGAGCCACTCGCAGTAAACCCCATATATAATTCATCTCTCTATATATATACAATTCACTAAAAATTTATTCGACTGCGTATACGAACGTATCATATACTTCGTAAATATCGATTATTTTATCAGTCACACGACACTCTGACGTCCCCCGAAATTTCCAACGTCAACCTCGTATTATATCAACCCCCGACGCGCATATCACTCAAACCATTATATATACAATATATAATAAAATCCCTCGTTGTCAGAAACGTCTTTATACATCACCTATCCCCTGATAATATTCGCCAACGGAGTCGACTCCCTTCCGTATATTAATATAAACTTCGCGTCTTTCAAGACCATCTCTCTCTCTCTTTGGGCTTTCGAAAGGAAATCCGTTAATTAAGTACGTCGTCTGGCTATAGCCTCGCAGTAGTAGTAGTACGTATACAGAGGCGCACTTTGAACAACGGGAGATGCGTGGAGAACTTGTAATCGGATGCCGGTATTCACTTTCAAGAGTATTCCTCTAAGAGCCGTGGCCAGAGCTGTTCGGCCGTTCATGTAAAGCAGTCCGCCTTTGAAAATCGCTCGCTAGCTATATACATATATATATATGCATCGTGACGCGAAGCTATGCGCAGCATCAGATGAAGGAGAGATGTGTATGGAGGAGTAAGAGAATAGTGTAAGGATATCTCGGTTAACAGAGAGACAGACGTTGATAGACGAGAGACACCTGATGAGGATTACACTCGATCTTTCTATTGATTCGCGTCTTTTCGAACGAAATTCGAACAAAGACAGGTTATATATATCCAAAATTATAAAAATACCTTCAGCGCGTAGTACAGTATAGTATATACGACGCGAACAAAAAAGGGGCCAGTGATGCTATATATACACGCGCGCACGTGTGCGGCTGAACAGACCGAGTGAATAGGAAACGCTCGACGATGATAATAAAGTGACGGGTTTGCCGAGATTCGAGTGAAAAACTCGCGCAGATAAAACGCCAGCTACGTATATGATACACATCGCTGTGTGTGCGTGTGCTTATCTCTTAGCGAAAAGCAGCGCAGCTCGTTATTCCGAATGAAAGCCATCATATAATTGTTCGCGTTAGCTGATGAAACAACGCGTGTGTAAATTCAAAGACGGAACGAGAATCGATAATTTACGCGAATTTGAGTACATACATACACGTATGATCTATTCAAGGCACATTTTCGGGGTGACACCTCCTTGTTGCGTGTGGAGGCGTCGCTCAGCTACGCCGACAGGAAAATAGAAAGGGAGGAACCACCGGGAGAATAAAAAGTAATTGGAAACACGACAGTTCTATACCTCTCCATATTATTAAGGAATTTCTCTCTCTCTCTCTTGCCGCTCCATTTTCCGCGTGAATGGGGGGGGGAGAGCGCTTTTATTATTCTTTTCCGCGCGCGCGCGCGTCATTCCCTCCCTCCATTTTTTCAATATTCGGATAACCGCAGAGAGAGAGATAATAAAAGTGGAGCGACACACACACAGTGCAGAGCACAATTGCCGCAGCTGTTGAAAATAAACGGCTATCGACGTCGTTGCGCATTACGGCGCAAATTGTTTAACGAGCCGACGCGCTTTGCTCGAACGAGGCCGCGAAACGACTGCTTTTTTCTCTTTTTTTCTGCGTCCTCTTTCGGGGCAGCTTACACATTTTTTTTCGTTGCCATTAAGCTTGATGTCGTCGTCGTGGTCGCATCGTATAACGTCGTTGTTTTGAAGTTGCCTTTTTTTCGGAAAATAATGCTAATATGTATACGATGTATAAATCGCGCGGCCGATTTCGCGGCTTGATGTAGGTGATTAAAATTTTGAAATCAAATTACGGAACAATTTTCGCAACGCGGACTCGTAAACTTGTATTTTAACGATAGCAGGATATAATGCATAAGATCGAGGGAATATTCCGCTGCATCTTTTACGATATTCCACCGAAAAAAGGGGGAAAACTGCGCCTCGACGGTCGATCAATTCGAGAACTGCGCGCTGCGCGAGAGAGTAACCCCTTAATTGAACGCGCGGCCGACGTAATATCGTCGGTCGAGTGAGTTTAATTTGGTGGGAATTCTCTCTCTCGAGCCAGCGCGATTTACTTATTTCTCGTCCCCAATTCTCTTATAGCTCATAGTTTGTAACCTAATTATATACACTTGAAATTCAACTATACACGTAAATCCCGATTACGCGTACTTCAAAGGTTACATCGAAATATTTATTTACAGAACATTCGGACCTGCAGCCGTATTCATAATCAGATGTAAAAATTTCGCGCTATTCACCGCAATCACGCGCTCAAAAAAGAAGCTCAAAAACAGCACTCATCGCTACAGTATATTCAAAAAGAAAAAAAAATGCGACGAGAGAAAGACAAAGTGGGCCACCACAGCAAATCTCTCTCTCTCCGGCCTATATACGTGCAGCGCATCAGGGTGTGCATGCAAAAAGCCGAAAAGGGCAATACCGCGCGCTGGAAAACTCGACTCTCGAATTTCGCGCGCGAAAGAGAGATGTGTATAGGCCGGCGCAAATTGGATTTTTCGTTGAATACGACACTTGTCACCGCGCACATATATGAACGTATACACGTATGAAGAGAGAGAGAGAGAAGCATTATTAGATTTAGCCTTTCGCAAGCGAGAAAACGAGTTCGAGAGAGATGGGAATAGTCGGCGCGATTTACGACTGGGATCATGCGAACTACCCCCTCTCCGTAGTGGTGGGACTGGTTTTTTTAGAGGGAAAGAACGAGGGAATAAAGTTTGCGGAGATGCGTGCAAGAGACTTTAGGGCTTCTGGTGGAAATGCGAATTTCCATCTCTTATACATATACTGTTACATTATTTTTATTCATTTAATTAATCCGAGCGATGTATCCATTGTTATGTTATACTCTCGCTCGCTGGTTAATCGGTCCCGGATATATAAAACAAAAGGAATAATACTCCGAATATAAAAATAGAGAACCTGCGTGATACAGTACCCCCCCCCCCCTGTAATATAAAAGTCGCAATAACGGGGTCATCTCGTACAATACACGACATACACACAGAGAGAGTCCAGTTTTTCAATTCTCGCGAACAAGAGGGACTGATCTCCCTTTGGCGAACCCGGAAATTCTTATATATCGAAGCAGTCCCAAAAAAGCATATATACGTACCCTCGCAACCCCTTCCTTCCTGTTTGTCCTCTGGACCCCCCGGTCGACTTTCTCCTTCTCTCGCCCTTCTCTCCTTTCATCGTCATCATCGTCTCTCTCTAAGAAATATCGGACCCCTCGCGAAGCTTCCTCGGACTCTGTCCGATTCCCCGAAATTCAGTCGCTCGGCGCTCCTCATCATCGCCACACACTGAGTGCAATATATACATACGTACACCACTTGTGAGATACCTTTCGCCTCGGTGATGTACAAACGTCGTATATATACATACATAATAGTGTTTTACAATAATATAGTGTAAAAAAAAAATTCGTAATTGGCCGCGATTATTACGCTAATTAACTCGCGTCGCGACGATTCTACTACGTGCGAGCAATTATCGACTCTCTCTCTCTCCCTCTGAAACTTTTCTTTTCCTCCGCGGTGGCAATTTTATGCCCGCAAAGTTTTAACGAACGCGCCCGCGCGCGCGCTTACACGTAAGGGCGGGATAATAAAAAAAAGCGTATATATATAGTGTGCGTGGAAACGCGCGATAAGCGCGCTGGTTACTTAGCGTTAATTACCGTCTGCGTTTCTTTTTTTTTTAATACTCTGTTTCTATATTTTTTTGTCGTTCTTTCCTCGTTAACAAGTAAATCATTGTGCGCTTCTCGTTAAACTCCTCGTCTTCCTCCGCGGTTTTTCTGGTTTATAGTGTGTCCCAGCCGTTGTGATATAATACGACCCCGGGGGGTAAGAAGCGAATGGTGCATCGTCTAATATGTTCATCGAGTATCACCTCCAGGTTGCGACTACATAGCGAGTCGCGACTGACATGGACGGATATAATCAAAGCTGGTATCATCATCATCATCATCAGCAGCAGCAGCAGCAGCAGCAGCAGCATTACCATAACCATCATCATCATGAGCATCATCGTCCAGCAGTTGGTCACCATCAAAGCCAGCATTACTCTCAGTATTATCCGCCGGATTATCTTTATCGATTTTCCCTACAGGTACATAAACTAATGTTCGAACGCACGGATAAAAAATAGGCGCTATGTATATATACCTCGATCGCGATCGATATATCGGCTCTGGGGTAATCGGTGAAAAAATTGTAAACAATCGAGTTCGGAGCTCGAAAAACGCCGACAAAAGATGAAATCCGCGAAAAAATAACAACAGCGAGGCTCATTACGGCCTCGTCGAATTGAAAATAACGAGAGCGGCCGCGGTAATCGTTATATTGTCCGGAGCCGCCTAGCGTCGGTAATTACGAAGCGGCGCTGCGGCCGCATTATAATAACGACGATGTCGACGCTTATACCTATATACGCACGAGGTGAAAACATGTATTTGCCGATGATGAAAGCACCCGCGTGCAGGGCTAAGCATAGTGAATGTATATGTGTATGAATATATATATATATATATATATATATATATTTGGTAGTCATTCGTTCGCCAACGTCAAAGGCTTTTCCCCGCGCGATGAACAATGTTATATAAACTCTGTCCCCGGCAGATTTTCGATCGAGAATGGAATCCACCAATGACATTAGTTTACTTTTGTTGGCCTTCTCTAATAGCGACGAGAGCCAGCAGCGCGTGTATAGAGCCGTAGGTGGACGCCGCAATACAATGCCTGTGTTCTATTCGCTTTATATATATATATATCTCACATGGGTTCTATTATGTTCGAGTAAAATGCGAGGAAGTAACGACTTTTCCGGGTAAATTTCTTTTTGCAAGGACTTGGTAGAAGCGTTAACGTCGTATTAGCTAAGAATAAGCTAATTTTAAACAATTTAGGTAAAATTTAGCTGGATGAAATCGTTGAACCAAAATAAACGCTTATGTATATATAAGTCATTTGTTGCAAATCAATTAGCGAGTTGGTTTGTTTGTTTACCGATATCGGCGCGAGTGCCAACAAATAGACGACGAGTTCGTTTCACGTATTACTAGAACTGAAAATATAAATGTAACCAACTAATAGATTCTGAAGTGAAGTGCACGAGCATTCAAACTGCAATTGCAGTTTGAAATGCAGAATCAATCCAGTGCCATGACTTCCGATATCGGGAACCATACTACCAAAACTACAGTTCATGAAACCTACGCCAACGCCACTGCAAAAACAACTGCTCCAACAAGAGCACAAGCTATTGTCCTTGACTCCATTGAAGGTTTCACCATTGACGACTATGTAGATGGACTAGAAGAAATAATTGACCTCAACCACATTAGATTCATCTCAAAAATATCCGGTCAACGAGTATGCATATATTTGTTACTAGTAGAAGAACTTAATAACAAATTGGTTACAATAAGCTGAAAATTCGTCCTTTACTAGAACAAAACAAAAGGGCTGTCATATCCAACGTTAGTTCACACATACCAAATGACATTATTCTAGAATATTTTAAAAGCATCGAAATTCAACCTACCACTGCAATAAGCATGATAAGATCAAGCCTATCCAAGCCTGGAAGGTCGCACATTCTGTAATTTTGACGTCAAACTTACATAAGGACCTACACCTATTACCCGAATCGACTGAAATTGGTTACGATGACATTTCTTCATGGATTTATCTTAGCACAGATTCAATGCTCTGCCATAATTGGCAACAAAGCGGACATACAGCCTTGCTGTGTCCGAAGAATATTAATAGCTCTCAAATTGTCATACACACACAACAAACCAAAGCGAACACGCATAAACTCCTAAAGGAATCTCCTCGATCTACCCAACATTGTCAACCATAGCTTAGTCAAAGGACCGTCACCTCCTTCAACAACTTCCAAAAAGTCGGAGACGTCAACTATTTCAACAAAAACAATTTCAATAAAATAGAAAAAAAAGAAGGAAAGAAGACTACAACTTTTTAAAACCTCTGATTAGAAAGAAGCAGTTAAAAACAAGGAGTTAAACAACTAATCGAATCACTAACTCCGGTTAAATAAGAGATCGACGAAGCACTTTGTCAATACCCTCTCACTCACGATCAACTAATTTCTCTCCTCCAAATAGAAAATCTAATGTAATGCAAATAGCTAAAAAGCTCTTAGACAATAATACCGACATAATAACTATGCTTGATTTAACGTATACTATCACCAGAGACCAAATCTTGATGCGCAAGATTAAAAAAAACTCTTTGAACCTGTAAACTCAAGAGATTCGTCAAACACTGATCCATTACTTTCAAAAGACTCAGAAGAATTTTCAATAATTAACAACCAAACTAATTAATAAACATGACCACTTTACGCCAAAACAATTTAAAAATATTATTCTGGAACTCCAGAAGTATTTCCAACAAAAAAGAAGAAGTTTCTAAAATATAAACGGATCTCGATATATTTATCTGCGTCGAATCCTGGCTTTCCAAGAAAGACGCCAATTTTCTCTTCACTGGATTCAAAATATTTACACAAGACCGAGCAAAAAAAAATGGAGGGGGAATAATTGTACTCATACGCAACAACTTAGCGTACAAAGAAAACGCAAATATCACAAAGCCACATATTAAAAAGAAAACCCGTTTTTATTTAAGTAATATACCAACGAGATGCCAAACTAGTGATGCCGCAAATTAAAATTAACATTTTTCAAAATTTCGTACAAATGCCAACCATTACCGAATTGAACACTACACGTAAATCAATACTGTACACCACGTACTGAAATTACAGAATCCACATTTCATCTTCGTGAGTCTCCAACCACGTCACATACCTCTTCCTTCCTTAACTCTGCTTCGCACCGCGTACACGTACCCGCACATATATACATGTATACATACCACACATATATCTCAGCTTCTACATATACGTTCGGTGAAAGCTTCGCACCCCCGGCTCGCGCTTTGTGTCAAGTAATTAGACACGTCGGCGACTTTACAGCCGGACGTAAAACTCGAACGTTCGCGCGGAGACGTGTTATACAACGTTCCCGCGTGTATATGCAAGGCTTTGTCTCTGTACACGCGGTACGTATTATACCTTCAGTCACTATGGTAAATTAGACTTTCGCTGAAAGAATCGTATTTCGATGCAGCGCCGGGAGAACACATTATCGCGCAATAGCGCGAAACGTTGGCTAAACACCTGCGGAATATATGCAGATCATTCGGGCCGGCTAATATGCGTCTGTATATATATGTCTTGCAGTGCGTCTATACCTCCGGAGATTGAGTCTCTCGACCGTTCACAGAGTATAGGCGCAGTATAATTACCGGGTATAAAACGATGCGCGGTATATATCTTTGAGTCGGCGAATGTCCTATATATGCATATATATATATACATATATATGTATATATATAGATAGACGTTACACGATTACAAGGGGTCAGCTATATACACTGCGCATACACGTGAACACGACCGAATGCGGAGACGTATAATACTCGGGCTTGAGTTTGCAGTAACTTCTCCGAGTATATACACATAAACGCGCGTAACTAAGCGGAACTATATTGTCTTAACGTATATGTATATACGCGATACAGTGAACAATGCGATACCGTACAGAAGCGAAAAAAAAGCGATCCTTAGTTCATGCTAGAAGGTCGAGCTATATATATATATATATATATATATACGTATACACTCCCTTGCGTTCCTTTACGACGCTAATTGTAGTCGGTATAGGGGCGTCGGTGCGGTATCCGAATTCCTTGAATTCCACTCTCCCTCTCGAGGAATTCGTTATTAGCGATTTTTAGAGCCCGGCGTATCTCTCCCCCCTCATTAGACTGGATCTTGATTAATTTTTGGACCGACGAAACGATTCCCGGGAACGAGAGGTGCTATTATTCCTCCCCTTCCAGACTAGTTGAGAATGACGGAGTGTATATATATATATACATACACACGCAGAGCGGAGGAGGAAGAGATTAATCGGGCAAACTCGAAAGAGTTACGGCGTAAATATAGCCGAATGAAAGCTTGGCTTTGATGTATGCCCGGATCGAGCTTTCGATTATTCGAGGAGAGCTTTTTAATTATTGCGCTATATAATCTGTATACACGTCGATTTATATACTCCTGTTTAATATACGAAACAAAAATCTCGGCCCCGTCGTTCGTATAAGGCCTAGTATATATATAAGCTCTCGCACGTTTCCCTGCACTCGAAACCTCGAGCTTATACATACAAAGAGGCAAGCTACATATATATAGCCTATTCGTCTCGCACGACACGCCGGGGAGTAGCAGCGAAGCGTTAATTCGATACAGTAAGCCCTCGCGAGTAACAAGTATCTGTATATAAGAAGGAAAACGGTGTGGGGAGATGAATATGGCCGGCTTGGGACTTGTTTAAAGCCCGGAGGATCTTCAGCGAGCTACAGCTTTTAAATAGCTCATAGTATATATACGTATATATTTGCATAATGCACTGTGTAAAAGTCATAATTAAATTTCAGCGGCAAATCGAAAGGCAACATAAACTATAAGAGACGAAGCGAGATACAGCGGCCGCACAGTAAATGAAAGTGCGCTTGCAAGCTCGGAATAATGCGGCCATAAAGCTCGCGGCCGGTATCTCCCTCGCTATCGCTCCTTTGCATCCGGCCTCGAGAGTGTAATGTAGCATTCTTTTTTGAGTTTCAACGATCGGTTCCTCGCGAAGGGCTTATTAAATCTCGCTGATTAAACGATTCGCGCTTCGTCTTGCTATTTTCGAACGCGTAAAAAAGGCCAAAAGCTCATTCCTCGTTTCCGAGCTTTGATCACGTATATTACACGACGCGGTTATACTTCGGATTTTCCAACGTGCGTTGTGTACGTATACTTTCTCTCTTCCATTACGTCGCGAGCTTGCAGCTCAGAATTCAAAGTCTCTTGAATGAGAGACGGAAAAATTACATTCAGACGTAGAGCTTCAGCGAGACAAACGAAATATTTAAACCAACGGAAGAGAGAGAGAGAGAGAGAGAGAGAGAGAGAGAGAGAGAGAGAGAGAGAGAGAGACACAATCGCTCGTATACGTCTATATACATATATATAGAAAGCCTTTGTTTTGTTCCCGCACAGATAACCGAGTCGCTCTTCTCTATTTTTACGAGCTTTCGTTACGCCTATACCGTGCCGCTGTCGGGCTGCTCGTCGTCCCGTAACGCGGCAACAAGAAAGAGAGATAGGAGCTATATGCGTTGCCCGCGCTTTTGTACAGCTCGTTACGAGAGTGAGAGGGAACATCGCGTCTTTGGCGACGACGCTTGCGCGAAGGAGCTTCCGTAAATTGGCAAGGATAATGACATTGTGAATAACGCTCTATATACCTATATATTTATATATATATATATATATATATATTTATATATATATACATGCTCTGCCGCCGCACACCCCTCTGTATAGTCTCTGTTTTCTGTCGTCGGGAAGGGGCTATGCTTTGTATACGTTCTCGAGGTACTGCGTACAGGTTCTGTGCTTTGCTCGTGATGTATAAATATTTTGTAAAAGGGAGCTTTGTTTAAGAACACGAGATGATTATCCTAAAATCGCTGATCATTATATGTTTTAGCGAACATTGTAGCAAACGATTCGATATAGAAACGTATCTTCTGTGTCAGTAGGCTGTGTCTACAATTGGCCGAATACGTATACACTGAGAGAAGCATTTCTTTACTATGAAGAAAAGATTTTTTAATCATTAATACGCGAACTTGATTCACTATTTTTGACCTTTAATTAAAATTTCCAGTAAGCACAACTAACTGAAAATGTAAACAAAAATGTTGTTAACATTATTACATAGTTTGAATGCAGCCGTGGGGTTTATATTTGAGAAATAGTTATGTGTGAACGAAAGAGGTCAGAATCGTCATTTTTAATTTATTAACTTTAATACTGAATTTAAACTATATATTAATACGAAGTATACTTTTGCTTACATTTTTAGTTAGTTGTGCGTACTGGAAAATGCAATTAAACTACAACTATTAACGAATGATTTCTTTGTAGTAAAGAAATACTTCTCTCAGTGTACGGTAGCGAATTCGGCAGTGCTGCCAACACTTTTTATGCACATTTTATAGGTTAGATTTCAGATTAGAAAACCAGTGAACTACGTTGGCAGCACTGCCCGATTCGCTACCGTACACCTATTCAGCCAATTGTAGACACAGCCTCACGCCTATTCCGTCGAAAACATAACCGCTGTATCTTTATTTTATATATATCTACACACATCCAAGCATCGAAATCAAACGTTCGCACGCCGTCTCGCCAGCCAAGCGAGACACACAGCGTCGGGACAAAGACTGAGAAACTAGTATATATATACTATACGCGCAGCTTTGTCGAGGCGTCGCTCTCTCTCTCTCTCTCTCTCTCTCTCTCTCTCTCTCTCTCTCTCTCGGGAGAAAGTAGAGATGAGCCGGTACGCAGCTGTGCAATTAGTACAATTGTCGAGAGAGGAAGAGTGAGAGAGAGAGACGCTTCTCTCCTTTTCCAGCATCCTCTCTCCCTTATCTCAACACCTCGGAGCGAGCGTCGGAGCAATCAGTAAAGCGTAAATCTAGCTCGAGGGGGAACAGCTACGAGTTTGTTATATCGGCGAGGAGAGGACTTTTCCGTCGCGAAAGCTCCGTTTTAACAGCTCGCTATTAAAATGTCGCGTACCGCATGACCCTACTGCGCTATGAAGTATATATATATATAAGGGCTTATACTTGTATAAAACTGCCTCGTATAACAAGGCCCTGCCGGAGATAACGCCTGATTACTCCGGCGCGTTTTTATTGGGGTAATCAAGAGGGAAAAAGTCTCTATAGACTTATGCGAGTAGACGGGTAAAATCAAAGCGGAATCCGACAATTTTAACGCAGCTATTCGCCTATAAAATCTCGTCCGATCGACGACAGCGATAAATTTATAAAAAAGACGATATATCTCTCGCTTCTTCCCGCGGACGAAATTCCCGGCGTGTATCCTATACATACACACACACACACACACAGCGCGCAGTACACGATGTCTTTGTCAGCAGAATTCTATGCCCTGGGATACCCGAGACGTACGACTCGAAGACAATGCAATTATTCGCAATTACCGCGTCCGTCCGCGAATTATCCCATTCTGTTTCCATTACTCTCCGAGCGCGCGTCTCCCTCCCTCGGATGCTTGCTTGCGCCCACGCACGAGCCTCTGCGGTGTGCATCAGCCTTCCCTTTCTACCCCTGTGTCTGCTGTATGTATATGTATATATCCCTTTTCAGAGGACTCCGGGATATGCCGACTCGCTGCAGAGAGAATTTTCTTAATAGGTCGTGTGTAAGCTTTGATTTTCAAGAGATGGATGCTTTTGTGCAATTATGAGCATTTTAATTTTCTATTGTAAAAATTAAAGTCGAACTTCACTGAGGCATCGCCTGTTTAGTATATTTCTAAATAAAAGCGCTGCTTTTTTCGCTGATAGTGTGTACAAGTTTTAAAATATAACAATTATTTAACAAACTTCAAGCTAATATCTCGCTTGATTTTCAACACACGAGTTGCATACAAGCGTTTATTTCGGTTCATTGATTTCATTTAGCTAAAACTTAGCCTTATCCTTAGTTAACACATCGTTAACGTTTATTTCTTCTCTCAGATCGTCGTTCCGCTTGAAGTACTCACTCGTACGATTCGATTTCTTTCCTTTCGAGAAAGAAGCAGCAGAAGCGGAAAACGAGGTGTAATAACGATCTTGAAGACGAGAGAAAGGCAGCAGCGTAAGAAGAATGTTATACAACGCGAAATGCAATACTTAGACACAGAGAAATATTAGAGAGAAAGATGCTCATACGTACGAAGCGCGAGTTAATATATACGAGGGGAAATTCTCGTCCGACAACTGTTGTACCTGCGCGACGGGACGAGTGGAGCGTCGAGGGTGAGCTAATGCAACAAAGGAAGAGACTATATCGAAACTTGATTATACACAGTCGCTCTCTCGCTCCTGTCCAGAAAACTTCTGTATATATTCCCTCGTTCGACGCTGTTCGTAATCGAGGAAGGGCCGGTGCGCCCGCCGATTTCCTCCTTGATCGAGTTTTTTAATCACAGCCCGTTAAGATGTGGCATTCGTGTCGTTCATTGATTTTTAATCGATATTATATCCATCGCCTGTACAGGCGGTTTCAATAAACAATAGCGTCCTCTGCAATCGGCTTTGAGGATCGATTCAGTTTACTCCGGAGGACGACGCTTTCCAGCAAAGGGATGTTTCCCGGAGAAAAGCAAGCGAAAACCTATATATATGTATATATATATATATATCACGGCAACACTTCAAATATTCACCTGTAATCCCTGTCGAGCCCTTAATCCTTGTGCCCCAACGTCGCCCGCTGCACTTCCGCGTAAATCTTTCAGCTAGTTTGGCGAGTTCCCTCGAGTCTTCTTTAGTTATATATATATATATATATATATATATATATATATATATATATATATATATATATATATATATATATATATATATATATATATATATATATATATATATATATATACACACCTATATACGAAAACGGACAAAGTCGCTGCACGCCGGCTTTTGTTAAAAACATGAAGCAGCAGCAGCAGCGCACTTTGCGTGTATTTTCATCCATTTATTTACGTGGCTTTGCTCCGCGAAACTTGGAAGGAAAAGGAAATTAATTTCCCTTCTTCTTCTACTTTTTTTTTACGTAGGAGCTATATATACAGTCTAGTAGATTCGTGGAAGTGGCCGTTTATTTTAAATCAGGCTAATGGGAAGGGAGAATTACTGGGCCGTGTGCGCAGCTTCTCGCTGTAATTACTCGCGGATTGAGAGGTCACGTGTACACCATCTATTTAAATACAATTTCATAATTCTCAAACGTAACATGTACACACGCACTGGGACATTACTCGCAGACTAATTCGATCTGTATAATTTCGGCAAAATTTCCCCCCGCACCGAGAGTACATAACAATGGCTCGGCATTCGAGAGGTGAAACTATTCAGGGGGGAGGGGGGGGCACGTGGCATTAACATTCAGAAATCCGCGGACCGCAAGATCGCACTGCTGGATACGAAATCCCGGCGCAATTTCTGTAAAATTATCGAGACTCCCCCCCCCCCCTTCCCCATTTTGCTTCCAACTGTGTGTGTGTATATACATGTACAGGGGAGAGAGGGAGGGAGAAGGCGAAAACGAGAGCCCGGGCAACTATGCTACGGCAAAGTTCGCAAACTACTCACTCGTGTAGTAGTAAGTGGTAACTGGCAAGTTATGCTGACATTGTTCTAATTTAATCATACATGCCAGGACCAACCAAGATATCCGTTGGACTCTCTCTCTCTCTCTCTCTCTCTCGAGCTTCTATAACAGTAACGAGGGCGCACCGCTGCGCTCTCGACGCTTACATACTTAACCCTTCTATAACGCTCTCTTCGCTAATCCTCCTCGATTCCACCGAAAGCGGTGCTATCGCGAACGTGCTCCTCGCTACTTGGCTCATCCTTCGTCGTACTGTATATCGGCTTACAGTACTTATTCTACTTTTGTCTCTATATGCATCGCTTTCGTTCTTCCGTGGATACTTGTTGATTGGAGGTTTAGGTAGCGGAGAATGTTTTAATGGATCAGTGACAATCGTGTGTTTTAAATTAAATTAAAAATGCCACTTGCAGTTATGATTATCAAAACGACGGACAGAGATCGAGAGAACAATAACTGTTTAGCATCCGTTCTCCTCTCTAATCTGAGAGCCGTAAGTCCCAGGCTTAACGAGCCGCGGACGGGAGTTTAATTTAAAACCGGTCGACGAAAATCGGCTCGATTCGACCCCCCTCCGGATTACCCGTTACGTACACACATATGTGGCTTTTGTTCGCAAGGCTTCGAAAATCCCGCCAAGTGCTTCGAGGGTAACCATAGAAGCTTCAATGATTGCTATAGAGATCGGCGTTCGGCTCAACGAGCTTTGATCGGTCCTAATCTTTTACCTCGAGATCGAATTGTATCTAGATGTAGGCTTATCATCGATTGTTCAGTTTTAGGTATGATAATTGAGGGAAAAAGAAATTCGATAGGTTACAAAGACCTATACTTTTGTTCAATTTCAGTTAGCATAAAGTTCTGGCATTTCTATTCGATATAGACTACCTGAAGTACTGGATACACGAGAATTTGCATTATCGCGTAGGAAAATTCTTCCTGACTGCGTTGTTTCAATTAAAAACAATTTTCGATTCTCGCAGTAGGGCCGGTATATTCATTTGTCTGTCATCTCTGCGGGAGGTCGCGTAATTTGATGAAAAAGTCATAAAGCTAGGAATTCACCTTGATGAGAGAGTATAATACGAGAGGCGGCTTTATATATACGCTGTCTCTCTGTGCTGGGGTTGCGCGCTGCGGAAAACACAATAACGGACTGGAATTCATTAAATCTATTTAGATATACAGGAATACCAGAGATTCTTCTGCGTACGCCCTGATTGTTGTAAATTTTCCAACTAATTTTGCTGTATTACGCGTCCACATATCCTGTCGTTTATATTTTTTACAAGTATATAATTATATAAATTTGTTTAAAAGTAAAATTATTCGATTTCAACCATTGCATTATCTTTGAAAGATACGTAAAGTTCCGATAGAATATAACGTACTCTTGTGATATTGCGAAAGAGCGCATATAATGAAGCACAAAATGCGCCCAGTCTCTTTCTCTTCCTCTCTTGATATCTATGAGGGACGTCAAAAAGACGCGCTCTTTTTATTATACCGGCGACTTATTTCTACCTGGCTTTATACTTTATTCGTGTTTAGACAATAGTTCAGAAAAATTCCTTCGAGAGCTGCGTTACCTCTTTCACGGCCTTTATAAAGTCCTCTTTGAGAGCCTCCTTTAAAAAGACTCAAACGAGTAGTCTAATTATAATTATCGATGTCCTGATAGAACGTTAACGTGCTTTTTACGTTAAATTATTGAAAAATGGTTTTTTAAAAGGTTAGCTAGAAATAAGCCAATTTCTAGCTAGTTTAATCTTCTAGAACTAGCTGATTTCTCGCCAGAAACTCGTTAACGTATTGTCAACGGGATTTCAGCTATTTTTTTTATAAATCACTTGTGTACTGTCACCGAAATAACGGTTAAAAATTTTCTGGTTTCAGCAGCAGCAAGCTCAGCAACAGCAGGCCCAACAGCAGCAGCAGCAACAACAGCATCCCCAGCAACAACAACAGCCACAGCAGCAACAGCAGCAACAGCAGTTATCGGCACAGGCAAACTCGCCGGGTAACAACAGCTCCGGAAAGGTCTCGGGTGGTTTATCGCCGGCAAGCAGTAGCAGCAGTTCCTCTTCTCCGGGAACTGCTACCGTCGTCGTCTCGGCCAAATCACCGGTCGAACCGAAGCCCGTCGAGTGCAACCTCTGCCACCGCAAGTTCAAGAACATACCCGCGCTCAATGGCCACATGAGGCTTCACGGCGGTTACTTCAAAAAGGTGTGTGTGTATATATATATATCTATTAAAAAGCCTCGAGAAGATGATGATAATTCACGCGCTCTCGCGCGAATGCAAATTCCGAGCTATTTACTTAATTCGCGTAACAGGAGTTACATTGTGTTCCTTAATTTACGTAATGGTACCCACCCCCGCCGCGCTCCGTAAGTCGGTGAGGGCTTGGGAGAGCAATTAACAAAAAATAATTAATTGCATCGAGCGCAAAAGTGCGCGCAGAATTCTTACTCGCGAATTTCAACTTCCTTCCGGCGCAGCTGCAATTTCAAAGAGCGCTAATAGACCTTCCCCTTGGAAATTGTCATTAATCCCCTCCTCTCCTCGGTATAGCTGTGTGCAACTCCTCGCGCTACTCGAAACTAGCTCGAAACTTCGGTACAGGCACTCGCAATCAAAATAATGGGCCAGAGCGAGAGCCAGAGCGTAAACGGACGAGCGAGAGAGATGATAAAGGTATAGAAAGGCGACTTGACAATTACGCGCTCGCCGCAACATTGAAATCCATTTTCTCGGACTTCCTTTCGCTCGAATTAACGGCGGCTGGAAAGGAAACCGCTCTGCGAGTTAAAAGGAGAGAAGTGTGTGTCTGTATATATATATATATATAGCTGGAGTGAAAAAGACTAGTCCCTTTAGCCGCGTATAACAACGAATTCAGCAGTATAACGCGGATACGAGAAGGAAGAGAGGAAAGTGCGAGGAAGAAAGGACAGCGTTAATAAGGTCAGCCGGAAACAGAAAGATCAGCGTTTTTAAGGGCTCGAGTCCAACTCTTTTCGTTCTCTCGCTGATTGAAAATGTCTTAACGAAGCTCTCTCGCTTCGTCCGTCGTCGTTTGTACAGTGAAAAAGTGCTGAAAAGCCATTGAGAAAGCTCCGACAGAGTCTCCCTTGATTTTCTTCTCCGGCGCGTAAATACAAGGGAACGGAGAGATAAGACGAGATGATCGAAATGAATCCATTAACAAGCTCTTTCTGTACCCATGCACACTTATATACATATACACGAACTTCCACAGAATCTATGTAGTCCCTTAGGAGCTTGCGGGTATATATAGAACGAGAGGAAGAGACGCAATGCAAACATTGTCTTGGCTCCATTATGCGAATTGATTCCTGTCGACCCCCTCATTCAAATGCTCGCATGCGGATGCTTTTCCGTGACGAAGCATGAAAAGAGAGGCGGATTTTTATTGAAAAGTTTCGATGGTCCTGCTCTCCAGCGGGAATAATCCGGATTAATGCGTCAGCCGCGCGCACTTACCGCTAGAACTATACGATTCAATCATCAGGTTGTGAAGACTTTCTCGATCACTCCAGATAACCCTTTTCAAAAACAAAGTAATCACAATAATACTCCGTGCTTACGTTCTCCAGGTATAGAGTCAAACCTGACGAGCTTAATTAGGTTCCGGACTAGGTCGAATCCAAATATACGTGTGTTCGATCTCTAGGTATAGAATCAAACCTGACGAGCTTAATTAGGTTGCGGACTAGGCCAAAACCAAGTATACGCGTATACAGCTATTAATCAAATCGGCCTCTAACTACACAACAATACAGGCTGAATAAAAGGCCAGCACAATCGCGATCGACATTAGAGGCTACAGCGTAAAGTGCATCTTCATCCTCGGTGCGCAGAGGCGGCCGATTCTCTCGATAATTGGAAGGCAATATCAGGCCAACGCGCCGCAATCCTTTATCATCCCTGCTCTCTGTGTATATATATATATTCATAGCGAATCTATACATACACACACACACTAGTGGCCGGCATAAATCTCTGTCGGCGAAACGACGACGCAAGGGAAGAGGTTATAACCGGTCGCGAGAGAGATCGATCGTATTAGGGGATGCGCGCGTATATAACACACATACACAACTCTTGCGCTCGCGCGATCAATATTCATGACGGGATCGCGCGTCAAAGACAGAGAGAGAGAGAGAGAGAGTTCAATTTCGTACGTGATGTATATATCGGAGTAGGAAGGCGCCGGGGAAATTGAGCTCCCGACCGATCGAGAGATCGTTCCTCTCTATATATATATAGATACATACACACCGGCGGGGACAGATTTCCGTATTAACGTTTAGACGTCCTCGCCTTATATATACGTATGTGTGTAGTAAGGAGCGATCGTACGCAGGGGAACGGCTGCTGCAATGACGATGCATTGCATATATTATAATGTAGCCGCGGAAGATTTAGACACCCCGTTGGCAGATCAAAACGTAATCGATATGTACAGGGAGAGACAAGAGAGGTATAAGTGCACCGACACATACACACACACAGCATATATGCCGGACAGATTCCATCAGCGGATAATCGAATACCGCTTCAATTAGCCTCGCTTAGTGATTAGCTAACAGGCCGCTCGCTTCTAGGCCAAGCTACGACGGCCTATTAATTTGGGGGTAGCCTCGTGCGGCGTCGGACCTTTTAATTCCAAAAGACTCCTCCTTCATCAACCGACGAGCGATTATTGCAGCCGTTTCAGTCGAGTCGATATACCTTTTTTTTCTCTCTCTCTGTCTCTCTACGCGCCAAAAGGTACATCGATGTAATTAAGAGAGACCGGATCGCAATTTAATCGACGCTTTATACTCGCAAATTACACAGCGGAGAGAGAGAGAGAGAGCGTTTAATTGAAAGTATATATCGCGCACGCTCTCGTTTCATCCAAATTCGAGAGCCATTCAAGCGTCTGTCTATCGTGTTCTAATTCGTTTCTTTTTTTTGGACGAATATATGCTGTAATTGAATTTGCGCCTTCGTCGACACGGATAAAAACTAATTTTTCTTTTATTCTTCCAGGATGCAGAGAACAAGAAGAGCGAGAAGAAAGAGGTCGTGGGTCCTCCTCTTCAAACGGCTTCCGTCAGCGTTCGAGCTCTGATAGAGGAGAAGATCATTCAAAAGAGGACGACAGGTAGATTAAATTGTAAATGCACTGAATTTTCTGTGTGTGTACATACGTGTTTTCCCTGTAAACAAAGGGCAGGGAAAAAATTCGCGAAATTCGTATCTCTCTAAAAGCACCACCACCGGTATTATACGCGTTCGCGATTCATATGCATAATACTATATACCCACCGTGAGCACAAAGCGCGAATTCCATGAATTTTCTCTCTCACTCTACGTACGTACAAATTAGAATCGTCATTTAATTTCGGATTTTAATAATCAATTTCGGAACGCTCGCGCAAATTCAAATATATATATTATATGCCCCTGCGAATAAAAGCATTTTTCGACCCTGTATATATGCAATACCCGATTCGCTCTCCTTCTTTTTTTTTGTATTCGAGTTACACATAAAAAGAAGCACTACTGCCGCGAGTACAATGGAATACCATAAATATCCGAGCTTACAAAAAACTCTCGAACAGACGCAGAGGAGAGAGAGAGAGGCATGAAAGCGAATCTCTCTCTCAAGATCAATACACATCTATTTCCCCGAGCCAAGCGCGCAAGAAATATTAAGCCAACACACACGCGCGCACGCATACGCCTACACACACCCACACATAGTATGATCGCACGCGAAAAGCTTAAAAATCGCAAAGTTAAATCTGCCCGACCGAACTCTCTCCACCCGGTCCACATATACGTATATTCCGACGGGGCGCATAAACGGATTTGCGGAAAAGAGAGATGGAGGGATATACGTATATGCGTATAGATATACGTACGCATAGATATGGGGAAGAGAGAGAGAGAGAGATGGAGAAAGAAAGCAGCAAAACGTTGACCCCGAGCGCGAGAGTTTCGAGCAATAATTTATCGAGCGTACACGCCAGAATATTTCTCGCATTGTCCACGTCGGCTCGATAAATCAAAGCTCTCGGCCCGAAACCCAGTGAATCCGAACTCGTAACGAAACTCGCGCAGCGCTCGCTCGCGTCGTTAGCGATTTATGCGCGATTTCATCCTCCGCTGCGCTCGACGAGCTCGGAAAAAGCTCCGAACGCAAAGAGAGCTTGATATCCTATATATACATGTATATAGCTCGTTCCTCTCTATGAAATACTTAGATGAAAGCAGCCAGTATAGACTTGACTTTTGACCCGCGGAGTCTAGTGGAGCGTATCTCTCGGTTTTTTTTTCCTCCGAATTCTTAATGCACGAGCGCGGTAAGGAAAGGGCATAAATTGATTTTTATATATATACTTCATACAAACACTGCATTAATTTTCATGGCTCACTCTCGAAGCAAATTACGAGAATTCCAATAATCTTGAGCGCGCGATTACAAACAATGAGAGCTGCCTGGATTTCGCTCTTTCTCTCGAAAATCCCGTGGAAGCACTCGCGCGCGGAATAAAGCAATATCATATAAAGGGGACGCGACGACTACTACGACATATATAGAGTAGTGCCGCGCAACTGCACGATAAACCGAAGTGGTATATCCTCCGGTAGGATTGCCGCTCACGTACCAGAAATAGCCTCCTGAAATTACCTCGGATTTTGGCTTTTTGCACGCGAGCCCATTATTATTATTATTATTGTTGTGATTCTCTCACCGGATTGATGCCATTAAAGCGCAGCGCGTGTGCATTAACGATGTCGAATCTGAGCGTTCATCGATGTTTACGGAGTATCGAGCGCTATTGTATATCGTCGCAGTTTCTAATGGACGCGATGTGAACAATTTTATTTTTTTATCGCTTAAAAAAATCTCGCCGCAATGAGATCGAGACTTCTCACGTTCTCTTAATGATCGTAGCGAAAGCTGCGACACGTGATCAGACGAGCTTCCGGCGAGGGAGAAAGCGTGTATATTAGCTTCGGCTTTTGAGAAAGCAATTTACTCGCGCTACAGTGGGTGATTGGCAATTTGTAAAAATCCCGCAACTCTCTCGGCGGCTTCGCGGTCGGTCGCATCAAAGGGGCTGCGTGTTATTGGAAAGTTCAGGTTGCGCGAAAATGGCGCAAAAAATATTGCCCTCGTGTCACGTTGTTGTATGTGTGTGTAGGCGGACGTTTTCTGAAAGGATTTCAAATCGGCTGATTTCGCGTTGACGTTATATTACCGACGATATACAAACGTTTATTGGTGGTAATTGGAACGGCGGCGCCGAGATATTACAAGAGTATTTTGCTTTTTTTTCGTTCGCTCGTCGCTCTAATTAGTTCTCGAACCTGCGACTGGTGCGAATTTTTCAATTTATTTATTTAAATAAAAACAAATTAATACACGCGCTCCTTCGGCCCGACTGCATCGATAAATCTCGCACTTCAACGGGATTATTTATTATAGATACTACATATATATCGGCGAGAAAAAAAATGCATACACGCCGTAAATCAGCGATTATATCGTGTGCTTTTTTTTCAGCAGAATAAATATTAAAGCGAATTTCCCGAGCGCTCGCCGTGTCCCTGGGCCACAGACGCGCATGTATACGTGTACATATACGCTGCTTCTCGGCTGTACGTGTATAAGCATCGAAGGGAAATTTACGGCGCGAGAATATTTACGAGTATTGCCCTGGAGAAAAGCAAAACTGGCTCTTTCTTGCTCCCCTTACTCGACCGAAAATCCTTGGCGTGTTTCTCTCGTCGCGCGAATCCCGTCGTCCTCTCGCGACGATAATATATAATAAAGCTCGACTTCTTCGCGTCTTGGGAATGTATATAAGACGCGAGAAGGAGAGCTGGATATATTGAAAGAATAGGTGTATTGTGGAATAGATTGGACTTTGATTGGATTGCATGAATGGGCGCGAACTCCTCGAGTTTTCCGTTAAAGTCTTCTTGTGAAGATGATGGAGAAGGAGAGAGACAATGTCTTGTGCTCGATGTATTATTTATTGCGCGGATGAGTAGTCGCTGCACTTCGACGAGTTTTTTATCCTTTATTTATTTCACAAGAATATAATATCAATTTGTTTATCCACCGCTCGCAAAGTCCCCTCTTTCTTTTTTCCTTCGTTCATCTCTCTCGAATATTTGCGCGTCTCTCGATGGAATATTTCGCAATACTATGTCAGTCTTTCTGCGAAGCTCTGATTGAAAAATAAACGATCTCTCGCAGACAGAGAAGTGTCCCTCTCGGATGACCAAGCAGCTGGAAATTGCGAAGCGCGGAATTCTTTTTTGGCCCCAGAGCCATTGAGCTTGCGCAGCCGAGAGAAAGGCGTCGCGATAAAGGCTGCGAAGTCATATGCGCTTTGACTGGAAAATCGATGTCCTCTGATTGATAAATACTTTTTTTTCTCTTCCAGCAACGGACGCCAATGCAGCCCAGCAACAGCAGCGCGCGACCAGCTTTGCCAATCAGACGACGAGCACCACCTCGTCGACGGCATCTTCCGAGGTTCAGCAGCAGCAACAACAACAACCACAGCAGCAGCAACAGCAACAACAGCAGCATGTCATAGGAAAGATGAATTTCGCAGTGCCGGCACCACCACCGCTTGCCGGTGTCGAGAAGACGCGGAGACTCTCCGACGGCGAACATTTCAGACAGCCCAATGTGACCATCGCTGGGCACGCCAGCGCCGTGCAGAAACAGCTTCAAGAGGCGCAGACACAGGCACAGGCTCAGGCACTCGCTGATATGATACTTAAGGTGACGATCGTTAAAGACAAATTTACGACGAATACGAGGCTTGGCAGAATGGCTGCACAGAGCTAATTTGGGGGTAACTTTTTATGAACGCAATGAAAGCTCGATAGCAACATTTTTGCGCGTTCAAATTCTATCGTTTTTGAGGCTGAAATTAAGTGTAATGGGCCAATACGACCTTTTACAAGTCACAACATGTTCATTAGAAATACAGCTTTGTAAATAATTACGCATCTTCGTGTATTAACTATAAAATGGTTATGTGCATAATGTGACATATAGGTCAACTTCCACGCTTTCACGCAACAAAGTAGTTTATGTAATACTATACGTAAAGAGGTAATGAAAAATTCTACGAGGTCACTCTCAAGGACCTAAACTTCGAGAGCAAACGAGTATTAGGCGGTAAACTTACCTGGGAGAAAAAGTGGTGAACCTCGAAAGCTAATTTTTGACACGCGTTGAGATGACAGATTTGTTATTTTTCATGTAACTTTGATCAATTCAAAATACTGGTCGTCAAGTATGTTTAATAGACCACAAACTTCAAATAGCTATACTGCAAGTCTCTCCCATATACCCAATCGCTACGGAAACGATAAAGTAGATAAAAAAAATTTAACACATCGACTCATTCCAGGGCACAACGAAGATGGCCGTGAAACGCGCGACCTCTGATCCAGGACAGCGGGTCCAGCTGACTTACCAAAGTACCGCCAATACTCAGCAGCAACAAAATGCTCAGCAACAACAACCGACTATCACCGAGAGTTTCACGATGACTGGGTATCCTGAGGATGGCGGTTACTTCAGTCCCAGTTTGCAGGACGAAGTGTTCCAACAGGTGACCTCCGTGCCGGACAGCGTACTGCTGCATGCTACACAATTAGATGCTTTACAGGTGCGATGGATCCGCGGTTTCGTTTTTTGCAGCCTCGTGTATTTTACTATACGAGTATAATAATAATTTATAAATAGAGCCGTTTGACAGTAGAAGCTTGCTGAAAGTTTAAAATCGTTTTAAATAAAGGTCTTTCCCGCGCGCGCCAGCATTATTAATCATTCATTCAAAATCAAGAATTCTCTTTCAGCGAAAAAATAAGCGTAGGCAAAAAGATCAGATTTGCATGTCCCACTCTCGCTGCAGCTACATAAAAAGTCAAACTCCGCTACTTTCGCATTCGTTCTCTCTCTCTCTCTCTCTCTCTCTCTCTCTCTCTCTCTCTCTCTCTCTCTCTCTCTCTCTCTCTCGTGCGACTTCTGTCAAAGGCAGCTCTCTCTCTCTCTCTCTCTCTCTCTCTCTCTCTCTCTCTCTCTCTCTCTCTCTCTCTCTCTCCCAAAAGAGTTGTTTTTCATTTACATCTGCCTGCTCTACTCGCGTCTGTACGCGAGCTCGCATTTACATAACTGCCTACGCTCTTGCGCGAAAGTCGTAACTTCGTAACGAGAGCTGGATCCATTCATAAGTAAGAGACACAAGTGTAGAAGAAGAAATAACGCAAGACTACAAATAAAATTAATTTTTGTACCTCGCTTAGCGTCTAATTTTCTGTGACGTTCAACCAGCCGCGCGACAACTCGAGAAGCGTATATATACGCGCGCGTATTAAGACGCGAGAGAGAGAGAGAGAGAGAGAGAGAGAGAGAGAGAGAGAGAGAGAGAGAGAGAGAGAGAGAGACACGCGCTCCGGATCCTTTGACGGGCTAATTAGGCCCGGCTGAGCGAGCGTGTCTCATTATGCATTCCTCGCAGTCGAGCGTTGGAAACGTTTTAGTTTCAATTACATCGAGAGAGGGACGCGGACTCTCGCGCGCACCTCGGCAATCTAATAAGGCGAAATTATACTCGGGGTATAAGTTGTTGTCGCGTGGAGGGCCAACGCTGGAAAAGCTTAAAAAGCTCGAGAGTTTTCCGCTGTGTAGCTTTGTGCTGATGTCAACCTGGACAGCCTCGTTAGACGGGATTCTCTCCGAAACGAGCTTAGCCTGTTCTTCGTTTCTCTTTGTGTTAGACGGATTCGGATTTCTCGTTATGCCCCTAGAGAGACAGCGCGAGCGTCCTTCTCGCGTCTAATCAAAATTCACTCTCGGCGCTTATTGTTGTCGTCGTCGAGCTGTTTTGTCGGATTTTCCAACTCCTTGAATGAATCTCGACTCTCTTTTTTCTAATGAATGTTTCCAAACTCCGACTATTACCGTCTTTTTCAACTTGGCACTTAATTCGTCTGCAGAAACAAGCAGGATTATAATCAAGCATCCTTCATCATTCCAGTTTCAAACGTCGAGTCTGCTGCAAGACCAATCGGGCAACGAGACTCTCCCGGACATCAACCTCGAGGAGCGTTTCTCATCCCAGCACACAGTCAACCCGGACCTCCAGGCGCTCGTAAATTCACCTCTACCAGACTCCCTCGCCGAGTTCAGTACCTACGGAGCCAACTACAACGACGGTTCTCACAATCTGCCCAGCCAGTCGCCGTTACCCTCACCGTTGACGCGACACGACAGTCCCAGCTTCACTTATCCGACGCCACCGGCCAGTCAAGAAGGTTTACTGAGCGGTAGCCTACCTCTGCTCAGTCCTCAGGAGGACAGCGACGCGGTCCACTCGGTTTCGTCGCCGCTGTCCGCGGCTTTCTACAGCACGAGCATGTCCTCGGTCGCGGCTATCGAGGAGGCGCTCAGCGAAGTCCTGCCCGACGAGGCCGACAACGACGGCGCCGATCTCTACGGCTCCGGATGTCCCAATCCACATTCACCGCTACCTAGTCCTCTCTCCGCCACTCCGGCACCGTCGCCGCTCTCCTCGCTACCACCGTCGTCTGTCTCGTCGCCGGGACCGGGAAGCTTCAACACCTCGAGTTTTCCCATGTCGCCGCATCATACACTCCAGAACCAGATGATGCCCAACTCCGAAGATCCTCTGTTGTCTTCCAGCCCTAAGGACTTTGGCGCTGGTAGACGGAAGTTCGAGTTCCAATCGTACAAACTCATCACCAATCAGAACCTCGTGGACTTTGGACTGGGCAACGGAAGCGTGGCGGGTATCGTTGTCGATAACAACGGGGAATTCAAGCTCATACAGACCGCAGGCCTACAGAAGGCGAACGTCTACGTGCAAGCGGGCGCTCTCAGTCCGGCTTTAGCGTTCAGAAAGGAAATCTGTCAGGTTGGTCCGAAGCTGGAGCAGGGAAACATTAACGTCAATGTTGTCAACGGCCAGAATATGAATCTGCAGAACCACATTTACCAGCAGACTCAAGTTCACCAGGTACGTACATAGTTTTCGTTTCTTTTGTCCTGAGTTTTCTTTTTCGAACGATCGAATTGACATTGATCTTTCAGCAGGCCATAAATCCAGCGAAATTCCTCATCCAGATAAATCAAGCTAATAAGCCCAATCTTAAGCACAAGGCTATACCCGTACCAGTCGAACAAATCAAGGAAGAAGAGTCCCTCGACGAAGACGTGTTTCTGAGTCCCAGCAGTGTTCCCATGACAGCGTCTGGTAGTCCGGCTCGTCACTACAAGAAACGACCGCGACTCGATGGTCCCATGCACTGCAACAGCGGTACCAGCAGTTGCTCAGTGATAAACGGCTCGCACTCGTATCCGTCGCGATTACGACGCGCCTGTGATCGTCATTGGGACAGCAGCTACACACCTCCACCGATATTGGATCCCTCGAGACCCGGTTCTGGTCTCTATGCACGATTGCATCAGAACGATCGCGACTGTGTAGATTTCAGCTCGGACGATTCACAGGGCAACGACGGACCGCCGCCGAGGATCAATATCGGTACCAGGTACCAAGCCACAATACCCCAGGTGGTCGAAAACGTGTGCGAGAGGCTCGCCGCCACGGAACCCGAGATGGACCATCTGCTTTGGGATCCTGGCATAGACAGTGCCCTCACCGAGACCGAACGTTGGTTGAATATATTAACTAGTGAGCAATAATTCCGCGTTTCTAATAATAATGAGTGCGGTAAACGATTGTTTCAGTGGAAATGTATCTACAATTCGCCTGCTGCGCTGCTGTTCCCGGCGGTGGTAGAAACAAAGAGTATGCCCTTCATCTTTTACATATGTGCAAGGGCAATATTCGAGTAAGTTGATTGTAAACGCTACATTATTTATATCAATTGTATGCCTCGATTCTTCAACGATTCTTTATCACGTAGGAGGCAATGCTGAAACTGATGAGACCCACGCCGAGTCTCGCATCGGAACATCCGCTTCTCAGCTACGAGTGCCAGGAATCCGATCGTTGGACGTCCCACGAAATGGACTTATTCTATCAGAGCCTGCTAAAGTACAACAAGGATTTCGGAGCGATAGCTCGAGAAATCGGAAGCAAAAGCACGAAGCAGTGCGTACAGTTTTATTACCTGTGGAAACGACTCTGCCCAGACGAGTATAAGAGGCTGCGATTGCGCTACGGCAAGCCGAAGATTAAGTCTGATTATCACAGAGACGGCAAGGATACAAAGGACCTGTGCGACGCTATTGCTGCGGTCGCGGAGCTGGATTTCAGTGAAGGAAAGTCCATACTCCATCGAACTCTAGTAAGTTCTTTTTTCTTGGGATATTTATGAATTTTTTGTTGACAGATAGTTTTTGAAAAGTTAACTGCGTGGCTTATTCATGAAATTAATACAACAATTGCTCTCTGTAGATGCAGACGACGAATGAAAGAGAAAACTCGGCTACTCTGACAACTAGCGAAGGAGAATTGCGACTTTTTGCGTATGATTGTCAAGATGTAAGTAGATTTATGACGTTATTGTGGCTAAATCGTCGAGTACTTATTGAGCAATAACGTGGATCATAAGTAAAATGATGAAAAAAATAATTCGTTATCTCTATATAGATAAAAAATTGAACAGATCATACTTTTTATGAAAATGTAACTGGGAAGACGAGAATTTGAAAGATATATATTTGTGTCTACGTACTGTATTAACACTGAGCTTATTTATTTGAACAGTTAACTTGTCTATTAAGTGTCGCATGTATATATACAACTAATCATTGTGATACTACTTATACTATCTGCCCTTTTGATATATGCTTTATATTACCACTACGAACTAACTATCTATCGCCTATATATTATATTTTTTATTTGTCGATTAACACTCTTTTATGTATTACTATCATTCCAACAGATTATTGTTATTATTTTTATTTTGATAATTCAACGGTTTGTAAAGCAGTCCCGAGCTGGAAGTAAAAAAGAATAAGAAAAAATAAGGATGAGAAAAAAAGGTTTGCCTTGTGTTAGTTGTTTATTTTGGCTTTGTGTTTTCTTTGTGTTATCCAGAGCTTTAGCGGGAGCGTAACAGTTACGATGGCCGGGAGCGCCCAAGTCGCTCGTGCCCCAAGCTGCACCGGCAAAGCCGGTGGTGCTACGGGCTACGCCACAGTTGACCACACCAACTCACAAACTCACACTAGTACCGAGCAACAACTACCCGCGCCCACCCCACTTCACTACCCCTGCAAGATTTGCGGGAAGTAAGTCTCTAAATCTCTAATCTTAACTCGTCCGTTTATATCCGTCTCCGCGGAGTTTGTACGTATGTATAATATATATATATACATACGCCAACTCGAGCGCAGACCGTATAGAGTGGTATTTCAAAAGTCAATGAGCAGCAAACAAAGCAACGTTTGTTAGCTTTGAATGAAAGACAAAAAAAAGACGACAAAAGATACGAGAGATAGAGAGTTGGATGGATTAGTAGCGATTTCCTTCTTTTATACGTTTTGTTTGCACAAGTAGAGTTTCGTTATTGTATTCCAAGTTTAAGTGTATGCTTGAGATAGTCCTTGCGTATGTCGGTACCCAATGGGAAAAAAATACTCTATTTTTTTCAATACACACTGTTTTACGTGTACCACTACTGGCGAGGACTAGCTCAACGAACGTCAAGTTAGAACTGTACTCTATTTTGTTTGAAGATATTAACAATTATTACACTTTACAAAACATTTTGATACACACGTATATGATACTTACAAAATGCTTATAATTACATCACGACAATTTGTTAAATGTCTGATCCCTACACCAAAAATTTGAATTTACTACTGCTTAGCACTAACCACTCTAATAATTTTGTTACTAATTTCGTTTTACTTTGCATTGTTTTTTCATTTTTTATCTGTATAATATATTTAAGTGTGTATATTGTTCTAAAATCATATACAATTTTTGGTCTTCCAAACAAACAGAAACAAAAGAAATCATGTCATCAATATAGATATACTTAATTTGTTCTAGAATACAAATTTATAAAAATATGAATTTATCACTCATTGAAAACTTTCATCTTATACTTGGTACGCATGGTTATGTGTCTAAAATCTATAGTTATTTGAATTGTAAAAAAATACTATGCACGGTGAACTTGATAAAAAGAAAAAAGTTCAATTCTAGAAATGGCATTCTAATTTTCATATGTTCAATGAGTATGCAATACTTGATAACTAGAATAAGACTATATCAAATTACTGACTGCAAAAAAGAAATTAATACGAAATTTGTTTTTTTAAATGTGTCCAGAGTATTCAACAAAGTGAAAAGCAGAAGTGCTCACATGAAGTCTCATCGGCCAATACCCTCACTCGATTCAACGGCACAGGAATCTAGAAAGCAACATCAACAGCTTCAACTACAGAACAACGTGCAAAACATTCAGGCTAATCAGATTCAAATCCAGACAAGCAGCGTACAAGTTCAGCACCTACCACAACAGCAAAATCACCTGCTGATCCATGCGCAAGACTACTACCAACAGCATCGACAATCACAGCATCATCACCCAGATCAGCAGCAACAGCTTCAAGTTTCGTCGATGAACTGTAACGTTCAGACAAGCCACGCATGGCATAACCCACCAAGGCTTCGGCCGCCATAGGATGAAATTCGCAGCGCAGCAACACTCAAGATACCTTAACGAAGGCTGTTTATTGAAAAAAAGCAGGCGCGTGTTAAAAGTATGATGATGATTGATGATACCAAGCCCCCCCGATTTAGTCCGACTTGAGAACTCCGTATATCAGTTGGTAATGCTGTGGACGACGAGGTAGCCTCTGACTAAATACATATAGCCGAAAGGAGCATAAGTACATTGTTGAATAGTAATCGGCGATATTAAACGTTTTACATGATTTTTACAACGATTGTACATTAACGAATTTATTTTAGATAAAATGAGATTTTTTTCTGTTTGTCAGTCAACGCTGATTCGAAGACTTTTTAAGATTTTTCTTAAAGCACTACTTTTAATTGTATCGAATGGTGACAAAAGGGACAGTATATACGACTGTATGAAAGGGTGATTGTGGTACAATCGATAGCGTGGAAGTAATTTTTTTTTTAATTACTTTGGACAACTTGGACGGTTTTTTCGAGCACCGACGATAAAAAAAAGCATTTTATTCATTCTTCGAAGAATCAGGATAAAATGTACGTTAGCTACAAAAGAGACGCGAACTATCCCAGTCGTGTTTTTAACTTCATCATAAAAATCAAAAGTGGGACGTGAAGATCAAAATCTTTAAAGTGAAAATAAACTTAAAATCGCGAAAGCTCCGAGTCCATCGACTAAAGTGGCCTAAAAACCAAAATCCTAATTAAAAGCTCCATGATCGCATCGTTAAATTTATAATGTATGATATCAAGAGATGCCTAAGGCAACAATAAAATTAAATGAGAGATAAAGATGAAAAATCAAAGTTACGAAATATAAGAAATAAATGATACGTCCTTATTACTCTTGCACATGAGATTGTTCTCAAAAATTGTGCCACGTAAAGACATCGCTGTTACCTGTTGCGTCTTTCTTGCACTTTGTCTACTATCTGAGTTTAAATGTTCCCCTTCTATCGTTTGTTTCGTAATAATAACTCTTGCTCTATTTTTTATTTGCGGCTGAAAAATCCGATGAACTTGGCGACCGAAATTTCTTACTTAAATATAATAATATGTAATATACGACCAAAGGCAGAGAGTAAAGAATGTAGCATACGTGCTAAAGATATATTGTATCAGTGCATTAAGTGGAGTAGTTGAATTAGCAAGGAATGAAATTACTTTAGACTTAACGATTAAATGGTGCTTTATATGCGTTCAACTTGTATTTAAAAGTGCCGCGTTGGCTTCTTAATACGTTTCAGTCGCCTGGTTCACAGTGATTGATGGCTACTCCATACTTGGAACCCACTTGTTGCACTTACTCTTTTACTCGTGTATATAATATAAATATAAGGCGTTAGAAATAACGATATTTTTGTTAATTAACTTTTTGTTTCGTGTTACCATCACGTTTAAATCTTTGCGCATTAGTATATTTTATTTTACTCAATTTTAAAATATAAATATAAATATATCATATATATAATAATAGTATCTAATGTATATGTGTATAGAAGAAAAGTCGATGTAATTAAACAAATAATGATAATTTATTGCTCGAACAATTAGTATTTTGAGGGATAAAACGTTGTTCAAGTTTAATGAGACGTGTAATAAATACATATTTAAAAGGAAAACAGTACATGTGAGATAAAACGCGGTATACACAAATATAATATATCGATCGCAATTTTGAGAAAAATAAGCATACATCGGCTTAATAGAATGCGCAACCCGTTACATGTATGCACGACGAGAACCAAGTTAAAATACAAAATCAAGAAATGTATAAGACCACTAAAATAATGCATAACGCATGAGCATGCCTGTGTATAATAGTTGAATACACAAATAACGTCTGTTTTCATTAAATTGTTTATTAAGAATTTATGTTAATTTAAATAGCAAATTTATTTATTTATCAATGACGAGTGTTTCTGGTTAGCTGCAAAGTTTAGCTTTATAATTTTTATTAGAAAACCTAATGCAAAAGTACTTACTCGTGACGATCGTTTTCTAGTCCAATAATTAAACATGTCTGTTATTTTTTTTTATTATTCTCAAATGAGCTTTGTTCATTACAATCGTAAAAACTAGTCTTTTTTAGCAGTAGTATTTCAGACATATCATTTGTGTTATTTTAGGTACTCCTAAGATATTCATCTAGCTATCATGTAATTGCAATTGACTCGCAAATTAATAAGTTTTATCAATAGCTTAAATGAACAAAGCATACAGGAATCTGCAAAATTAAAAATCATCAAAATTTCAGAAAGATACTTTGCTGAGTCTATGTTCCAATCGCGTCATTGATATTCATTTATGTGATATTTTAATTATATTTAAACTTTCAGCATATTTGCATATTTATTTATTCATCTATGAAATAAAAGTTTTATAACTAATTTCATTATAAAACAACTAGTTAAAAAAGATGTTCACTTGGTAAATCTCGTTACGCGAAAGAATAAAAGAAATCAAATATCCGGCCAAAATATTGAAAATACACGAAGAAAAAAATAAAAGAAAAAGCCTAAAACGAACGTGTACAGGGCGAGGAGGTGATTAGGCGAATTATAACAACACAAGTAATTTTAAAAAGATTATGATGTAGGATATCATTGAATTGAATTCTTAATGTAATGTTGAATGTGCCACAAATCTATATTGAATGTACGAAGTCGAATAAGATCGTAATCGGAGAGATAAAAAGTAATACAGAATAAGTTCTATAATCATATCAACCCGAAAATCACCTAAAACATTGTCCTTTGCATCGTGTGCAAGAAACTGACAATGAGAGTGTTCAAAACTTTGAAAAAAAAAAACGATTCGCATGAAGCTTAAGTAGATTTGCTCTTTTTGTATACGTATTAAAACGTACTGCAAGGCATTTTCTAAGGCCTCTTCTAATCAGTTTCTTGAAGTTTAAGCATTCCCTTGTAAATCGTGAATTATTTTCGATCGAGTTAGAAAATGATAAATAAATTTTCTAAGTATTCCTTTGAAAAAGATAACGATTGAGACAAAATATTCGCGGAAAGTCAAGGAAGCGTGCCAGTCTCCAGCGTGCTTATAAAACATATAGTTCTTGAGATACCTACCGAAATTGCAAGTTCTCGGGAATAGTTGATTCTTTTTAAGATGTCACGATAATGATAAATTGTTATTTATTCCGACCGTAGGCTCGGATATGACCTAGTAAAATGAACGGAAAAAGGGATAATGAAAATTAGCGGACATATCATTTAAGGACAATACACTAATTGTTACTGAAACCAAGTTTCTACTAAATGTATAAATAACTAATATCAAGCAAAATAATCTTAAACTAAAAACCAAGTCTTTCTTCTTTCTTTACAATTTTTTGGATAGATCCAAATATGATATAAATAATCAAAAGAGTTCACAGTCGTGTAGATATAGTTAAGATGAAATTTAAAATACAAAACAACATTTTCAGTTATATACTAGATAGTAGTACATTCGCATGTATGAATTGCAATCTCATATTCTGAAATGATTTTTGACTGCAGTTAAAAATAAGGAAGAAAGGCTTGCGAATGTGGATGTTCTTGAATTTAAGGGATTAAAGTTAGGACAATGCGCTGGAGGCTGCGTTCGTTCAAAATTATAAAAGAAACACAAAGTAAAAGAAAATATAACGTATTTGTGAAATAGTGCGAATACAATGAGATTTAATAACGAAGCAATGAAGCAAGTAACGAAGATATTATGCATGAATTGTACAAATGAATCCCTCCACGTCACAGAAAAAAAATATATATGAGAAATATTATATATATTAAACAAATGGATAAATTATATATGTGATGTATTTAAACTTAAATGGTATGTGGTACTATAATATTACACATGTGTATATAACGCGGAGCTGTGCCATCAAAATAAACCAAGGAGAGTTGTACCGATAATACAACTATCGTGATTGAAAATAATATAAATGATTTTTAATAATCTAGTAGAAAAATAATTATTCAAAATTACATTATGTTCTTGAGAACTGAGTATTTTTAGTTGTATCTAAACCTTTCTGTAACAAACTCACACCTTTTTCTAAGCATATATTTTGTACGAATTCTGAATAACCAATTTTATTAAATAGTCCGAAGATATTACTGTTAATTATTTACTTCTATGGTTAATAAATAACGATCAGTATTTATTTAATCAAAGTTCTCGATTTACAAAGATGGTAAATATTTTTTTACAGTTTAAATTAAAAAAGCAAGCTAAAAACAAAGATAAAATTCATTCACAAATATCATCATTATTATGTCATTTATAAGTGGTCAAACCGTAAAGTATATTGGTACAACTCCTTACAAAGTGAGAGGGGGTTATACACTTGAAACGAATGTGCTCAAAATACTTGATAGAGAGAATCACACTGAAAGATCAACAATGCTGTCGAAGCAAGTAAAACTAAACATAAATTGTAATTCATCGTCTTATACCTATTGCCGACTTTTAATGTCTATCTGTCTCTACAACAGCATTCTTTATACTATTCCTATTTAATGTCAATCTATTATATATTTAAACTTTTAATACATAAACCAAAAAGAACTTAATGATGATCACATAGAGCTTTCCTAGACTAAAGTGTGTAAACAATCAGCCAGCTGTAGAAAAGTCGCACGTATGCGAGTCGTTTTTCTATAAACAAAACTATATTAATCAAAATATTAAACTTAGTTTTTTATCTGACATTACAATAATTATAGTATAATGTCTAAACGTTCGATAATATATATTAAATTTTTAATTTTTGGTTTTTTAAGATGCAAAAAGATATACTTGCATGATGCGTCTGATAAGCTCTTCCTTTTCATGTCATTGACTGTTGTCTATTTTTGTTAAAGTTTTTATTCGTAATAAAAATTAAAGTCGTAGATTAGAACTATTAAGTGGATTGAAAATATTACAAGATTGAAATGAGCAAGCAAAGAATATATCAATAAATAAAAACAATTTTCTAGACATCGAAACTGTCACCAACTTTTATGGTGTGTGTTAATAATTGTATCATTATACAAGTTATGTATAGCGATTCATCATATTAGTAATACGAATCGTATTGGTTATTACAATGCAGGCACACTATCGTTGCTTTTGCACCAGTCTGCTCAACTCTAGTTCTAAATGATAACGAACTTACTATTTCTATCTACCTATACTACTTCGTAGATTCCAAAAAGAAAAATAGTTCGATCCATGTAGCTGAAAACAATCACTAAACTTCCTGCCCTTATGAGAAATCAGTGTTTAGAGTAAATCTTTTAGGAACGTATTGATGAAAACTGAGCAATAAATCAAATAATTTTCAAATACACGTTTGAGATCAAAGATTTTTGTTATCATTCTTATATGTTGTAAAAAATAGAAACTTGTTAAATACGAAAAATCGAAAAACTTTCCACAATCTAAATGCGCTAAAATTCATTAATCTTCAGTTCAAAGCTTTAAACATATAATTATGAATACTCAATGATATTCGTGAAATTAACTAATGGAATAATTTACACCTTAAGCAATATAGATAGTATTATTTTCTACAAAAATAAATAATTGAATCTATATTCTCGCGAAGAACTACAGCTGGCAGTATTAGCAATATAGTATCTCGATCATTCATTAGATTTCAACCATTTTGCGCAACCTTTTTATATTGTACACTACTTAATTTTTTATTGTTGCATGTATCTTGTTACTAACTCGTCATTGCTTATAATTACTTCTGAACTAAAACTACTTTCTTTTTTTAATGTTAACGTGTTTGTTTTTACGATTATTGTTTGTCAGCTACTTCTACTGTGTGAAGTCCTCATTCTTTACGCACAATTCATAGCGTGTTATTGAAAAAAAAAAAAACAATTTAGTCAATTTCAAGTGCGATAAGGTAACGAGTCGTAAAGTTGTTACGCGGCCCACTTAATTATAAATAGGACAATTATGATGCCAAAGTTAACGGATATAATTTCATCCAACATAGGGTACACGGAAAGACATATAGGCCTCTCAAAGACATTGTGAATGGGTCATTGTTGAAAAATCAAAAACATGGAGCTATTGCTTAACTTATTTTACGAGATTTCATTCTAGTTTTATTCTAAGCGTAAAAATAGCTGTATACAATTTAAGCATAATCGTATTAGTTGGATTGAGAATAGCTTCGAAAAGAAACCATACGTACAGCTTTGTCATTCGAACAAAGTTGTGACAAAATTTTAACTGAAAAGACTTATCAAGGATAACTAAAGTAATAATAAAAAATAATAAGAACAATCAACAGGTACTCTAGGGGATTCTTGCGTCTGCAAGTTTAAGTAGTACCGCGGTGCAAGCACAAAAGTGTCAACTGATCAAAAGCAAAGAGCAAATAAAAAACTATTATGAGAATAACGATGACCAGTAAGCACACAGTTTTAGCCGCAAAGGCGAAACCTTCGCGCATCAGTATTACGTTAAAGCGATAATCATATATTACATTAGTACCTATATATTATATTGCGTATACATACATACCACTTTATTTAATATATACACAGTGTTTATGGAAGCGATATAATTCTTATAATATGTATTGATGCAAGAGTATATTGTATACCTACGTAAGTTGTACAGGGAAGCGAATTAATGAAAAATGTACACTTTGGACTCGCTAGGTAATCTCGGTGTTATTTATTAATTAGCAAAACAAAGAAGCGTATATAAGTAAAAAAATAAATAAATAAATAGGATATCGCGTTCCCTCTCTACCGCGAACATGTCGACTCTAAACAACAAAATAATAACTAATGCGTAATTCTTTCCTTTCGCCAACTAAACAACTCTGGGCAAACAAAAAAAAACTAACATAATAAGTGTGGATACAAAGTAAAATGAAATATATCGCTAACTCAGAATCGTAATTTAATGATGAAACGACATATTCATTAACACTCTTATTGTTCGTCCCGTATTACAGTCGTGGTGCATAATGATAGAAAAACGAAGCGGTAAGAAAGGTAAAAGTGAAAAGTATATACTTCGATTGAATTCGTGCTTCTTTACTGCGCAATCCAAATTAAATGGAAAAAACAATATGATTAACAAAAAACATAGAGTCGAAATATGAGAAGAAGAGAGACAGCGAATGACCATGCGGGCCTCACGAAACGAAAAAAATTAAAAACTGATAAAAGTGAAGTAAAGAACCTATTCAAAAAATATATATACTGCTACGAGGATAAAAACAAAGGATAAAAGAGAAATGATTTTAATACTCAGATCTATAATAAATAATCTAATGTCGTTTATAAATGATTATATATATGATGAAGTACCGAATATATAAAGAATATATTATATATTATTACAACATTGCATACATAGTGTATATGTACGATGTGCGACGATACATAACTATTTTCTTCTATGGATATTGTGAATGACTGATGCGTATTATTTTTCACCGAGCCGCCAGCTCCGTTTTCTTGTCGCTTTTACGGTCTTTTGGCTAGAACAAATTTGAAAAAGAATTGAAAAAATTATGAGATTGTGAATGACAATTGGAAATAATAATTTAAAAAGCGGAACTGGCGGCCTACTGGCTACTTCGACACCGAGCTATACCAAAAATTGAAGTGAATGTTATATATATTAAACAAACAAAAATATGATGTGTAAGCCAAGTGCCTTGCGTTCTGGTAACTAATCGTTGACTTTTAACTACGATATTTAAATAAATGGCGATAAAAGAAAACGAGAGAGGGAGAGAGAGAGAGAGAGAGAGAGAGATAGTGTGTCGAATGCGTGTAAGGAATAGAAAAAAACTTGCCAAAAAATCGATGAAGAGTACCGAGAGAGAGAAAAAGAGAAGAGGAAGAAAGAGAGAGAGAGAGAGAGAGAGAGAGAGAGAGAGAGAGAGAGAGAGAGAGAGAGAGAGAGAGAGAGAGAGAGTGAGAGAGAGTGAGTATATAGATACTTTCAAATAAGAAAAGCGATCGATTAGGAGGCTTCTATATGTGAGAAATAATAGGTCGTGAATGGAATATTTGCATTGATAGTGTGTACTTTTATTAAAATAGAGTCGCTGTGTAATCGAACAAAAATAAATAATAATAAAAAAAAATAATAATAAAGACGCACGCGATTGAAGCAAAAATAGAACAATGGTGTTTAGACTCTATTCGAGTGGATATTTTTCTTGAAATAGCTAAATTTTTTAAACTCCGGAAAATGAAAGGACATCATTTCTATACGTATGATATAATTCGGGCACACGCAATGTTCAGAACAAAAAATGTGTATTTTCAAAGACGACGATGTTCTTTACCTGTTGATATAACTAATACTGGAAAATAGTCGATGTTTATTTTGCGAAGAGTTCAGTCGTTTCAATATAATGACGTCGGCTAGGATATTTTGCTAAAGAAAAAGAAAATGATACACTCTACGATCGTCATCAACTATCAAAGCTCGAATATTCATCATCGCATATAGAAAGTGAACTAAAAAATACCCAAACATTATACACGTAACAAAGAAAAAAACAAACAAACAGACGAAAGTTTGTATACGCGTGCCAAAGAAAAATGCGTTTGTATGGTGACAGTGACCGTCTGCACTTTATATGATTCCGTACTTTTTCACTGCCTATCGAGCAAAAAGTTTCTCGAGAATTATACAAATATTAAAAAATGCTATACGGCTCGAGCACTTTTTGAAAGAGATACAAGCACCTTACGCTTTATTTGACACTGAATGTACTTACAGAAACAATTAAAATCGAGAGACTTATTATCATTGTATTAAACAATTGTTTCGTCAAAATCAAAGTAAAGCACGCTTTATTTTTTATCTGAATTTTGTTCTCGTCAATTCAAGCACGCAATCAAAGACAAACAACTCAAACGATGTTCAAAGAAAGAACGAAATAGCAACTCGGCGACGCAAAAAGAATGTTCCCCCCTAATAATGTTAGTGAGACCCCCGAACGGGTCTTTTTCATTTTGTCGAGAACCAAACGATACGAGCTGAGCCCAAACAAATCCTTTATCTCATAGATATTGATAGAATTTAATGAGAAACTTTCACTTCCTGCTGTACAAATTAAGCATCTTACGCAAGGAATTGATGTACATAAGGGATACAACACTAGCTGTCGATATTAGCCAAGTTACTAAGCGTCAACTGTCTTTAACAGGAGGATAAAGGAAATATAGCTCTGGGCTATACTTTAATGCTCGAATTTTCACGACTATCGCGCAATCGGCACTGAGCTCACGAATTTTCAATTATTTAGGAAATTAAATTCTGATGAAAAGTTCTTTTCGTATGAAATTTTACAACTTTATTTCTCGATACTGTATACAAATATAAAGATGCAAAAGAGAAAGAAATTTTCGTACCGAGACGTGCTGTGTACAAGGAAAAACTGGATAATCGTGAGCAATCTATATATACGAATGAAAAAGACCCTGAGCAGACAATCCTCCTAGTTACGTAGACTTTAAACGTCTTTGTGTACGCGAGAATGCGCGTGTAATAAGTGTATGCGAGGATAAGTGTGTGTACGTGGAAAGTATTAATTTCTAAGTCGAACATTATATCTTGCTGCGAGAAATACTGAATGAATGGTTTGCTATAAGATAGCTCTCTCTGGCCAAATTTTTTCGTCACCCCGTCGTCTCTCCTTCATAATCTATAATTGATTGTATGTACCATGCGAATTATAATTATATAATTGTTATTGCCAGTTGTATCGATCGTAATTATATTACTAAAAATGCGTACATGACTGCGCGCGGTTATACCACGCAAGCGACACACGCGAATAATTTTTCGCTTCGAGGAAAAAAAAGAACTTTTAACTGGCATTCAGTGTAGTCGATTGTACTTTACCTTTAAGTATCTCTCACACGACTCTATAATGGCGAGGCATTTTGTTTGCCTCTCCGCGATTTGTAAGGCAAAAAAGAAAAGCGCAAGCGAACTTTCGTGTTGTTCTCGTATTATATATTGTTGAATATATAGAGGGAATGAAATAAAAAGGGGGAAATTGGTGGCAAAAGAAAGGCGCGAGGGAAAAAAATTGATAACTAGGACTGTGGGCGGGGCAGAAGTGTGTCCGCCGATTTGAAAAGATTGTTGCTATTGCACGTATTTTTTCAAGAGAAAAGAGAGAAACGAAAATCACACGGCGATAATATACTTTATTTCTTTCGAATCGCTAATAATATATATGTAACATACTTTTATGGCGCTATTTTATTTTTAGACACAATTGGATATATATATGAATATATATATTTAAATGTATGATAAATTAATCGTCTCGCGATAAAAGATATTATAATTCATCGTTACAACATAGCGAATTTGTTCTTCGAGTGCGTGAGTGTGTATAGCACGGGAAATTTTTGTGCGTGATGTGAAAAGAGACGCGACGATTGATTTTCTCGAACGGCGGACTTGTCTATATATGTGAATTTTTAAACTGAAGAAAAATAAATGAAAAAAAAAATTATAATAACGAAATAAAGTGGAAAAGATTAAATACGAGTCCCTCGGTCACTTGCGTCGCACTTTGATTGCATTGTATAATGAGCGTAATTTTTCGATTACGTTATGATACTTCTGTAAATTGTCAGGATCGAATAAATTTGTAAGTGAAATCCAATTTACCCAATGTGTGTGTTTGTCATAAATATGGGACGAGCGTCCGTTACTTCGCATTTCCTTCTTATAGCCACAGCAGTCATTTTAAAGTTTTGAAAAATCAATTATTATTATTTATTATTATATACTTTTGCTTCTTTAGACTAAATGAATATATGCTCTTGTCGGATTCGGAGTTAGTTTTTAAATGTGTAGGTGAATGATTTTTCGAAAGATTAAGATGATTGTGATAACAAATGCTCGTCTATCAACTCGCATTCATTCAAAAAATACATTTATCTCCGTTTTATACGCTTACAAATAAAGTCTGTGCCAATTTCACTGAGTGACTAATCAGATTCCTAGTCTTAATAAAATAAACATTGTTAAAACCGTAACACTAATTTTTTTCTAATTTATTCATTCATTTTATCATTCGTTCTTTTACTCATTTATTTATTCGCATAAGTGCTCATCATTCAATCCACCACAAATAGCACAGTAATATATTATTTTTTTTAATATAATTTGAATAGCAACAAAATATAAACAAGTTTCTATGTGTGCATACCACGATTCGATTAAGTTTTTATGAAGCTTTTATTTGAATTAAAATAATAAAGTACACGGTATAGTGTTAATCATATTTTATTACTGTAACAGAATTTAACAATTACGCTACTGAATATAAGCTATATTGCAATTTGATTAATTCATACCTGTCTGTACGTTTCAGTACATTTTTAATCGTGTCAAACGTTATTTCCTTCTACCCAATTTTATAGCAAGCTATGTTAATGCACTAATTTTTTTCCATCCGGAGTTGCATACATATATATGAAATGAAAATAAAACTAACAATTACAAATACGTTCACATGACAATAATTTGCCATATTCCAAATGACAACATTCTTTGTAAATAGGTCATAAACCAAATTTACTATTTTAATGCAAAGACAGTGATTTCAATGAGTATTATTTCTAATTGAAAGCCATACGTACTCCTTTTGTAAGAATTATATATTATATATATAAATAAAAATTGCGCGCGCGCAATTTTGACGGTGGGTGGGGCATCTGGTGTTTGTCTTTGGAACTTTCTAACGTTGACATATAAACATCGAATAGGTACATTATTTACGGTTTACAGTACTTATATTCGTCAAAGTTATTTGTTTCTTTATCAAAATGTGTTTATTAAATGAAAAAAATCAAATTGTTGCAACAATTTCATAATAAAATATACTTGAACGTTTACAAAGTGAACAATAACATTTTTTGAAGGTTAGTCTTTCAAATTTTTTTCTCTCAATATAATGTGTGTGCATTTTTAATTTAACAAATATATTTCTGAAAGAATTTTCTTACTGATGTTAGGTTATGGTTTTGTTAGTCCTTTTTCAAATATGATGGATTTATCGTGTAGTTCGTCTGAAGACGACTGCTTGGAGCTGTATGTTAATTCAGTTTCTAAACTGAAAGGTACAAACTTAAATATTTATGATACTTTGTTAATATTCTTTAAGTATATGTTAATAGATTATTTTTTTTTAAATTGTGCATAGCATTAAAGAAGGCTTCTGGATACAGAAACACAGATGATGATGAAGACGACGGTGATATTATTGTTATAGAGTCAAACAAGTAATATTACTACATTGATTGATTACAATAAAATTAAATCAATATTGTTCAAATATTTTGTTATTTCAGTGCTTCAAGTGAATCTGAAAATACTAATATAATTGAAAAAGAAGCAGTTGTTACAAATCGTGATATTCGTACAAAACACAAACTAGATGGAGATGAAATTGTAACTACAGTTACAAATGGAGATGTGATAAACTGCATAGATGATGACGATGAAAGTGATAGCATACCAAATACTAGATTAGATGGAATTTCTCAAAATTCAAACAAAAGAAAAACTGCTGTATGTCAAATTTTTACATTTTTTTCATTTAATAAATTATATTATAATGAATCATACCATTTTTTTAGATTCCTTCCAATTTAAAAGCAAATATTTCTATCAATGATAGCATTGAGCGTGAACTTAATGACACTTATGGCGACTCATTTGAACATTCTCAAGATGAAAATGACAGCTATATAGTAATAGGATCCCCACCACCAGCTAAAAAATCCAATACTGAAGATTACGAGGTCAGTGTTAAGGTTTTGTGGAAATCGTATAAGGTTGAGCGTTTTGAAATTAAGCGGGTAAGTAAAGAACTATCGATAAGCTAAAATGTCAAGTCTTAAAAAATTAAGATTAATTATAAAAGTTTGAATGATTTTATTACAGCATGAAACATTCCAAAAGGTTTTTAGATATTTTGCAAACTTGGAAGGGGTTCCTGAAGATCAAATACTTATAACTAAGAAAGAGAAACGTATAACTCCTTTTGATACACCTATTTCCATCGATTGGTCAATCATAGACATATTGGGTAAAATATATTTATTTCTTATATTTATTTTATATTCATAGAATAACAACGGATCATCATGTTGTATATGTTATTTCGAGAATAGATGGAGGAGTTGTAAGTGCAGAAATTGTGAAGAAAAATAAAGGGAATCCGCAAAGTGATGTACAAGAAAATGTTTGCAAGATTAAAATTCAAACGTCAGATAAGAAAACTTTAACTATAAGTTTGAAAAATGATGAATCATTTGCAAGTTTAATAAAAAAGTGTTCCAACGAGTTAGGAATTCCTGAAGCAAAAATTAAGCTATATTTTGATGGAGACTTAATTGATGAAGAAGAAACACCAGAATCTCTAGATTTAGACGAGGAGGCTTGTGTAGATTTAAAAATATTGAAGTGATTTTATAGCAATTTGTTTAATTGTAAAATTGATTCGAATCCTCATAACTTTAATAGTTCTAGAAATACCTTGTGTTAACTTACAGCGTGCTGTAATGATCAGTTTATAAAGAATACTGTACATACATTTGCATATTTATATGAATTTAAAAAATAAGAGATCGATACTTTTAGTAGAAAAGTGCAGGATTTACTTTTTTAACCTTACATAAAAATACGAATTCATTAGAATTATATTATCTTTATTTTATTAATACGTACATGTTACTTTATTTAACTTTTGTTTTAAACGAGTCTTGATTTATAAATTGTGTAGTACATATACAGTCAAATCGTTATCATTTTCTTTTGTATACATACATGAATCGCATTCTCATACAAGCCATGTTAATATCACATGACTGCAATATTTGGTAACAAGGAAGTTTTTGATTCAAAATTTGTTGTTACATAGTGAAAAATTTCCCTGTGTTGTTAATATTTTCAACAATTCAATCTTTCATACATGTTGCATTAGTATTTATTTTTATAAAATTATTAGGGCCGATTTTGATCAATAACGGCTTATTCACATGTGTCAATTGATTTCAATCTGCTACGGCATCCAAATCTTTTTAATTTACAGTTATTTTCTAATTTAAGTAAAAGTAGAACTTTGTGCTTTGCCATTGAAGATTTTTATTTTATTATTTTATCATAAAAACATGAAATTACTGTTTCTAATGTCTTTAGTACATTTTTGAATTCCGTCGACCGCTCTTATTGTATCACATGTACTATATAAACTATTCGTATTTAGTAAGAAAATGTGCATATGCGAAAGTGTTTGTGTACACAGAAGAACTGTACAAACTTGATTTGTTGAATGAATCAATAAAAATAAGAAAAAGATCAGTGCACTTTTGTACAATTAAGTTTTTTATTCGTTGTTTAATAGTATATTATGACACTGTTGTGGAGATGGTTTTCTACTCGCTTCGCTCGTGCGAAAAACCTCGAGCAAGGTAGAAAAATACCTCCCACAGCAGTCTCATACGATATTTTATAGCACGACAACCTCAAAATCGACAATAAAGTTGTCATTTTGAGGTTATCGTGCTATAAACATTTTCAAAGTAATTATTAAAGAATAATTTCGAATGAAGGCAAACGGAGATAATTATTATATTATGTGCATTGATATTTTAAACTTGTCAGTCATTTGTGGTCTTTTTTTATATCAAGCAATATTACAAGCTTTACTTGGAATCAGAGGGGAAATAACTTTATTTGTACATTAGTTATAAACGCATTTAATAACGACAAAATGAAATAATATCTTATGCATTAAAAATCTTACCACTACATAATTTATTTTGTGGAATATAATATGGCATCGCAGTTGAACTTGAAGTTTTATACTTGAAATATATTTATATGTATGCATCAATCAAATATCCAATAGAAATATCAATATATGCGTATATTAATTAATAATTTACAATATAAGTAAAATTTGCCACGAAAGAAAAAATATCGCTTATACAAATTGATTTGTTTTATTTTTTTAATGTACATACTATAATTGTCAATCTCGAGGTAATAATGGCACTACGAATTGTAAAAACTGTAACTAAGTATATATATATATATATATATATATATATATATTATGTATACTGGAGTACAATATGGAACAACGACCGTCCAATTCGGAATGCAGGGGATTCTAGACCTCGTATACGTTCCACGTTGTTACACTTGTTGACATTTTTTTTACTTTCCTCGCGTCAGTCTTTGTAAAAAATTATAAACATGTACGTACAATATTTTTTGCTCGTCATTCCAGCGGTACGATACGAATTTCGTATTGTGCGCATAATTTCAATGAAAACCGTATAATCTTATAATCTCTGAACAAATTTTATTCGCGGCGATCGTGATGTAATTTTTATACTATAATGCCGCGCATATGCGTCAATATATACTTACTAACAATGAGCATAACATGTAAGGCGCCTGTTATTCTAAAAAGTCTGACATAATTTTCGACAGTGCTTCAGGCAGTCGAATAATTAACAAAAGGTTTTACACATCTTTTTCTCATCTCTTTGATTTTCCTTCCATAACAAATCGTAGTAAGGTTTTATATTATATAATCTTCATCCAACGCAGAGCCAACCTTTTAAGCTTTCGAATTTTTTTTCGGACGGATCTTAGGATTTTCATTAAATGCCACAATAATTTAAATATATATAAATATGTATAGTTACGCTTTGAGCTCGCTATTAAAAAAAACTAGAATAAAGCATTTGTTTCGAAGAATACAATAATTATATTTAAAAATTATCAATATTTTGCTAAATTAACCATACACTGGTACTTATAACATCTAATATCTATGTATGTGCAATAAGATTCGACGCAACGATCGTTATACTCATAATAAAGTCATAAATATAAAATTTTCCAATGCTCAATAATGAAAATATCTGACTGATGGTGATTTATTCAATTTTTTAAAATTGCAGATAGATGTCACACAAGTTTTAAGCCACGCGATTCTTTTAGCATGTGTATCTTTAACTCTAGTAAAAAATATACATAAATTCATTTATATATCTTACTTAATGGACTGTCACCCAATTCGAGTTTACAAAGCTCAATTCCAACTTTACAATAAGTCAGACAATTACATAGGCGACATTCGACAGTCAATTGTATCAACCAATGCTCGAAACTTCATCAAATCAGCGCACAGTAGGTATCAGTCCTAATAATCGTGGGTGAGTGTGTGTGTGTGTATATATAGCGTGTAACATACGAGAGTAGTATAATGTCGCGGGACAAGTCGCTTCCACAAAAATAATACACATTGTTTATTAAGAAAATAAAGAGTATGTATATATTTATATATAAATAACTCACATAAGTCAACTACTCGCTATATATATGTATAATCGATACCCTTATCTTTTCACGAGGGTCGCGATAAATAAAAACTTTGTACAATCTTGTCGTCGAGCGCGTGCTGGCATGCGTTCCGGCGTATTACATAGGCTTCGAACGCACATCAAGCGCGTCTCTTCGAACCCTGATCCGTTCTATATTAACAGTATTACAATCGTCGTTCGTCCCGACGTATATTTCTTTCCTTCGTTCGTCTATATCGCTCGAAATATATAATATAATACACGCGGCGATTCGCGGGGAATGCGTTGGCGGCGGCAGCCCGTATAATAAAAATTCTTAAAGGACAGTGTTGATCGTTTCGGCAACTATGACGCTCTCGGCGTCAGCGCAGAGTCATGTGGTCGACGAGGTGGTGGTCGTCGTCGCGTTCGACGGGTCTGTGCGCCACGAATTCGCGGCCTCGCTGATAGTCGTAATCTACAAGCAGAAAAATCAATGTAGTTTTTTGCACACATGAATAAGCAAAAAATACAACTATGTCAAACACCTCACCTTATTGTCACAGCCGATGAGCGGCGTCTCAGCCGTGCTATCGTCGGCCGACCGACTGCTCGTCATGTACTGATGAGGCGGTGGTATGTAAATTGGCTTGGCCGAGTGTCCAGCGGCAACTTGCGCGTAGATCGTCGGCTCGCCACTGACTGAGGAGCTTGGCATTCGCCGTGGTAACGTCGACATAGGCAGGAGCTGCGGTCGCTGGACACTCGAGACCGGCACGGGTTGGTAACAATTGGGCGGTACTCGTCGATTGATCCTCAGCGTCAGGTCGGCGTACTGCATCTTCGACGCCTGCCGAGAAATCGTTTCGTACAGTTCTAGAGCTTGTTTCTAAACAGAGAAAGACAGAGACTCTTCGTCGTATTCTTTCTTTCTTTTTTTACAAAATAGATATGGATTAACGTATTATTGTTTGAATAATACTAATATCGCATTCGTCGATTAAGTATGGGCTCGTTTTAAACCGAGGGAAAAAGGAACTTGACCCACATCCGCGCGAATATTGCGTTAAAATTTCAACGCGCTTTCGCACACACACACACACACACACACACACATGCATACATACATCTCCATGCGTCACTCAATTTGACTCGCGGATCCGATATTTAATAAAATAAAAAAAAAAAAAATTCACGCTCGAAAAAATTCTCCTCGAAAACTCGAGGCTAATTACCTGTAAATATTCGTGCCGACCGTATAATATACATGCAAAAAAAAATATATATATCCACCTGCACATCAGAGAGGGCGATACGGCAGTGGCCCGTGTAAATCTACATCGTAAACGCGTTATCTTCTTTTTTTCCCGCCGTCGGCTGCGTGTATATACATATACATGCCCGTAGGCGGCTACTGTGTGCGAACGAACGATCCACTGAGCTTGCCACATGCGCGTCCACGCAGCTAATGTTCAATGGATATATACTTTTTTTTACACACAGCGAGAGAGAGAACGTCGCGCTCCGCAGTTTATACACTTACGTTGTTTATCGAACCCAGCGAACCGGGCTCCAGTCGAGACGAGGGCAGCTGTTGTTGCTGTTGTTGTTGTTGTTGTTGTTGTTGTTGTTGTTGCTGGAGTACGTATCGGGGCGATGTTCCCTTGCACAGCTCGGCGTATGAATTGTCTGCAATGAGGGAAAAATCGTGTTTTCAATTTGCGGTGATGGTTATGCTTGCTTTATTGTTGACGGAGATATAATAATATATTGAGCAGCGATTAATAACGAGAGCTTTATTGTTTTGTCATCGGGAGACGGAGATGTATGTGGCGTGTATACTGATTTTTTTTTGCGCTGTATTGCGGTTTGTCTGTGCATCTGTTGATCTCAAACAATTGAACAAAAGCGCAAGGTTTTTTTTGTGTTATTACAGAGAGAATCAAGGGAATTAATTATATGATCTTCAGAATTTGAAGTTTTATTTAAATATAAATTTTACATCTTTGAAATATTGTAAAATTATACGGGATTTTGTTGATCGAATATTAAATATAACATCGATTTTGAATTGAAAACGAGAAAGATTTATTTTGTGGGCTCTACAGCGCATTGGACGAATCATTTTATCATTTGATTTCGCATCCTTTAGTTATTTACTTTATGAATTAAAGAAAAAGTAACTGAAAATCGTGTTTTCAACATTAAACCAATCCTAATTAATAATGAATATTTGCAAATAAAGTTTTCTCGAAATTCGGAAAAAGGTTATTGAATAATATATTACATTAATAGATTATTTCCAAATAATTCAGTCATAGATAATTTTTCAAAACAATAAAGTGGAATTTCACGTTACAACGTACACATACATGAAGTAGCTTCTTACCAGCGTATCCTACGATGTATTACAAATCGAAAATAAATAAAAACCCCTCAAATCAACGTCCGCACGGACAAGAGATTTTTTCAAATCTAAGCAAAAAAAACTACAAGCCAAAAGACACAACAAAACGATCTAATCTCCGAGTCCAGAGAGCACAGTCCGAAATAACGCAGCAGAGCAATAACACTAAGCCGGGCTTAAGCGGTCTCTCGAAACAAGAACAACTAAAAAGAGAGCGTATCTTCGCGAGCGCACTGACCTGTCGCGTGGGGTATAATGTCAGGATCCTTCTCAAAGCTCTCGACACTATCGCTGCTCAGTGGCAACGAAGCAGTCTTGTCATTCGGCGCCGTAAGGGTAGCCATGCCACCGTCGTCGTGTTGCGAGTCCTTGTCGTCCTGAGGCCGTCTTCTGTAGCGTAGCTTCAGCGCCAGTATTATCAGGAAGATGACGATGACGAGACCAGCCGCTGCTCCGACCACCACACCCAGAAGCGGACCCGACAGCGACAGGATCACCGGCGACAAAGCTGAGGACAAGACGTAAGATGTTTCTTTTTTTTTTTTTTTTTTTACTCGCTCAGGACTCTCGATCGCTTCCGTTTTATGGGGGACAGGAGCTTTGTTTTGCGCGACGCGAGAGCAGCTCTGGTAATGGCTTTTTTACGGTAATGGATTGAACGGCTACATTTATAAAGATTCGAGATGTTACTGCGTCCTGCTGAGGGAAGTCGTGTATTGTTATTATTTTTTAATCAATTTCGGTACGTTAGGCGAGCAGGTCGCACATCCCGCGTGTGAAATGGACGTACATCTATCATCGAAAAGTTATAAGTTTGGAAATTGATGTACTGCTGTATGGACGGGAAAGAGAAGTCCATTTATATATCTCATCCTCTCTGCCTCACTGATGGATTTGTGAATTTATAAAAGAGAAAGAGAGCCTCGACAAAAAGTTGATAACTTTCGAAAAAAAAGAGAGCGCCGAAAATTCGATAAATCATATATTCACGAGTCTTTTAAACTGACGTTATTTGTTACTATTCCGTGATGAATTTCCGCGATGAATTATTCTTCCTTCTCTCTCTCTCTCTCTCTCTCTCTCTCTCTCTCTCTATATATATGTGTATACACTCTTCCGTTTTTTTTACTTTACTCTGCACCTTCCAGTCCATTGCAAAAGCTCTATTGACGCGAAGCGCGCGTCTCGAACGTTCGTTCATCGATGGCAATGCTCTTTCTCGCGATTGAACGCGTTCTTTTATTATCGTTGACTGGTGTGTCGGGTAGTATATTTTTTTCTCGCTCGAAATCACACACACACATACGTAGTCACAGTGGTGCAGTAACGATCTCGACTTTGAAAATCTAATAAACAACGTTAGTGTTATATGCATTATGTTTTAACATTAAAAGCAATACGAGTATATAAAACTTATACTACTATATAACTAATTACAGTAGTTTTCTGCTAATGTACTCGACGATGTATTTCAACAAAGCGAACTTATAAATATACAACATGCGTCTATGTCTACAAGCAAAATCACAAGGCAAGCTTATTTTGAAGGGAAGCTGTGTGGGTATATATATATATATATATATATATATATGCGTGTGCAAGTACTTTCATTAATATCCATCAAAGCATCGTCGCCGCGTAGTTTTAAGCATGGCTGAAAAATGCGTCAAAAAGTTTATTAAATTTCCTCTCATTCTTCCCTTTCATAATATATACTCATCCCCCATTGCGCGAAGATAAATTGTACCTCCTGCATTACCTTTATGTATGCGCACGGACGAAACAAATGCTTCGTTTAATTAAAAGGTTTTTTATTTAACGATAATGTGCGTTAGGAGAAATGCGTTAAAAACCGAGATTCTATATATATGTATACATTTCTTCATTGTTCCACGGGTCAACGCGTATAATCCTCTTAAGCCACGGTTTATTATTACTGTTATTTCCATAGTATAATGCAAGTTGATGCGTATACACTGTTAGCATCGTCAAATTGGGGATTAATATTTTTCATCTTTAAAACTATGTGTATCTTGATTCTTAGCTTTGTATATAACCACTGCCGAGTAATAAAAAATAATCAGATTAACGAATAACAATTCGGTAAAGATTTAAGGATATATTCATTTTTCGTATTTGTAGACTCGCAGTTTTCATTTCTATGTTAAGTAATACCATTTACATAGTTCGTGCTCAGCAAACGCTGCAACTTTTCTCAAAATGCCTGTAATTACTTTCGCCAATATTTTCATGATCACAATCTTTTGCACAAACCGTTCTAAAACCTCGCGATTACAAATGCTCAGTCTAAATTACAACCTCGCCTCGAACGTGTCTACCAAAGAAATTTTCCACCGAAGCGTTTTTATCGGGACACTCATCAGGCACTATATAATACAATAAATCAATAAATTCGAATAAGACACGAATTCGGGATAACAGGGACTAATTCTTGCTTCATAAAACATACTGTTTATCCATGCAGCAGCCTTGGCGTAGATACCTGGAAAGGACTGGTGCTCCGAGTTTTTGCCATCGCGCAGTAGTTGTCCACTGTGGAGAATAGTGGCATCGCTGGTCGCATGAGCCGTCATTACCCTCAAGAATAAGACAAGACCGGATTGGCTGCGTTGCGCCGGCAGGTCCGTCACTTCGAGCATCGAGGGGGTCATGCTCGTCGCCGAGGCGAGTAACCTTCTCGTCTCCGCGTCGAATACTTGAAGTACGTACATGGCACTTTTCGCGTCGACGTAGTCACTCTCGGCGCAGCTCACTCGTACGGTTGAACGACTTTCCTCGATGATCGTGCAGTTCTCCGGCGATGGTGGACGCATTGATTTTTCACCTATTATGGGGTCATTTTGGGTTTGGCTTCGTTTGTAAAAAGAGCGTTTCTGCGAGCGCGCGTTTGCTTCTTAACTAATTTTTTAAGTGTACAATTTAGCTTATATGTTGTAGGAAGCAAGGCTTGGGTTATGTATAATATAATATGCTCTTGTAGTCAGCGTGAGAGCTCATTTAGGAAAGCTTTAATTGCTACGCGGAAAAAAAAGTTAATATTTGATTTTCATTCTTTTTGAATTTCAGCACTATTCCCCTGGAGTCTATGTTAATGAGAAAAGTTATCATCGCCTTCGAGAACACGGGTTTCTTCTTCCTCTGCGTATCCTACTCGAAGAAAAAAAATAAGGTTCGCCAAACTTCACGAAAAATTCATTTATACGTAATCTAAGCGACGATGATCACTTTGGCAAAGGTATATCCCGATTAAGGGGAGGGAAGAACGCTTAAGAATCTGAAATCCCTGGGTGATGCTGTTTTCACTCTGCAAAGAAGTTTAGAGAGAGAGAGGGAGAGCTGCCCAGAATGTGGCTCCGTGCCATTTTTGCCCAGAGAGCTTTAACGTATGAAACGAGCAGTTGAAACGACAACGCGACCCTCTTACACATATATATATATATATATACAACGGAGCGAATTTTTAATGAAAAATTCTCTCCGTGTCTACCCGTTGGAAAATCTCTCCCAGTTGTACTTTATATAGAATGCATCGGAGTATAATGTGTTTATGTATTAAGTAGTAAAACTTGAGCTATGGATTCTATCTACGAACGAGCAGCCCCGTACTGTGTGCTCTAGCTCACATCAAGGGTAATATATTCAAATTTTTCTTTGCGGCTCTGCAGGCTTCCTCTTTTTATGTCGTAATAAAAGTTATAAGGTTCCCCGGAGGTAAATTTAAAAAATTTGCATACACCTTTATATTAAATTTTTTTTCCATGTATCTTGCATCGAAGACAAGAGTGTACACCGTGTCGTTCGAATTACAACGTTGCCCTCTCTCTCTCTCTCTCTCTCTCTCTCTCTCTCTCTCTCTCTCTCTCTCTCTCTCTCTCTCTCTCTCTCTCTATTCATGGTTATTTTCTACTAAAAACATATTGAAGAATCTTTTTTCAACGTCGTCCTAAGCATGGCATTGCAGAGTGAATTTCGTTAATCAAGTTTCATTCCGTCAAAGTTTATTTTACCTAAGGCAAGGGATTCGCGGTTTGCATTTTTATTAGAGTTAGAAAATTAAGTCAATTGAAAGCTCTGCCACAGAGACGCCGACGACTTTAATTACCCCGCCCGCCGCGCTTCATGCAAATTAAGCTATTGAATGCGAAAGATTAGTGTCAGTAACCCAATTTAGTGATGGCCCTCTCTCTGGGAATTAATTAACCTCGCTCTTAATACTAAGCATTACAAAATATACCGAGACAAAATTAGTTCTCTATTATAATTAATAATGCAAGTGTGTGTGTGTGTGTGTATAGAACAAATGAGAACGAAAGTGTTTATATATACGCACGAAAGTGAAGTTTGGTGTATATGGTGCGAAACTATTAAAAGCTTATATATAGTGTAAGTGAACGTTTTAATAATACTGCAGTGAATAATCGAGTGACAAATTGAAATGTGCGTCGAAGGCGTATAATTTACAGTATACACAGGGACGAAAAAAAGGTAATCTCTTCCTCATACGAAAAAAGCCAATCAATCAGTGGAGGCGTAACCACGAAAATCCAGCGAAAACGAGCAATCGCGTTCTCTCTCTCTCTCTCTCTCTCTCTCTCTCTCTCTCTCTCTCTCTCTCTCTCTCTCTCTCTCTCTCTCTCTCTCTCTCGCTCTCTTTCAATCGCGACTCTTTTCCCTCTTGGCGCGCGCATCTCGCCCTCCTTGCAAAAGAGCCAAAGTGAAAAAGAATAATTTTAGAATCAGTGGGAAAGAGCTTCTATCTCTTGCTATCGCATCTTCTCGTTCTCTCTTTCTCAATCTCTCTATATACGTAAACGAGCTTTCACGCGCGCGCGCGCCTATTCGATTTCCATAGTCTCTGCCGAGTCTGCGAAACGCGAGAGGAGAGTGAGGCAACACAAGCTCACTCCTTTCTTCTCGGGGAAGCGTTGAAGTGATCAGCCGCGGCGAGCAATTCTCCTTCCAGAGGATAAGGATAGAGAGATGAGGAACGAGCGAGGAGAGAGACAGCGAGAGGTAGTCCCGTAAACCGTTTGTTTAGCTGGTCGATCAATGGTGCTGGCTTTCCGTGTCCTGTACGTATACATGTATACCGAGTTGTTGTAGTCGACTGTGTGTATATGTACATTGGCGAGGACAATCAGTGTGAAAGACGCGAAAGAGAAATGTTTCCAGAATGTGGAAGGACAGACTCGAAGCGATATATATATATATATAAAGAGCACTGATGGCAACTCTCTTGTGATGCCGAGGAGGACACACAGGAGAGAGAACGAAAGACTTTAGCGAAAATAATTTATCAACTCGTGCCGAAATCACTTTCTAACTTTGTAACTGGCTGCTTGGCTTCGTCTCTCTCTCTCTCTCTCTCTCTCTCTCTCGAGCGCGCGCGCGCGCGCGCTTGCTTTGCTATCCGTAGGCGTATAGAGAAGCAACTACTGTCGTGCTCGATTTAAAAAGATAATGGAGTTAGAGACTGTACATACACACTTCCTCGAATGTTTACTCTTTCTTTGAATCTTGCTCTCAAAAGAGAGAGAGAGAGAGAGAGAGAGAGAGAGAGAGAGAGAGAGAGAGAGAGAGAGAGAGAGAAAGAGCAATAGCTTTTTCGAAACTAACTGTTAACATTTACTTTGGCTCGCGATCAGTTTTGCAGGTTACTCTTCTGAGTTTTATTTAACAGTATAATATTAGCTATTGACGCGTCTAGTACAATTAATATGATTCAGCTTCGAAACGAACACCTGATACAATTGAAAGTGCTGCAAAATAAATCGAAAAATATAAAAGTTTAAAGAGTTGTTATACAACAACTTTCAGCATCGATTATATACTCTCACACAAGTGCCAATCGACGACAATCTCTCCCACGGAGAACAGTCTATATAATCTGAACACAAGCGCGCGTCGCAGAAGCTCACATATCTCAGTTATAGCATTTCCTGCGCCACTCACCAGTACGTCTCTCGGGCATGTTGAGCGTCGTCGTGCGCAAGGTGACAGGTTCACTGCGACCCTTGGCATTACTTGAATAAAGGGTGAGCTGGTACGTCGAGCCTGGCTCGAGGCCACTAATGCTGAACGCCGGTGCCTTGCTCGTCAGATTGTAGATCAGAGCCCCGTCGGATTTCGACGACACCGGACTCGACTCCAGCTCCACTAACAACGTGAACTTCTGAGGCAGACCTCCGTCGAAGCTCTCCACGCACTCCGCGTGCAGCGTGTCCGTCGTCGTGTTCTGCACCGTGCAGTTGTGCGGTGAGTCTGGTCGACCTTTGGACAAACAATAATTGGTGTTTGATATTTGAATAGAAGACAGGATTTTGAAAAAAAAACGATATCTTACCAGCAGGTACCACGTGGAAGACACAAGGATCAGTCTGAGCTCCCTGTTCATTGGTACCGGAGCACAGCAGTGTTCCGTAATCAAGCTCAGTCATGGGCGTGTAAGATACCACGGAGCGGCTACCCTCGCTGCTAATGAGTTCGAGAGGTATGTCCATAGCTTCCATCGTGTTGTTGAACTTCCAAGTGAAGGTGACGTCTCGTGGGTTTGCCTCAAGCTCGCAATTTATGCGTACGGTCTCTTGACGCGCCACACCGAACACCTTCGTCTGACCGGGACGGCATACTGGCGCGACTGTGTACGTAACATGAAAGAGATGGTAAATATGGTTGAGAGCAGTTTATGCGCTCGCCCCGTGGGACGCAGTCGAGGAGTTTTCGTGTCCCACGAGGGGACGACGCGACGTGTGAATCGCGTATCAACGGCTTACGCAAGCGAGGAACGCGCGTGAATTTGAAGGGAGTATATTTTTGATGCTGATCGTAAAGTAGATTGGAAATGGAAAATACGGGCTTCGAGATTTGCAATATATTCGTTTATTTTCACGTCTCTCTGCGACAAATCTCGATCTCGCGTTTACCAGCAAATAGCAGCTCTGAGAGGAGAAAACGTTTCTCTTGCGAAAGTTAAGGAATTTCACACTCCGATATAAAGTTTGGAATTCCGCGCATATATGGTATATAAGCTGCGACGATTTGAATGCAATTAATTGTCCGGAAATTAAGTTTTAAGCGTATAAAGTGGAAGGAAAGCGTCAGGCCTTCCGACCACACATACGTAACTTTCTGAATTTCAGTTCGCAATAGTAGCTTCTCGACAAACAGTCTGCGGGAGAGTCGAAAGCGCGCCGCAGACTGTTGAATAAAGACGAGCGCTGGCGCCAACATACCTGTACGTATATAGCCAACGTTCGTTTATTTTAGTATACTTTAAAAAAAAAAAAATTACTCACGCTCGAATGAAGAAAGCAAAACTTCATTGCGAGTAAAGCAACCCAAGGAAATAATTAAACAAACGTTTGTAGTTTAGCGATACAATGCACCCAGCGTGCACTCGTCGTTTAAGAGGACCTGAGGAGTTTCTTGCTTTCGGTCGCGAGTGTGCGTGTGTATATATATATAAAGACGAGAATTACAGTTGAAAGCAAAGTTCGTCGCGAGGCAAGTTTACAGTGCGCATAAAGGCCTCGTCACGATGGGCCTCGCCTCGAAGTGCGCGTAATGAGCAGGTAATGAAAAAGCCAATAGTATAGCTGGAGAAAAGTTCAACGGTATGGAGGAACTATTTAATTAACAATTTCACTCCGACGCGAAATATTTCGGTAACCGAGAGAGCTTCGCGTTCTATGTAGGTATATAGAGAGAAAGCTATACCGGAATTCCGTAATAAGTGCTCGCGCGAAAATTTCCAACCGTATAAGCCGAGAGTATACATATCCAGCTTAATTAGTGCTAATAGCAAACACGCGCCGGATTTCCAAAAGTTAGCGGTTTCGATTTTCAGCAGCAACAGCGATCCTCCGGAAAAAGACGACCATCTGCTGAAAAACCGAGAGAGAGAGAGAGAGAGAGAGAGAGAGTTGGTAAAAAATAAAAAAATAGTGCGCTTCCGACCGCAGCGCTGGAAATTCTTCCTCTATTTATCGAGTAAATGCAACTTTTTCTTATATATACCACAGCTGTGACTTGGAGAAGAAGTTTACTCAGTGCCAAAGTTGCGCGCATCGATACTTTACGCTCCGATGCTTTCAAAGAATAACATTTTAATCATTTCTAATTGACTGCGTTGAATTTTCTAAAATTTACATACTCCATGTTGTTTGAAGTGCCCTGAGTCGAAGCGTTTACCCCGAGTTGCACTATACACAATGCGAGAGCTAGTCCAAATGAAAAAATCTCATAATCCATTCACAGTATAAAAAGAAAAATCAGTACAGCGATCCGCAATTTCGAGACCACCGAGGAAAACAGCCGTCAGGCTCGAAACAAAAGAACAAAAACTAGACGGAATGTAAAATTCATGTATATACCGGAAACTGAAATTCTCTCCCAACGATCGAATTGAACTTTCCCATCTGTATATATACATATAGACACTTCGGCCCAGGCAAAAGTTTCGGTTCTGCAATTTCGATGCAGCCACTCTCTCGCTCTACATCTCGTGCGAAGGATCGATATATAGAGCCGTGATGCTCGTTCCGTGGCGCGCGAATTCTGAAACTCACACTTTATGTCCAAATTCAGCTGATTGCTCTCGCCGTCGCCTTCTTGATTACTGCCGACGCAAGTGTAAACGCCGGCTCTGTTGCGCGACACGTTCTGTAGTACCAGGCTCTGATTGCTGACTATCGTGCCGCTCGCCACACTGTGATATAGCGGATTTCCCTGTTGGTCATTTTTTTTTTTGCAGGTTCGTTCGATTTTCAGAGGCGTAGGCATGGAACAAACAAACAAACAGAGGAAAAATGATTTAATTCTATATATGCGCATATATATGCGCAGAGGAACGTATAGACTTGTGTAAGTGTATATACGCATGTGTACGTTTATTAATAAAGACTTGTAAAAATATTCAGCGTATCGTTGCAAAGACGTTTTGATTTTCTAAATGAATTAATAGATTTTGTAAAAAAAATAATATACAAAGCTTTGGCTATGTAACAGGTTAATTTTCCAGCGAACGTAATTTTTATACGGAATGGTTCTGACTTTCTCTGGTCAATTGTAATTGACATGTGAAATTTAATTCCAGCTCTAACTCAATACAACGAAAAAAATGTTTTCATTTGAAAATAAAGGATGTGCGTTTTCGAAACTAGTTTAAACGAAAAATACTCCGAAGCGAACACGCTGAATTCATGAAATTGCTTCGCCTGCATTTTCTCTATAATTTGCATTCAATCCGAGCAAAGTATCGAGAGCTTTATTTCAATTTCGAAAAAACCATTCCCAAATACAGAGAGCTATACCGCATACGTACACATCCCACCACGTCTACATATATATATATATATATATACCGATAACCTACCGGATAATGCGACCCTCCCGGTAATTTTGGTAAAGCACACCAAAGCCATTCCACAAAAACACTTCTTTCCCTCTCAGACGATATCCGCTATAGATTAGATTAGCGCAGCGTCGTTGTCGTTTCTTTTTCTCACATTTATACACACACACACACACACACGCGCGCGCGAGGCCATACGGACTCAACTCGCTCCCGTTTAATGTGGTAAGTACTTACGTTGTGCTTCCAGGAGACTTTGTAGACCCAGGGATTCGATTTGATGTTGCACTCGAAGTAGACGTCGAGGCCCTCGCGAATGGCACTCGCATTCAAGTTACTGCCGAGTTCTAACGTGATTACCGGCTCGTCTGTAATGATTGCCAGCAGAGTGAGTCGAGATTGAACTATCGGAACTGGAAAGGGGATGATGACTATGATGGGGAGAGAGAGAGAGAGAGAGAGAGAGAGAGGGTTACACGCGATATTGCCAGACGCGCTCGCGCGAACTTCCGGCGAGCAAAACTTGCGAGCGCGCACGCGCGCGTCAATTTGAGCTTCATGCCTATGGCGGCTAATGCGCGTGTTACGTTATAATGCAGTTCGATAGATTTTGATTCGAGTGCTTTTCGCATATCGTCGGAAGCCCCTTGTGCTCGATGAAACTCCGTGTGTCGCGAGTAGAAAGGGTAAAAAAAACAAGCGCGACAAGAGATGCGCAAAAAAACAACTCGTTCGTCGCGCTGATCAAAGCTCGACGACACGGGCAAGCTATATATAGTATGTATATACGCATCCCCGAGGTGCAATAAACTCGACGGTGCGGCCTGTCGCGCATATAAATTCCATACACGCGCCCGCGCACAGCGCAGTTTACGCGAAAGTTCACGAGCCTTTTCCGAAGGCTGCAACTACATATATCGATATTGGAGCCCGAAAATCACAGCGATTTTGTTTGAGGTCACCCTCCAGAGTCTATCCTCACTTGAGGGGTTATGCAGGAGTGAGAGAGGTGTAGATTTGCATGACAATGCGCACGACGCCGACGGCGTGAATTATCCCTCGAGTCCTCCTGGACAATTCGAGGACAGAGAGAGAGAGAGAGAGAGAGAGAGAGAGAGAGAGAGGAAGGTTGCGGGAATAGATTCAGGAAGTACTTACGATGTATATCGAGCTTCCAGCCGTCCTCCATTTCAGAATCCGGGATTACGGGAACGCTGCCACGGCAGGACAGATATTTCCCGGCGTCTTCGATGCTCGGCACGAAGGTCAGGATGCTCGTCGTCGTGTTCTTGTCCGGGCTGACCTGTGTGTGGCAGAGAAGAGATTTTTTTTTTATTAGTAGGATTGCGAGAAAATTGTATGAATATTTACAGGGTATAATATTGGCCTGGAATTTTCAAGCTTTTTTTCAAGCGGGATTGCACGATCGAGAGAGTTACGTAACGAAGGAAGCATCTTGTGCATTCGAAATATTCGATATAATAGCGAATTTGAGGAGATGTTGGAAATTGTTCAATTATCCACTGTACGTACCGAAAAAACGGGAGCGAAATCGAGAGCCTTTTTTTCTACAAATTGAAACAACTTTTTATCGTTACGACATTACGATCTATATTATATAGCGAGCTTTTAATTAATTGAGAAGAATAAATTAAGACGAACGCGAGACGTCGGGGAGAGCGAGCGTTTAATTGGCGTGGAGGAGTGCGCGTTTGCCTGTCGGATTATTAAATCCTTGTGCTCTCAGTGTATATATATATATATATATATATATATATATATATATATATATATATATATATATATGTGCATAGGCATGCAAGCGCCCTTCTTCCACTGGTGCGAAAGAGACAATATCCATTATAGAAGGAGGAGCGATTCTTTTGATGAGAGTCGTATATACCGAAGGAAAGAGATCGCCATTGAAATACGAATTCGCAAAGAATTAAATTCAACTTTAATTTGCTCAGGCTAATGGAAACTCTATCCCTTCGGATTTTTCAAATTTTTCGTTCAACACCTTTAATTAAAACGCAGTTATACACGAGTTATTTTTAATTCAAGCGCTTCGATAACGAATTTGCGCATCTCTTGCGGAGATTATAATTAAAGAAGAAAAACACATTTTACACCGAGAGAACATCGAGCATTATTCGCAGACAAACGCGCGTCACATTTGCATTACAGCCGACTGCACACAACATTGTCACGAGAATTATCCTACGGCGTATAATTCCCCGAAAAATGCAAACGCGCACAAAAAGCTAGTTATTTTCCAGCGGAAGAAACGAACAACTCTCTCTCTCTCACCCTCTACATATACATTTCCCCATCGCGGGCGCAGGTGCAGCGCAAAAAACGAAAAAGCTAGATTTGCTCTCAAGCCAAAAAAAAAGTCTCCGGCATTCGCGCACGTACTTTAATCGAAAAGTCCGTGAACCGAGAGAGAGTTTTCGACTCGCGCCGTGTATATATATATATCCTCCCTGGTGACCGGAGTCCGGAGAGATTATCGCTGGTCGCGAGACGAGAAATTTCCGCCTTGGGAGGCATTAATGTGTACGCGATTCGCGAAAATCGAGGAAGCATAATCCTGACCCAATTAGATGTGAGAGGGAAGCAACTTTGCCTTTATAGCGCGGCGATCGGTGCGCTGTGGCTACTCCCCCTACCTCCCCCCCCCCTTCTCTTTTGGTGTGCAGAAGTTAAGAGGTTTAGTTAAACCGATATCCTCGCGCGGCAAAGTGCATTTATCCGTGTTCGCGATGATCGCGCAGCTGTGGAAAATTTAAGCCGTTAATTTGAAATTGCGCGGATGCGATAAAACCTTTTCATTAGAAAAAAAACGAGCAAAACACACACGCGTCCCTTGTGTGTATGCGAGAGATAGAGAAAGGGAGAGAAATCGAAGCTTCTGGCTTGAATGGCTCACATTCTCTTAAGAGAATTCTCTTTGATCGACATCGGCTCTCCACACGTACATAGCTATACTCACACGTGCTGGCAGCCAAACCACTCCCGCATTCTGTATTTTTTTCTCTCTCTCTCTCTCTCTTTTATTCGCTCTTCTGCTGCTGCACTCATGGATCTACTCACCGCTCGGTGAACGTTTTGCAGAGGGATGCCTCCCTTGGTCCATTCGATAGTCGGCGTCGGCTTGGCACCGACGACCTCGCATCCTATTTCGTAAGTCTGCCTTGCGCTCAATGGCCGGTTCTCCCCCTGCAGTCGTACCCACAACGGCCTCACTATAAAATATAATGCGCATAGTTTTTCCGAGTTCTCTTCTCGCATACATACACACGTATATGTATAATGTTACATGGAAGCTCTGCAGCGGTTTGATATTTTCACGGCTTATACGCACGTATGTGTGTGCGACGGTTCTACATGTATTATGTAAGCAGGCAGTTTTTGGCCACTGCTGCGAGAGCTTTTTCCTCGCGAACTTTGTTCGTGCGTTCGATACAGAAACGCGCGGGTATATAGAACTTGCGGCTCTCCCTCTCTGTGTATATTGACTTTTTGCGGCTGCGGACGGGCTTTGTAAATTAGAGGCGAAAGTTACGCGATAACGTCGTCCGGCCAAATGGGAGGCTATTGTTTTTTCTTTATGCGCGGCTTCCGGGCGATAGCCATTCGATGTTATGTATACGTATACATTTTTGTAACTCTGCTGAATCATTTAAATGCGCTCGATTGAACGGCCATGCCTTTGCGCGTCGGCCTAATAATAGTCGCTCGGAATACGAAACAAAGCTCTCTTCGGTGTATATAAGAAATGTATTGTCAGGCGACATATATTAAAATTTCAAGTTTATGCAAATTTGGATTACAAACTATTGTGCTTGTTAGCCGTTCACGTTAAATTTGAGTTTATTGAAAATAATACCAATATTTTTTATATGCTAACATTAAATTTAATATATTTTAAACCGTTCCGAAACGCCTCGAGACTACAACACCCAATACTCACAATATTAGAACAAGCTCGGCAAAAAGCTCCGTGAAAATACCGCATATTATATTTCCGGTATTCTAATAATCGCATATCCCGCGAAGAATTTCCTGCGGCTGGTGCGGTGAAAAAAAATGTAAATCAAAAATACGAAAATTCCGCAAACTCGTAAAAGCACTTCTTCACACAAACGCGCTAGGTACGCCGATCACGTATACGCATTACAATACAAAGCGTAGCGCGCCGGCACTTTTCTCGCTGCGGAGCTGCCAAAAGTGAAAAACTTGAATCATGCGTATTCCGCGCTTACGGTTCATGTCGAGGGAGACTGAGCTCGAGATAGGCGTGACCATGTTATTGTTGGAGGCCTGACAGGTGAGAACAGCTCGTTCGTGTCTTCGCTCGAGCTTTTCCAATCGAAGCACGTTGCGCACCTTCTTCGTACCGATTACCTCGTAGCTGTCGTCGAGCAGTGCGTTCTCCTGCCACCAGGTAACTCGAGGCTGTGGTCGTCCTGCAATTTATGAAGTGTATACGTTATATTTTGTATGTCATAGAGGTCTATATTTAAATGTTTTATTTGAATGTTTTATTTACACTTTCGAAAACTTCGATTACCAGCGTTAATCCATTCGCTCGCAATTCCGCGTCAATGAAAATTCCACACACAAAAAAAAAACATGAAACAAGCCGCATTTTCCCTTACACACAAGAAGGCCGGGGAAGGCTCGAATGCGCGCCTCGTCATTTTCTAAATGCAAGTCTCTCTTACCGACTCCTTTCTCTTTCTTCCTCTATAGATGCAGGTGCACACGCTCGCGGGATCAGTGGCGTATAAAGCTTCTTTTGCGCGGCTCTTTGCGGAATCCTCGAAGTGTGTTTTGCGCGCGCGCGCGAGGAAGACGCCGCCGGCTTTATAATTCGCGACACACTTTGCGTGATGAAAGTTTTCCCTTTGTTGGTTTGTACATATATGCACTGTAATTTTGCGCTGAAGTACACCGAGAGAAATTTCGAAGGCTCAGCGCTCCATGTTATTGCGGCCGTACAGATCTCTATCGATCGAGTGTTTTGCCGTCTATTCTCGTCGTTCCCGAATCCCGAAATTTTCCGAACTCTGGCGCTACGAACATAAGCGTCTACCGCTTCGACTTTCGAGCTCCAGCCGACACGCTATAGTATCCAAGTTTCGAGGTCTGAGACTGCGAAGCGTCGAGTCCCTGCGGTACGGAGAATCTTGGAGTCCCCACTCTCGCAATTCGACTGCTATTAATACCATGTCTCGCTCCATACATGCACGAGAATCGTAGAGTATCTATACTTCGAATTCGAAGCCGAATCATTCGTATTTAGAGGGGACAGAGTACAATATTATTCGTGTTCCCGTACCTTCGGAAGTATCGAGCGCTGAGCCTTCGAAATTTCTCTCGGTGTAGTTACTTTTCTTGCGAAGACGAGAGAGAGAGAGAGATAAGCGATTGTTCGCGTGATTTCGAAACTACTTGTGTGTATTATCGTAGAATTGATTAAACGTCGCGGCTGATCAAAGTCCGTTTGTCGAAGACGTTGTTTGTTATATCTTGTCGGTTTATATCTGCGGCTTTCCGGAACAACCGCCTAAGTACACTTTTCATGTTTTTAGACTTTAATTTGCGCACTGATCTCCAAGATCAGAGCTACAGAATTGAGCCGCGATAAGTTAGCAGTTCAATCAGATATTCGTTGAACTCGAGAAACGCGTGCTTTATGTTGATTTTTCATTTTCTTTCACCTGAATTCTTTTAAAAAAGCACGAAACTGGTATTTATCATATAAATATAGATGAGTGAGTCGTAATTTTGAAACCTTTTGTGTACTGGTTTAGACCTAAGAATTGTCGGTTTGACGAAATCCAAGATAAAAAATCCACTTTCACTGCCGTACAGAATCTCGAAATTTTTATTTTTCGTTCTCGACTTCCGGACCTTTTCTATATCTTGTTTGATATGCCTAAAAATGACGAAAATCGACGATGAGCAATAGAATTCTTGCGTAAGACACTTTTTATTCTAAATTCAAGTGGACTTAGGCGGTTGTGCACGTGGCTATTCCACGAGTATGAGGACACCTTCGTAGGTTATTCCATTTTTAAATCAAAAGTGCTTGCTTTAAAATACGACAAACCGGTCCCAACTCAATTTGCGGCAACATTGGACTTAGGCGTTTGTTCCGGAAAGCCACAGATATATAGCCATTAAAGGAAAGAGACATGCGAGAATGAGGAAAAATATTTTATACGTGTATGTGTATATGCTAATCTTGGGAGATGTTTCCTTTTTCACGCATATATACACGAAGCACGTTTTAATGATGCCGTAAGACCTCATTGACTTTGACAGCGATGTAACCGCAACCGCAAGATATACGATACAGTCGTTGAGATTGAAGGAAAATATTTGAGATATTTTCGTTATTTTAATACTCTCTGACGCGCGTATCCATACAGGGAAAAATTAATGGTATTGACCTGAATCGGGTTGAAAATTAACGTTCCATCATCGTTTCGCATAATTCAATGTCAAATAACGCGTTTACCGATCGTATCATCGCGGAATTTTTCCGAGCTAGCGACTTATACATCCTTGATATAAGGGCGCGCATCTCGTACTTTTTTCCCTACTTTCGCTCGAATAATTCGAGCATATGTATGTTATATCCAAAGGTATTCGATTCCGTCTCGTTATAATACTGCTCTCGCGTTTGACGCACGAGTTTCACGTCGCGATTATGCATAAAGTATCTGCATATATATATATATATATATATATATATATATATATATATGCATCGGTGAAGGAACGACTGACCGAGTTTATATATAATACGAAGGCTGCATCATCGAGTGTATCATTATTTCAAGTTTAACCTGCAGCGTGTATATATATATATAGAGGCTTGCTCGAGTGCAAAGTTCATTAGGTGAAGAACTCGCGCGAAATTTTAATGATCTCAAGTTTGAAAATTTTATATATAAAGAGAGAGATTCTTCATGAAAAAAAGTTCGAAGGTTCAAGAGCGAAATACGTGCGTTGCCTGGTAATTATATGACTATACGACCGATGCAACTTCGAGCTTTTATAGAAATGAATGCACGCGCCGATGCTTTTTTTTTTATACACACGGCGTCGCATAGTGTACGTTATATCGATTTTTACGTATACCCGCAGGTATGTGAAAACAAAATTTCGAAGCTCATCTATATAAGGGGAAAAAAATGAAAAATTTTCACCAGAGGACATTTAGAATGCAAACTGAAACTCTCGCTCGCGCACGAAAAATCATGCGGCAGGACAGGCACGATTTGCATTTCAATGTATATAGCCTCTTCGATGGATGTAAAATCGTCCTTCGCTACATGTGATATTAAATTTGAGCGCTGGACGAGCTTTCACCGACAAATGTTGCGCATTAATCACCCCCCCCCCCCTCCCGCCACTCTTTTAATCAGCTGCACAGCCGGTTACTCGCGGAGAATAAAAAAAGAAGGAATTAACGGAGGAACAAACGGCGAATGGCTGGAACGCGAATGTGGGTATACATATATATATTATATATACAAAGAAGAAAAGCATAGGACTTAACGAAGCGCTGTTTACACTCTCGGACGATAATAAACGATCCTTGAGGAAAAATCAGGGGATGTACTCTCCCTCTCCCTCTATATATGTATAAAACAAACCGCTCTCTTGGCCGGCGCTCATTTGCAAGGTGAATTGCGCTTAAAATGCAAGAAGCGCGCTCGCGCTAAACCCAATAAGTCAAGGAGTATTATGTAAATGCTGCGCTGCTTTTTCTCGCAACAGCGTCAAACGCCGTCCAGCAACAAGTATAAAAGTCTACATATATATATATATACACACACAAAAGCGTCCGCCGCCGTGTCATCCCTCCTTCGCGATAGGATATGCAAATTAGTGTTCCCTCTCTCTCTCGCTCAGTGCGGAATTTTTCCAACGAAAAATTTCTTATACCTGCTCCCGCCCCCCTTCTTCGTCGTCGTTTGCAGCGCGGCGTGTTTTCTTCTTTGCAACGGCGCATGCATAATATTCGGTGAATTTTCTAACCGCGCGCGCGCGCGCGTTTATATAACTTATTCACCGTTTATCGATTAAACATTGTTATTCAGTGCGTATACATACGGCATTTGCTCTCATTGAATATATCGTAAAAGCCGCGTAATCAGAGCGAAAGCAGGTGTACTCGTATGCATGAGCTTCGATCTTTCTATATATATATATATATATATATACGTATACACTCGGACTGTGTTTGGCTCGAGACGATGCTTGCTTTTTCGCGAGGTACTACTTCGGTTTTTTATTCCTTTCGTTCGGCCGAAATTATGTAAGCGAGAGAGAAATTTTATGCTCGATCTGCTAGGAGTAAGGTCGCTATATATGCACTCGAGTCAAGCTATTTTTCTCCTCTTCTCCGAAAGTTCAGTCTTTGGGGCGTGTGTAGAGTTGACCTGAGAGAGAGAGAGATAGAGAGAGAGAGAGATGAAGTATGTTACAGTTTCGGATAGAATTTTTTTTCTTCTTTTACTTCTTAGAGTAATGTATTTGGATTTCTCTTTCGGCTGGTCGGATGTGTAACATTTCCATTGCAAAGGTTTTACCTCGTGTGTGTGTGTATATATAAGGGAGAATCGTATGAATGATACTTCAAAGGCTGAGTAAATAAAGATAGAGCTTCTGCGTTTTAATTGGAAATTCCCTTCTTTTCGAATAATTTTACGGAAATTTTTTATTTTTTCGAGGAATAAGAGGAGCTTGCTTTAATTTAATGATTTCACGATATATTTACAGCGGAATTGTGTACTACATACTATAATACAGCATATCGAGTTTAAAATAACCTTGCTTCGCTCGTAATTCGATTCCACCCTCTGACATCAACTTCGAAACACATAAGAGCGGTATTTCGTTCGTTATATTAATAATGCGCTTGAAACATCAAACGTGGAAAATATACGGAAATTTAAAAAAATCTCTTCATACGCCCTTTTTTTTCATTCCGTTATACCCTATGATAATGAGCTAGTTGTTAAACATAGAGCTCGAAATTCAAATACGAGCACAAAAAGCTACAACTCGGTGTTCACGTGCACGTTATTAGCGTTACATAAAGAGAAATTTTCCTCGTTAAACGTACTCGCATTGTTCAAGAGATCCTTCGTTAGCTCGTATTTATGTAGTCCAAGATATAAATTACACATTCTGTATACACGAGCATATTTTTATCGCACGCCAAACACATCTACCGCAGAGCAATTGAGAATCTCCGCGGCCTCCTATTCACCCACAAGCACGTGTACATAAATTATCGGCGTGTATTTCCACGAATTTTGCGTTGTGTCAAAAAAATTCCGCATCCACGTACATTTATTCATCAATCAAAAAAAAAAAAAAAAAAAAAATTTTCATACCGTGCACATATACTACGTAACGTTGCGCTACCCCATTGAAACCCCATTTTCCACTCATCTGCGCCACGAAATCGAAAAAGAAAAAAAAATACTCGAGTACACATATATAACTCGGCAAACGCCGCGAGAATATTAAACAGTTAATTCGCACGACCTCTGCACACCGAATATATATATATACAGACGATACAGATCACAAACTGCATAGTACTAGTCGTAGTTGACGTATATAGAAGTGTTCCGGTGGTATAGAGGGCACGGAACGATTGTATATTTAGCAAAGTGTTGATTGCATTTACTGACCTCCAGAGGCGACGCAGGTGATGTTGAGCGAGGCGCCCTCGCTGTAGGGTCCGAGCACGTAGTACGGTATGTGCGACTTGCCGTCCTCGTCCAAAATGCTCAGCTGCTCCGGCGGTACTGCGGAACACACGTGTACGTAAATATATATAGATGTACGTATGCATATAGCGCGAGAAAGCGAAATGAACTTTGCTACTGGTATACGTGTGTGTATATAGCAGCGGCTCTCTCTCTCTCTCGCTCATTATGCGCCCAAAGCTCACACCCCTGAGCTTTCATAAGTAGCTACTTTGAGAGGGAGAAAGCGCTTATGTACATCTACTCCGCTGCTGCTTCTGCTGCTGTATTTTATTATGGCGCTAGCTTTTTCGCGCGGAGAGCAGCTCTTGCTCTCCTTTTTTGGCTAATGGCTTAATTTATATATATATAGAAGAGGGAGGGGCTCTCGTGCGCTGCAGCAGCGAATACTGCGTATAATTAGCATCAAGAGAGATAATGGCTGTTTAGTTAAGCGTTTCGCATTATAACAGAAGCGAGATTTCTAATTATATACCATCAATTATACGCGAGTATTTTTTTATCCTCGAGCTTGCAAGTAGTAGCATCCGCGAATGGTCAGACGCTGACATATCAATTCCACGCCGTACAACCTGCGTACACAGCTCTCGACGCGATATTAAATTCAAGTTCATGTATACAGGTTAATCGTAAGTCACTTCGGATAAGAGTCAAGGCACGGCTTTATATACACACAACATCAGAGCTGCATCAGAGAGGGAACTTGCTCCCTCAAGCCTGAAATCCGCTGCTATGCGCCGTTGTTTAATGCCTTCGAAGCCCACTGGTAATTTTCGGATGATTGTAATTTCTATAAAACGAGAGAGAGAGAGAGAGAGAGAGAGAGATGCAGCAACGCGGCGCTAATCTCGTTCGCGGGTAACTGCGTTTGTGAGTCCCGAAGGAGAGAGAGAGGGAGAGAGAGAAAGCTTCACTTGGATTTAACCGGTTTAGAGTCCGCGAGGCGACTTCTAGCAGCAGAAGCAGCCTGTTCTCACGAGTCTTAAGGGAAGATAGGAGCGTGCGAGAGAGGGAGAATTTCGGCTGCATTTAATGTTTCGCTATACAGAGCGTAATGGACCGACGCAGCGGTGTTTAAGAGAAGCCTGTTGAGATTGATTTCGAGCGCAGTGGATGTCTTTCCTGTAATAATTATTGGATGGAAGGTTGAAGTCTAATTTTCGAGTGAAAAATCTCGCTTCTGTCATAAACTTTGATAAAATAAATTTACGCTGTAGCTCTTGGCAGCTAAATTGCAAGTATACAGTATACAGAGAGAGCTATGCGATATTTTAAGGGTCTCACTTATAACTGTCAAATTGACTTTGCTGTTCCTCGTGGGCGACTGCTTGAAGTCGACGCGGCAGCGGTAGAGCCCGGCGTCGTTTTCCTTCACGGCTTCCAGGTTGAGCTTGGCCGGGCTGTCGGCGAATTTGAAAAAAGCTCGACGTCCCAAGCTCGGATCCTGCCAGTGCTTACCCTGCTCCAGTGCCGAGATGCCTCGTGAGTCAAAACTGCGAATGAAAATGGTGATTATTTGTTGAATCGTGTGTGTGTGTGTGTGTGTGTGTGTGTAGTATCATATATGATAGCGACATTGTTTACGTTTGAAATTGAAGCGAATATATATATATATATGATATACACGGACAATCGCGAAACACAACAAAAGTATTTGATCCAGGAAAACAGCTTTGATTTATACTGCGAAAACTCTTTAGTTTCTCTCGCTCTCAGCAACAGCAGCAGCAGCAGCAGAGGAACAAAAAGTTGAAACTGAACTACTTTTCAAGCGTGTATTATTATTCCTCTCCGTTCAATCTCTAGCCCTCTTGAGCGCCTCCTACGCTTTTTTCTTCTCGCTTCTTTCATTCCCTCGCTCGTTCCCTCTCTTTTCAGCAAAGTCCAAGTTAATTTGCATTCCTGGGAGGAAGAAAAATCCGTCTGACGATCTTGCACGAACAAAAGACTATACGTATATAGAACGTGTATATATATATATATATATATGTACATTCGAGCGAGCGAGAGAAGCGCCCCTGGAGTACCGAATGGATGAGAGATTTTCTCTCAATTATTCGCGAATCGTTCAGAGAATCTCGAAGAAGAAGAAGAAGAAGAGATGAAGAAGAAGTGCTTGTATAAGTGCTATCGCTGATGTACGGACGAAACATAGCGGGAACCTTGCAGCGAGGAGGTGTGTGTATATACGTTGCGCGCCTCGAGATTTTTCTCATTAAAATTGCGCCGAGAAGTTTATTATAAGGATTTTTCACCTATACGTACACCGCTGTATATAGATCCTGTATACTGCGAGTATAAGTCAGTATAACAATGCTGCGGTTATAACAGTATAGAACAATCAGTTGCAATTTTTATCTCTGCGTTAGAGACAGTTCAAGATAAATGATCATATTATATTTGACCGATGGTACAACTGCATGTTGACGTACTGAGTTTTAATTCAACTAGATGAGTAAATATTATGGCCATTGTTACTTTTAATAAGTATTATAAACAGAGAAACGCGTGATTACAACTTGCTCATAGTGTATTTCTACCACGTTTTCAATGACGACGAGTAAGAGAAGACAAGTTTCAGTTTATGGTGCTTGGATGGCTAACCAGCTCAGGTCTGCGCATGGGTCACTAGCTTCAAAGAGCTGCTATATAGTGGTCCTCCTACTTCATAAATTTAATTAATTTGAGCTTCCATGATGAAAATACTAATAGAAATGTTAATAATACGCTGACTAATTGTTTATTGTTCATTATATCCATTTACAATGCACCTGATTAGCGGGTATACTATAGAGGTGAATAAAATTACCTGCACATAGGAAACGGGTCAAAAAACTAACTTAAAACACAAGTACAGGTCATTATGATGGTACAATGTAGATTGTACATTTACTGGGTATTGTTCGTGTATAAACTTATTATTGCTAAATCACAATGGTATAATGCATGTCCCATTTAATTATTCCATAATTAATTATGCCATGCCATAATGTTCTTAATTTTAGCATTTAGTTGTACATGCTTATGAGATTGAACTCTATTTAATGATTTATTGACGAATGTTATATCGAGTGTAAGTGGCACACTATCTAATTATCTGGAAATTTTAAAATGAAAAACCCACGAGACTGGCAGAGAAATGAGCTTTAGTATAAAATATGCTGGTAAAGTAATTTACATTGAAAAGAAATGTAGAAAAGAAAGAATATGATATTGGCTGTGGCCATATATACTGTGCAAATAATGAAATTGCCCGCAATTTTACGAAAGCAGAAAATATCTCTTGTGTTCTCAGAATAGTGTATAGGTGAACAGCATCGACGAGCAGCCGAGCAATTGTTTAAATGAGCTACAAATGAATAATGAAGGCTGTACTCGGACTGCGAAATTGAGATGAATAATTTCCATGAAACATTTTCCAATATTGCTAATTTCGAAGGGAGAACAGCGGGTGTCAGAATTGGAGTTTTATTCGACGTGGTGTTCCGCCGTAATTGGGTTTGGAAATCGTAAATGCCATGGTTGATAGACTTTAATGACTTCTCCGCCATTAAAATTTCAAATTAATTGGTCAGATACTCTGCAGCGGTGCTCTGTGATATAATTAATTCGATGCTCTGCATGGTATAATAGAATTGAGTTAGGAACATTATAAGGATTATGTGAAATGCATAGAGCAATTTAACAATTCCTCTCGTAAAATCTCGGGAATACCAATATTTTTTCAACGCCTCCTTCGTTTTGCACTACAGAATTCTTATTTAATTTATCTTACAGTGTAAGGTACGTTATGAAATTTTACAAATTTCCAAGTACTGCGATATTTGCAATACAGCAATAAAACCTCATTAAAACAGACTATTCAAATTCCTCAAACAAATTATGTACATTCTTTATTCCTGTAACGACTTCAAAATCCAAAAACGCAATCCCATGCCAAAACCATCCTCTTCAAACGACCAATTTCATCACCTACTCTGTCCCACCTTCCCCGTAAAAGAAAAATCCACGAATCAATAAACAAAAAAATGCCACGTCATCACCCCCGCACGTGATAAATATTCAAGCGCGAAAATCCTCGGGAAAGCTTTCATAAATCCATTTCATCGCCGTACAGATCCACGAAAGCACAAAAGCGGATGCATTATACATAGGTTTGTAGGCGTACCTGTATATGGGTAGATCGGCAGGCTCCTTGTACCAGATGACGAGGTGTACCTTGTCGCCAGGCACCGGGGGCTCGACGTCACACGGCAGTTGAGCGACATTGCCAGCTACCGCCTGCGCCTCGCTCATTGTCACTGAAACACACAAGACAGACGAGACCTGGTGAGTGATGCGTCGAAGATTGAAAAGATACTGATATACGGAAGAACGCGGTGATCAACGCGGGAGATTTTCCTTTGCCCCGAGTGTGAGTGTCAAAGGGAGATGTGTATATATATTTCATTTTTATATAGAAATAATAATTTTTTGCGTAGTATACTGTGCGGTTGAAAATATTGCGCGAAGCTTTGGGAATTTTCAATGAATTCAAATTTTGATATTTGCATGCAAACGAGGTTTTTTTTCAATATTCAAGCACATTTTATTCCAGAAGAAATAACCAGAACGCAGAAACGGATCAAAGAAATCATTATGTCCCAGTGATTATCCAATCTATATCCCATTTAAAATTACACAAAAGCTCTGCGTTTTCATTTACACGACATAATCACAGCACTGGCTTTGGTGGCCAACTCAACAATATTTTCATCCCTTTGGCGCATTAGTAAGCGGGAGGCTAATATTAATATATTAAAGCCGCGGTGCTTTAGCAGAGCGACGCAGTATGCTTTGTAATTTAACGCTAAATAACGCTCGCAAGGCTTTTTTTTCTTCGCCGCAAGCAGCGAGGCAAGAGAGACCGCGAGCCGTTTTTCAATTTTCTCCCGTGGCTGCACCGGCGGTACGGGAAGTCAATGGTCTTAATTGAAAACGTTAATTTTCGTCTTGAAAGTTTGCTCGTAAAAAGCTTTCTGATATCAAGTGGCGCGATAGGATAAATCAAGGTTGAAGTTTAGTAGGTTATGATCTTTGATTTTCGAGGATTTCCGTTTTTGGCAGGCGTTGGTACACTGAGAGAAGTATTTCTTTACTATAAAGAAATCAATCGTTAATAGTTAATACGCGAACTTGAAACGCTATTATTGAAGTTTGATTCCAATTTCCAATATGCTTAACTAATTAAAATTGTAAACAAAAGTATTCTTCATTTTAATATATAGGTTGAATGCAGTTTTAAAAATGCCGATTCTAACCTCTTTTATGTAATAATGTTAACAATACTTTTGTTTATACATTTTTAGTTAGTTGTGCATACTATAAATTGTAATGAAAGGTCAAAAATAGGGTATTAAGTTTGCGTATTAACTATTAACGAATGATTTATTTGCAGTAAAGAAACACTTCTCTCAGTGTATATATAAATTTATATACGCTTTGTACGCATATATATAGCGATGAAACATGTTAATATTCCGCGATCATTATTGCGCACGGGCTTGACGTTGTCGGTTCTTATTACCGGCAAATTTATTATAGAGAACAGAGAGTGGATTTTCGCGTACATAATAAAACGTTACTTCCCATTGTTGCTTGATCAAACAGCAAGTGATCGGTCAAGCGGTGCATTAAAACTTTCAAACACGACAAAATTCCATTCTCGTCGGGTCAACGGATGTATTCGCAGACATATACATGTGAGGGGGATTTTAATTGAAAATATAGTTTCCAAACAAATAGTCGCTGTAAAGTGTTTTCGAACCAAAGAAAATCTTCAAACTTGTCTCGACGACAGCGAGTTTCATATATATATATATTCCAACAAAACTCGACGCCAGAGAGCCTGTCATCGAAAAGATCTTTTTCCATTATAAATCTCCCGTTGATAGGCGCATGAAATCCGGGAACTTTTCCTCAAAGTTTGGCTCTCTCAAAAATTACTCCCTCTTCTGCCGCACACATGACGTCGCGCCACATCGGAATCATACATAAAAGATCGGCTGAATAATTCTCGCGCGGCAAACGGACTGTTTTATGCGCGGCGTCGTGTCTAAGCTGTGGAAACTGTGACGTAGGCGAGAATTAATGCGCGTCAAAAGTAGCTCGTGCGTCGCTACTTGTGTATTATAAGACAAAAAAAATGCACCGAGTCGCCCCCCCCCCCCTCCTGAAAAAAGGAATAAATACAAGCGCGATTAAATACGAATCTGCGCAAAAAAAAGAGCGAACTGTGAAATCCGAGAGCGTTTTACACGTCGAGTTTTATCGCAGTTACGGCGACACGAGGCTTTTTGACGCGTTTCCGGGGGGAGCTTATCTGCATAAATACAGCCTCCGCTATGCGAGCTTTCGAATAAAGTTTCCGGATATGGGGGCTGGACTATACGTGGCTCCTTTTGCCGAACGGATTTCGCGCACGGGGTGCTGAGTGACACGCGGCGTTCGTGTCATTCATATTCCGCGTTGCCCGAGAGAACGGCACACAGAGAGATATATTCGGACGGGTCTTTTTTTCAGAGAGCCATATAGCGATTTGCTGAGCCTTCAAAGGAGATGGTTTTACGTGATCGGAGGACCGCACGAAATTTTTCTCTCTGATATACACGTACGCGGCGGAGAATTTCCCTCTGATGTTTTTCTTTTTTATATCGTCGTTCGCTTATACTCCGACGCGTGGATTTTCATTCGCTTTTATATTATACATCTCGATACGTGGATTTGCATAATTTTAATTCAACATCGCTCTTATCGCGCGGAAAATCGTGTAAAAATCATTAGACACTCGACTTGATTCCCGATCTGTATATATACAGCGAAACTATACCCGATCCGGTTAATTTTCTGGCAGAAGGACGGGCTGTTTATTGAAAAGAGTTCAGAAGCTTCCGTGTATATAGCCACGCGCACGGTGGTTTTGTGTACATAAATTTCTGATGGGATTATGTTAAGTGATTAAATTTTGAACGCGCGTGCGTTTACTCTTGTCGGCGTTAACGCTACGCTTCGCGGAGGTATATGCAGGAGGACCTCGGCGTGTGTCAGCTCTGGATAATGGATTTTCCTGCGGGAGAGAGAGAGAGAGAGGGTGACAGAGACTATATATGCGGTAAAAATGGTTTTAGGGTCACAATGATGTAGCTCGTGTGCTTTGCGGTCTAATGTAATAGGATTTGATTATGGAGATTTAACGAAGTTGTTCGGCTAACGTTTTATTGCATTTGCCTCGCGCGGAATAATATGTATACTTTCGCTTTTGTACATACACACTTGTGCGTTATTATTTCATTTGATTCCGCTTCGATGAATTTGCATAATTCAACGCATAAATTATACGATTAAATTTTCGAATGACGTTCCGCTGCAGGGAATTGCCCGGCTGAAACGTCGTTATTCGCGATGTTATTTTAGACTTATGATGAAGGATTTCGTTATATCACTACTCTAGTCGTTTAAAAGCTCCTGTTATGCGTGTGTATGCGGAAATATGTTTCGCGTATGAAATTATTCACGATGACTGCATCGAAAATTCATTCCGATTCGACGCTCGTGCTATCTAATTTTATTCGTCATCGTTGACCTGCCTGCGCGTCCATAACGCCGTTTTAAATATAATATTAAATAATAAAACGAAATTTTTTCTCGCATACATAATTACACGCGCTTTTTACTCTTTATAGTGCGTCGCGCACTCGACGCACCTTCTTCGCGAGCGGAAGACGTCTACGCAGTTTTCGCCTCTTCGGAGGCGAAATAAAGTGCAGCGGCATGTACGAGGTGTGTTAAAGCACAGCCGAGTGAGAGAGAGAAAGAGATTTTCAACGAGCTTCGACGCCGCCGTCGGCGACTACTTTTTTAAAGCAGCCGAAGTGCTTTAAGCGATCCTTTCCTTTCTCTCTCTTTCTCTCTCGGTTTGTACACTCTCGATCCTTTTCTTATTTTTCTTCGTGCTGTCTTTTTCTTCTTTTCTCTCACTACCGGCAAGCTCATCGTTATAACGAGACTTTAACTGGATAAAGTGATTTCGAGTCATAAAGACATTGGCTATCTATAGGAGCGCATGTCATTCTCGAACGCTGTCGCGGATATAATACAGTCTTTGTTATCTTTTTCGATATTTTTTTTTCGCCGTATTCTTTTGTCGTTTTCTTCAACGTCCTCCGCGTCTGTCGATTTTTTTTTTATAAATTATAGTATATCCTGGTGTCGCTATCGTCGATAATTTGCTCGAGGCATCGTTAATTATGTATTAGTTGAGAAATAATATAAGCTATATGCAGATGCTTTTGTATAAACTTCTGTGTTATACATATGAAAGATTTAACATGTTTATTGATTGATGCGTTTCGATTTTCAGTTTATGCGCGTGAATTAACAGAAGTCATTAATAAACGTTTTATCGATTATCAAAACGAATTTGTGTAATGCTTAGTTTAACGTTATTGTGTTAAATTTAATGCTTATGCGGTTTTGTAGGACTGCTGTGTATGTAAATAAAATACGTGCGTTCCTATAAAAAGTTACAAGCAATTAAATTGCAAGTAGCGTTATATCATAAGCTCGTTGAAAATGCATAAAACGCGCAAGTCTTTTTTACGGAAAAATTACTCTCGTTTCTCATACATGTCATATATTGAATATTATATTTTAATAAACATCCATTTTAAAACATGAGTTTTATATATATTATGCTATAAGAGCAATTATTTTTAATAAGAATCGTCTTAATTTCTACGCGAGACCTTCTCATTGGTCTTGTCTTATTTACAAAACCAAAAATAACCATTAACAAGACAAAATTGAAAAAACTAGTATTTTTAGTAGCATAGCAAACAAAAATAACCGCTGTCAATTCGTTGCTCCAACTAAATTTATAGTTCCAATAGATAAAATATTATTTAAACATATAATATGTTAATGCTTTTATTTAAATATTTTTAATATTAATTATTTTGCTGAAGGAGCAATTTTGCTTGATATTCGTTATTTATTGCTGCATTATATAGTCGTTTAATGTTAGAATGTTGCTTTATAACCAATGAACATTGTTGAAACAATAATAATAATAATTATTTTCAATTTTGACAATATATTGAGGGTTTTAAATAAGCCTTAGACATTACTTTTAACATAGGATGGCCTTAATCGTCAAATGCAAGAAAAAAATTTTCCGAATTAAGAATCAGAAAACATATGTGCATGTCAAATTTTATTACAATCAATTACGCAGTTCCAGAATTATGACGATATACATACACACACATAGCCGTCCACGCGGACATTTTCTAAAAACGTATGATTGGAACTTCAAACATCTCAATACACGTTTCTATGTAGTTTTACGAAACAAACATTTTACCATTACAAAGCTTCCTCTCGGAGGAAGCAAAAACCCGTACAAAGTCTCCTCTATTCCACCTGTGCCGCATCAATACCAAAACATATTCAAGGCAAACCTCGCGGCGAACACCACGTATCGCTCGTACAATTATAATACCCATGAAATCACGCTTGAACACACACACACACACAAAATCTCTCGGCAGAAAGCAAGAAAAAGGTTTCTCAAGCAAAGAAGTGCCAAAAGAAGCAGAAGAACAAAAATACACGCATGTATATATATATATATATATATATATATATATATATATATATATATATATATATATATATATATGTATATGTATACAGAGAAGAAGAACAGCAGCAGAAAACGAGGCGTCGCAGTATAGTCCGCAGGTGTGCGCAGAGCCCGAGTCATGTTTACGTATATTACATTCTTTATTCCCGGCCTGGATTTTCAAGCTGTCCGAAAAGCCCTGCGCGAGAAACTGCATCGCGCAACCGGACTCCCACACACACACACGCCGAGTCGGAAAAGAGAATCCAGGTGACGACGTTGCTACGTGCTCTATCGCTCTGGCCAACTTTGCGCGAGAAACAAGAGCTCGTAATCTTTCTTCCATCTCTCTTTTGAGCACATTCAACGCAATAGCGTAGAAAGAGGGGGGATAGACCGAGTGGTCTTTCGAAGGAAGGAAAACGCATCCGGCGAACTGAGAGCTGTGTAAGTACAGAGTTCGACTGAAGTTGCCTATAGGTGGCGAAAAGGCAAGAGTATTCCTCGTCGTCGCTACACAGCCAACTATATCTCTTCTCTCCCTCTACCTTTCGAAGCGTTTCCGCAACCCTGAATATAACGCGCGCCTCGTGGCCCATATATATATATACATACATACATACACATACATATCTATATAACATCCGAGTTGGGTAAAGCTCGAGAGCACGAGGGCTTGAAAGCTCGCGCGGTACAGGGAGAACCAGTTATTCTCTTAACGCGCCGCGCCGATCCTTTCGACCGCACTCATCAAACAATAATATTTGGGAACACACAACTCACTCCCGCGAGTAAGTCGATAACTTGATAATTACGTTGGGGCGAACACACGCCGCGCGGAAAGGGACACGAGTTCGCCGCGGACTAAGTGTGTGTACACACATAACCGCTTGATTGCGGCGAAAGCTCCGTTGAATTTCCGCGAGCTACGCGGAAAATTCAGGGGCTTTATATATACGTACACGGCCAATATGACGACGACGTATGTTGCGTCAAATTTTCCCTGCGCGTGTGTAAGTGTGTAATCGAACGAGCTGTGTTAGTGTAGGGGGTGTAGCTGCAGCCCCGTATTATTTTTGCCCGTATGTTACCGTGTAAACAATGCCTGTGTGCGTGAGCAGGCGATAGAGAAAATAAAGGTATATACACGAGTATTTTTAGCCGCAGCTGCGATAGTGTACGTGTGTGTATAAAGACAAAAAAAAAAATATAACGCACGGCGGGTCGTACGAAAAATATCGCCGGTTTACGCTCATCGACGCGCTCCGCTCTCGATATTTTATCAAGAGCTGCGCGCGCTGGGTTTCGTTGATAAGACAAAAAAAATCAACAATTTTTTTACTCCTTACAGTCATATACTATTACTTTGTCGGTTATAAATACCTCGGAAGAAATAATTAAAGTAGCCTCTCTTATATACAAGTACACAGTACGTATTGCGATCGATATAGAGTAAACGCTTTTGAAAATTCAGACTATATAATACTCGAGCGAAGCGTTTTCGCGCGAAGGTATAATTACGCCCGACAAACATAAACGTTACAACAACGCAATAACGGTCCTCGCATCGCGGCGCTAAAAGCAAAGCGCTGCGAGCATACAAAAAAAACGCGGCGGCGGTGGTTTTATATAAAAATATAATTATCATCATCGTCGTCGTCGCGCGTAAGAGACACGTCGTCGTCGTCGTCGTCGTGTGTCATAAAGGGAAAAAGCTCTCGCTCTGTAGAGAGAGAAATGAGGAAAAATCAACGAGCCTCGGGCATCGTAGCAGCACAAGAGCGAGAGAGAGAGAAAGAGAGAGGAAAAAGCGACTCTGCAGTAGGCGGTGACGAGAGGGCGCGCGGAAAAAGGAGAGAAAGCTCGTGATTCAGCAGACTGTGAATAAATCGCGAGCGCTGCGCAGTACTTACCAAAGGTTAAGCGCATGATCGCATTGTTAGACAAAGAGCGAGTGAGAGGAAGAGCCGCGCATATATCTGTAAGGAGAAAACGAGGAGTAGCGCGTGTATAATACCCGCGTCGATATATTCGATGAAGGGTGCTTTTCTCGCCCCCGCAAGTGAGAGCTGCATTAATTACGAAGATGTAACATGCATGTTGATGCGCCCGGTGTGTATAAATACGGTATGCATGAGATTTCTAGTGTGTCTGTGTGTGTGTATGTATATATGTATATAGGCGCTTCTTGAGCTGTGCGTACCGTGGCTTGATGTATTTTATATCGCGAGGAAAGTTATACCTTTTTTAGAGAGAGAGAGAGATTTGCATCTTTTGATATTGGCCGAGAGGTTGTTGTTTTTTTTTTTGTACTTTCGGCGAGAGTTTTAGCGGCGAGATCGCTCCGGGCGCTCGAGATGAAGGGAGAGAGAGAGAGAGTTTGATTTATGCTGATTTTTCGTGAATTATTCAATAAAATCGAGCTGCTCTTTCTTCTGTTATATATATATATACGCTTGAAAGAATAATTTTGCTTTGAATACTTTCGAGCTCGCGGAGATGTTGCTTCGTTAGTTTTACATTTTCGGTGCGTCGATTAGCGATTAATTTTGATAAATTAGATATTTCATCCCATTGTATGATTGACAAAGTTATTATATTATTTTCCATAACGTTATTACCGACGTCGATAGTGGCAAGGAATATTTCGTATATTTATTGAAGAGCAGATGCGTACGAGCGAATGACGCGTAAATACGTGTTTGAAAAATAAATTGCGTTTTACGCGTAAAAGCAATAACCCAAGACTGATATTGGATGAGGTCGTAAGTTATTTTTTTATCGATTATAGACCGATGTAAAAAAAATAAAGTTCATAACGCGACTTTACAAAACAGAAATTAACTCATAATTTTCTCACTCTCGAATACAGCGCATACTCCACACATCGTGCCTCGGAAATTCAGACTCACTTATGCGTTATATACCACACCCCGAGCACGTCTCTCTCAACGCTATATCTACCCTCTAACTCAAAAACAAACTCCCTCTCTCTCTCTCGGAAATGTGCATTTACATCCCGAGAGCAAAAAGCCAATCTCTGAAAACTCAAACCCAAAGTCTAATCACACGTACGTACACAGCTGCGTTTCGCGTTTCCGCACGACTCTGCTGATATATATATATATAGTCACGAGAGTCCCTGTTGTGGGGCAAACCGACGTATAGCCCGTTGGGACGTCCGGGCGACGTTGCTGCTTCTGATCCCCCGATGTCAAGGGAGATCCTTCGAATTAGTTTATCATATCCCGTATATACATCATACACCGTATGTATCGAAAAGCCAAGAGGAGTGGCAGCAGTACATTCGAGAGACTTTGACCCGCAGTATATACGTCAGAGGAAAAAGAGGACTCGAGAGTCCTACGAGGATTTATGGCGACGACGTCGCCAAAGGCTCGCGCATTACGTGTATCATGTGCGTTCGGGAATGCGTCCTTCTCCTTCCAGACTTCGTTTGTTCTCGGCGCATTGTTACACGGCTCGCACACGCTATATATACACACCATTGCGGCGAAGTGTTTTTGAATTAAGCCTCGCGCGACAGAGGGCTTTGTTTGAAAGACTGCTTTGCTTCGGGGCCGCTGACTTGCGCGCGAGTGCATTTGCGCAGGGCGCTTTCATTTTGCGCGCGCGCGTGCCGGTAGTCGGCCGCGTTTAATTTATGGAGTAATACGGCCGCCGACGCTGTGCTCTGGATGTCAGTGAGATTATTTTGTTCGCTGCGTATACCGGCTGTATGGATGTATATATATAGAGAGAGAGAGAGAGTCTATAGTGGTTGTGGTGCCGGCAATGAAAGGAGTAGCTATGGGAAACCGCAACGCGCACTTATATATATGTATGTAATGACTGGTGGGTGCCGGCGTGTGTAGTATGTATGCGAGTTTTGAGTATTCTTATATGTTTTTAGCTTTGGGCTCTTTATGCGGCGTTTTGGTTATGCATTATTGCTCGTTTTCTGAATTCGCTGGTGTGGATAGTTTTGGGAATAACTTGTCGTGCTTGGAGGATACCATTTTTTTAACTTTACGAGATGGGTCAGTTTTAGTTAGTTTTATAAGGAAATTAATACAAAAATAAATGATTTGCTTTAACAAACAAAAATTATACTGTTCTGAAGGCTTTCTCAAGGACAAGAGTGTATAAGAATTGGTATATCGTTCCACGATTTGCTTCCTCCAAGAGAAATTTGTAATAGTAAAATTTTCAGTTTCGCCAAAACTTTATAGAAACGTGTTTTGAGATGTATTTCGAATCATACGTCTTCAGAAAATGTCCATGCAGATGGCTGTGTATACCGTCATAATTCTGGAACTGCGTAACCGATTGTAATAAAATTTGACATGCACATATGTTTTCTGATTTTGAATTCGAGAAAAATTTCTTTTCGGATTTGACGATCACGGCTATTGTTATGCTAATTTTGTGTGTTTATTTTTAAATTCATATCTCAAAAACTAAATTGTCAAACATTTGGAAAAAATGGCAATAAAAAACAATAATATTTACTTTCTGTAAAAATTTTAACCTATTTTATACCAAATCACCATTGAGAAAAAAATTGCTCCTTCAACAAAATAATTTATATTACGAATATTTAAATAAAAAAGCATTAACATATTATATATTTAAATAATATATTATCTATTGGAACTATAAATTTAGTTCGAGGAAGGATAGAACAAATCACGGTACTAAAAATTATCTTGATTCTAAATATTCCATTGGATACGACCACATGAATATGTAACAGTAAACAAATCGCACTTTAAATAACCACATCATAATGTTTAAAATGTGTAATTATATTTATTTAAATACAAGCAATGTTGAATATAATATTCAGGAGACTCGTTCAGGATGATGCGGTAGACCAGTATGTAAACGAAAATAATCGGTTCATAATAACAAATTTAACCAGCTCCGAAAACTCACACTAAACATCCAGATAAGCATAATTTCTTTCGACTGACCAACTAACTCCCTTCCTCACTTTCCAAAATCCAAAAATTCAACAAATTCTCCAGAGCTACATTTCATTTCACAGCCCTCCAAAATTTCATTAAAATCTGCTCCCGAACTCCCCTAAATCACACACATCTCTCGCACGAGAAAGAGAGAGAGAGAGGGACTTCCAGCACGAAATCAAAACAATCCCCCAAATCGTCGATCAGATTCAATGAAATCCGACGTCCCCGGTATGAGAGAAAAAAGCGAGCAAAATACATATATAACGATTTCACACGGGCACCCGGAGCAGCACGTCGACCCCTGCCTTGAATCCCGGCACATAACAATGAAAGCGTGCGCGTGCGCGTCAAGCCGGGGCGTATGTCATGTGTCGCCTTCTATAAAAAAGTCATCGCTCGACAGAGAAAAAGAGAGAGTTAGTATTACGTATATATACTGTACGACGAGCTTTCGTCGCTTAAAAAGCCATTAACAGGAGGAGTATGTGTGTATATATATACACATGGGCGCGACACGCGCCTGTCCACGTAAACTGCTGTAATTATATAATACGTTATAGGCGATATTTTGCAGCGACGACGCGTCGAAAATGGGACAACACACCTGGGCTTGTTGGGGCTTGAATACCGAGCAAATTAATGACATATGCTCGGCGACGACTAATACACGCTCCCACCGTATAGTATTATATATAGTTGCGCACGATGACGTTTTAAGCTAAAAAAAGTGAAAGCCAAGCTCAAAAGTGCTACACGGACAAAGGAGTAAGAGAGAGCGAAAGCTGCTGCAGTCGCGCGCACTTAGAGGCGTAATTTTCGCGCTACGAAACTCTCTCTCTCTCTCTCTTGCCATATGCGTGATTGCAGAAAGTCGAGCTGCTCCCCTTCAGCGCAAAAAACAAAGGCTCCCGGCAAAGACAATGAGACTATTTTGCGCGACCGGCTCTGTCAGATCGCAAGAGAGTCAGGGCATTTCATTCGCCCTCGGTGAATGCGCTATACACTGTGTTGCTGCGCGAAAAATCAAGGGCCCCTAGCGCGGAAACCGGAATTGCAGCGTCGCTTTGAGGGGGTTGGAGCAACGCATTCTCTCTTTCTGTGTGTATATATATATATATATACAGCAGGCGCGTCGTGTGTGTTGACGAGAGGCGCGACTCGTCGTCCGATAAACGGAATAGCTGGGATCGCCGACGTTTCGCTTTTGTTTCCTGTACTAGGAGTACACGGTTTTTTTTTCGCGTCGTTGCGGTACTGGTGTGTGTGTATATACAGGTATAGAAGAATGCGTTTTTCCGGGTACCAGTGGCGGGGTTGAAGAAGCTCTCTCGTGTAAGATAGAACGAAGGAATTCTTCGACGGACGCGACTACCAGCCGTATATTGGAATTGTATTGGAGAGCCTGCGCGCGCGGCTTTCTCTTCGAGGAATGCGGCCTCCTCGAGGGGGATTCGATAATTGGCAATTAAAGGGGTAAGCGGAATCGCAAACGTAAGTGAGAGAGCTGCTCAAAGACATGTTTTTTATGCTCTAAGCTCGGGTGTATTGACCGAGTGTTGCGGCAGATCAATGGGAAGAAATTTGAAAATATCACGTGTACTCTCTAAAAGTACAAGAGTCATTTTTGCACTCATAACGAGTCATTTTGTGTCACGATAAAGTCATAAAAATGACTCAAAATAATCGAGTGATAAGATGTTCATGGTTTGAATCACTCGACGTTTGAGTGATGTCTTGCGGAGAATGATATGCGAATTCTAAGTTTATGAAATTGGATTACCTACTAATATGTTTACTTATAAATTCTGTAATCATTTTATAATATTAATTTTAGCTCAAATGGTAAGTAGTTGATGTATCCGATTCTGTAGACCAAGAGTCTTCGGTTAGAGATTAGCGTATACAGGTTTCAAATCTCCTTGCCGTCGAAAAATTTAATTTCCTTTATTTCATTGCTAATCAATTGTAAATTAATAATAATACTATAATATGAATAATAAAATGATAATAATGTGAACAATAAATTAAATAAACCAATGATATATTTGTCGGATTATAATAAATCCGACAAATAAAAAAATTTAATTTTGGATAATGTTATCTTTTATAAAATTTATTTGCATTTGTCTCAGAGTAATGATGATTATATAGTTCTAATTATTTTTAGGTTAGGTTTGCAGCATTTGCCAAATCACTCATAAATTTGAGTGATGTTATCACTCCTGAAAAAAGTCAGTTTTCACTCTAGTCCGACTGGCTCTGTTTTTTTCTAGACCAAAGAGTCCTGTATGACTCTATTGGATTGATTTTTCACTTTTGTAATTTTAGAGAGTAGAAGTATAGAAGCGTAAAGTAATACCTTGTGAATATAGGCGTGATGACCAATCACAGACTAATTATAATATATAGAGGCAATATTGCTCGATGTACACAGAAACTTGGAATCGATTCGCTGCTCGTAATCTCCAAAATAGAGAATGACTCACAAGTAGTAGCCAATTAGCAGCGAGTGAAAGGCCAGTTCAAAAGACACTCACAGAATTCATATCTTTTTTTTTCTACTATTAACGTGTAAAAGAACCAAAGTAGGTATTTCATACCTCGGTGTAAGTGCACACGTACGTAATTATTCAAATTAAAATCAGTTAATTTCATAAGATCGGAACACATACTATATAGTGTACATTTCATCAAAGGTGGATGGGCGGCAGATCCCTTTGTAGCCCAGAAATCCTCCACATCATCACAGAGATATCCCCCGGTGCGTATACACGCTGCGTCCATCACCTTTCAGGCCTATATATATGGCATATATATATATATATATAGTGCGTATATGGTCATCTTACATAGAGGTAAACATTGATGCCTCCTCAATCCCTGTATTCTAGTTAACAAGAACGTGCATGTGTGTGTGTCTCATAGTATATACTCAGGAAGTCCAAGCCTATGCGGTATAACCTCTGCAGCAGCAGCAGCAGGCGGAGGTGGTCGACGAGATTGGACAGCGATTTCGATTACAGGACTCAGCCGAGTAATTGCTGCGACTTAGCGACAGTCTAATTAAGCGAATTATGTATTTTAGAGGAATACAGAGAACGAGAGGGGGAGAAGCTGCTGCTTGATGTACTACATATATATACATATACATATACCTATAGGTGTATGGGTCAGCCTCCGTCGTCGAGGATTACTTAAGTTGATTAGGGACGCCTCGCGTCGTTGCTGCTGCTGCAGCATATATATATACCAAAGGGGTTATGGACTGGCGGCTCATGCGTGTTAGCCGGTCAATTTCCGAGAGCGGAAGAGAGAAGGCACCAGGTTTCAATGCGTCGGCAACGTTCGCGCGGGCTATACACTTTGATGAATTTAATTACGCGCCCGGTATGTTTAACGCTGATTTTTCGCTATCGATTTTAAGGTCTGAATTATATATTATTTTGTTAATTATGCCGAAACGGCCCGATGGGTAACGCGATCATATTCATTTATGTGTGCACGAGCTAACGTTCCGCGAAATTTATTAATACCTGACGGATAAATATTCATACACAGACGGCCGGGAAAAACATTCGAAAATCAATCACTGCCGCGCAGCAAACGTGAAAGTTGTTTCTACATATAGACGTAGGCTTGTACAGCTCGTCACGCGATCTTTGCGGTCGAAAAATTTCTGTATAAATACCTCAACGCGTCGCAGACCGGCCATTAAATGCCCGAAGGTACACGTCGAGCAGACGACGAGAATCGAACAAAGAAGAAGCGCCGGAAGGGTGTGCGCGTTGTGTATATATATATACACACACGTAAAAAAGGAAACTGATTAAAAACATTTCCCCGGCAATAAAAAACGTGACTTTCGCGTTCATTCGTTTTTACGAGAGAGAAAGAGATGGGGGTAGGGAACGCAAGCGCGTGAAAGGAAATTGCTCCGCGAGCCGCAAATGAGTCTCGAGCTTCCTCTCGTGTATACACGTCCGTGATAATATATGCGCGTTATGTGTGTATATATATGTATGTATATACATAATATATCGTGTGCGCGAATAATTAATGCAGGCACGAACGGCTGATCTTTGATATGCGCGGAAATTTTTCGCGCCCCTGAATTATATGCGTATATATACGTACGCTATGTGTGTGTATATATATATATAATATATAAGAAGCGATCGATGATTCTTTTTCCTGCAGCGAGATATGGAGAGGCTTTTTGCGCCAGCACTACAGAAGATTTGGATTTAATTTCGAGGAAAGCTCGATATATTTATACGCGTTAATTAATGATTTTCGATCGTGAAATATTAATTGGCGCTATATATTGGAAGCTTATGCGGAAAAAGGGGTGGTTATTATATTATTAGTTGTCGAATATATATATATATATATATATAGCGGTGACGTAAATAGACGCGAATAAATGCAAAATTAAGGCTCATTAGTACGACTGCTTATTAAGTATATAATAATAGAAATAACAGCTCACCCAGCACACAATATGTACAATACACAGTGAATTTAATATTGTCTTGACATACATTTTTCGCTAAATTTTAGAAAGTTAAATTACTATATATATATATATATATATTATATACGCCGTGCGCGCTTTAGAGAAAACGAAAAATCAGAAGAGAAAAGCGCGCACTCAAAGAAATTTCACTTCCATTCAATCTGTCCGCGTTATTTTCAATCCAGTCTCTCTCTCTCTCTCTTCTCGAAACGCTGCGCTGCACTCTCGGCATTAATAAATTCAATCAAATAAATCATAACTCTCTCTCTCTCTCTCAGCTGCCTTTTTCAACCCTCCATATCAGACTCCTCCTTCTCTTCTTCTTCTTCCTCGAGCGGCTGTATAATGCGTCGGGCGGAACCGTTGCCCGTGTTTATGCCTTGCACTGCACTACTGCAAAGTCTTCCTTTTTCCGTTAGCCATCCCCCCCCCTTCTATGCTGTCTTATCGCGACGTCGCGATCGACGACGTCGCGCAGAGAGAAAAGCTCTCCCAGGCGAGCGTTTCACGCCTCAATTTTTGCCCCCATCCTACTTCTTCTTCTTCTTCTTCTTCGTGTCGTCGCTTCTCTCTGGCCTCTTTAAATGTACGCGTTACTTCGCGAAAGACTGGCTGGAGACAGAGAGGGAGGGAGTCGGCAATCTCAAGCCATAATACGAAACTTTCGTTCCCTGGGATGAAGAGGCTTTTGAGGAGCTTTATCGGCCACGACAATACCCTTCTGCTCGCTGCGCGAGTACATAATTCCTTATTCCGTGGAACGAGTTGTCGGGAGATTTCTCTCTCTCTCTCTCTCTCAGGGTGTATTGTACGGTGTCGTCGCCGCCGTATATATACGAAGCGCGTGTGAAGCGTTATTATACACGGCTGTTTGCATTAGTTAAGGTTTCGTCTAAGGCTGATTGCCGTAACTCTATAGAGACGCTTCACTCAAGGTATATACGCCGAGAGGAGGATTGCGGAGACTGATTCCCTGGAATTCATCCTTTGTAGGACAAGCTGATTATTTACAGCTAATACTTCACGGGTTTCGAATTAATGTCCGTTGCAATTAAAAAAAAAGAAACGACCTTCTGAGCTTTGTACAACGTTGCAGCGAAAATCTATTTTTTTTTTCATCGCGCTCATCAGGCAAACAAAGCGGATACCGATTCACCTAATTGTTTAACAAGCAAAAAGATCATCCTTCCGAGACTGTAACCACAGAGCCCCGGCTAACGAACGACGAGCTCTGCATATTCGCGGTAATTTGCGAATTTTCTCGAGATAAATAATCAGCGCTCACGACGGCGCTTATATATAACGACGTCGACCTCGTCGGATTATGAGAGAATAATAAACAGCCGCGTCGGAAAAAAAAGAGTCTAAACAAGGCGCGATGGTAAAATTATCATAACAATTTAAAATTACGCGGGCGTGTCTCCCGCGCCGCAGTAGACAATCACCGGGCCTTTCTTATCCGGGAAGGCGGAACCGCGATTTTCGTCGCCGTTTTTTTTTATTCCACTGCAGCCGGCAGGCAATAAGCTTGCGAGCTTTTTATCTTCTATATATATATACACCCACACACCAGTGGTGACATAATCGAGTCGTTAGAGAGAGGACGCGCGAGAAGGAAAAATTCGCTGCGCAGTCTTCGAAGACGAAGCTTTAATTGGGATCCGCTCTCGAGCACGTCGGGAAAACGAAACGCGCGACGACTGTGGCGGCTCGCTCTTTGTTCGCGAGGTGACTCCTTTCTCTTTCTCTCTTAATACGAGCCGCGCTCTCGTACACGCGCGGCTGCCGCAGTTGTTAGTTTGATTTGCGCGGGCATGAACAGTGTTTTTTTTTCGACGCGAGAAAAAAAAGCTCTCGAGTCTCCGCAAGCTTTGTTTACGCGCCGCCTGGCAGACGCGTACACTCGCTGCTTGATTTATCGCAAGCTTCGTTATCGCGCGCGCGGCTTTTGTAATTGTTTCCGTATATATATCGCGAATGAGTATTGTTTATCTCGGAAGAGGACGTAAGCTTGTTGTTCGGAGCTTGCGAGCTCGCTTGGGAGGGTAAAGTTTACGCACGCGTCGAGACGGAGAGAATATATACCCATTACTTGATTGATCTGCGGGGGAGAGTGTAGAAGCTTGCGATGTACGCGAGCGAAACTTCAATGATATTATACCTAATTGATAAGCGTTGTTATAGATCATAAGGAAAGAATATTATCTAGCGATAACAAGGAAGTGCACCGGTGCATGAAGCTTTTATCAGAATTGCTCCGAGCGTCTCCCGGAGACTCACATATATATATGGAAGAAATGAAAAGCTCGGACGAGATTAGTATGAATTATTCTGATAAAGCAACGTCTGGGTCCAAGCCAATATTTGCAATGAGCGTATTTATCATAAAAAAAATCTCTACACACACGCAATCCTTATATTCCGCAAACATCCGACGATATTCATACATCGGAATTACCGCTCGATGTTTACATACACTTCCACAGCTCGTGCGAGCGTTATAATAGAAAAATATTTTCCCCGCAAGGTTCGTCAACGCGCTATACCTTGATTAATCCAATCTTCCAGCACGTATTATATATATATATACGAGTGTGCGCTCTCCCTTTGTTTCCTCCACCATATATATGAACACGTCGAGCTGCAACAAGAACTCAACGCCGCAGCTCGTATACACTCGAAACAAGAAGGCAAAAGGGTGAGATTTGCCCGGCGGAGGGGTGGATCTTATTTGTGTGTCGTGTTGTCTCCGCTTAAATTGCCAGCCCGAAAGCGTCAGCGAGAGAGAGCGAGCCCTCTTTCGAGTGACGAGGCGCGAGACACGACAACGAATGCGCTCATATATAGGAGGGAGACAATATTTCGACGCAGTCGCGCTTTCAAAGGGGTCTGATGCACACGCTGTGTATACACTTTTTCAGCTATACGATGCACGTATAGTGCGTGGGTGGGTGCAATTTTTTTTTCCATGATGTCATTTTACCGAGATGAAAATATATTATACGAATGATTAGTGCATAATTATATCATTCGAATGTGGATACTTTAAAATTAAAGCACTGTATTCTGGATATTCTTTTCCTGAAGAACAATCGCACGAAAGCGCGCGTGAAAAAAGCTGCACACGTGGACGCGAGCGCGAACTATACACACGAAATTGCGCCACTTAAATAAGAAAATAGATGTTTGGAACGTGTCCAATCCCCGAAATATTTTACATAAATATGGAAATTTTGCAAAAGCTTGTCCGCCTGCCTGTCGCACTTTGATTTCCCCATAGTCGTTCGCTACGCTGCTCTCGCTGCTGTCTAACTGTCTGGATGTCAGGTAATTTATTTGTAGGTCAGTCGAGTCGAAAGAGAGAGAGAGAGAAAGAGAGAGAGAGAGAAAATGGTTGCATATATAAATATGTTTATATATTATTAAACTCCGAGCGATCTTGTTAAAATTAATTGAGATAATGCCGTTAATATACGAGCAGTAATAAATGACACAATACGCGTGACGCTCGTGCGAACAGGGAGCTTTCAATCTGCGAGTTTACACGCGACACGCGCGTGTGTAATCGCGTCAAAAATTTGCACGTTGCTGGCAGAGATAAAGGGCGCGTGCAGTTGCGAAAAAGCGATGAACGTTACGCGCGAGAGAAGCTTTTTGAAAATTCCCGCTGAGCTTCGCAGCAACGCACACATGCGGCTGATCTGCATGCAGTATGAGGGCAGTAGAGAGAGAGAGAGAGAGAGAGAGCTTCGCGAGTAATTTGGCCCGACGTTGAAAGCTTTAAATTTGCCGCGCTCGAATCGCGATAGGATTTTTTTTCGATTCGAACTACGAATTTTCGACTTACGAAGTTACGGATAAAGAGAATCAGTCGGTCTCGATCGCGGAACTTGATCGGCACCAATTATTTCGATTGGTAATATGAAAATGTAAAGTTTGGGAAATTTCCCTGCGTTATTCTCTGAAAATAGATTCATTTTGCGATAATAATATAGAATGCATGTCGAAATGTGGAGGGATAAATCGCATTCACATTGTGCATAGTATTCTTTTGCATTTATAATATTTTTAAACTCTGTATTAGCTTCCCGTAAGCTGCAAATTCTATGAATATTTATTACATGCGACCTAATTATTTTTTAGTTTATAGACCGTCGTTAAAAGTATTATATAGGTGGTAATAAGTGCTGGCGCGCGTCGATGTCTTGGATTTTGTCTACTATTTTTCTTTCATTTTTTTGTAAAATGTATAGTACTTTAATTATTTTTAAATATTCTTTTAAAACGTTCGTTTCTGTAATCTGTAAATAAACAAAAGCAGAACTCCCCATCTCAGCGGCTCGCGAGAGATTCTCGAATAAGATTTTGATATACAGAATCGAACGCGTAGTGTGAAGTTAGCGCCAAAACAAACGCTTGGCGGTTCATAACCTAAAAACAATGCTGGCAGATTACACTAGCAAAGTTCAAAGTTCTTATTCAAAATCTTTAACATATTCGTTTTTTGATTGGTTGTTCAGCTGACCAATAAGTAATTATTTATAAACAGACAGTAGTACAAGTGAATCTTAATAGATGGCGATTAACTCCAGTACACAAAACCTCTTTATTATCAATTGCACGAAACCAGATTTTATAAAACGTTCCTTACGACCATTAAGTGTTTGCTTGTTATTGAAAATGAATTTCTTTTATCTCAACAACCGAGTATTAAGGAAAAAATGTAATGAATGCACGATCGTTAAGTAATTGCTTATTATTGAAAATGAATTTCTTTTATCTCAACAACCGAGTATTAAGGAAAAAATGTAAAGAACGCATGAAACGCGTCTAAGGTTGAATAGTAAATATATAATATAAGCTGACTCGAATATCTTTCAAAATTCCACGAGGTAACATATCTTTGCGTTTTCAGCTTTGAATTCCCGTTTCGCTTCAGTAAGCTCTCATCCATAAAGGATATCCCTATCAGCAGGAGCAGCAACGTCAGCATCCCTATACGTCGGTAGCATCAACCTGAATAGATCAGAATCGATGAAAACTAAGCCATGTCTCTCCCTCATCTTCGCTCTCTTGGCTTCAGCGTAGCAGCAGCAGCAGCTAACTCAATCTCCGAACTTTGATCAGAGATGCGCTCGGTCTATGAGTCAATTAGACGCGAGCGCGCGTGAATCTGGTGATTAAAGCTTCGCTGCATCGTATAGCTTGTCATTCCTCGAGGACGAGAAGCTGCTGCTGCTGCTCCTTAGGGTCCGTTTACAGCGCGGCGAAGAGAAGAGACGAGAGACGAAACTACTTTAGGCGAGCCTCTTGCGGTCGTTCGTCTGTTTACATTGTGGTTTTCAGGGAAGGGGAGCAAGAGGCGCAACTTCAACAGAAACAGAGAGACGGCCGAGTGTATAATTTGAATAAATTAACGCTTATCCGAATTTCTGTTTATTGCGGCCGCTACGAGGTGCCGATGTTTGCCTTCGACATAAGCAAGCAAGACCAAACTAAAATACGTCTTACGAACTGCCATGGGGGCTTTGTGTATAATTAATTCTGGCCGATATATGCATAATAAGGTGCGAGTATTTTAGGCCCTGGAAAATATTTCTACATTATAGTGGGGTAAGAAGTTTGGTTATATGGGACCAGTTCTCGTAAACTATGTGATGCCCTTCAAAAGATAAAAACATCATATGCGTACACATGCAAGCTTACTCTGTACTACTCTTTCTTCAACTTCTCCGCATCACAGTAAGAGATTTCCAAATGCTATACTATTGTGGACTGTCCGTGCGCAGTTCACCTTGAAATTTAACAATTTTCTGCCAAGCGTCGTAAAGTTTACGATCTTATATAAGAGAGCAATTTTCTGAGGATTGCTTCGATTAAAAAGTTCGTTCATTATGACAGCAGAGGTCAAGAAAGACGTGCGGCTACGGAAAAGCTCGGGAATACTTTTAAGTAGATACCACCGTAGACGATGATGTTTGCGCTTGCGCTTGATGCCGATAGAGATTAGTGTCATTAAAGCGGCGCTTCTATAAGCTATAAGAATAATTAAAGCCCGTTGGAATAAATTTCCACGGTCTGAAGCACTTTCTTCACTAATACGCCGAATTTTCATTTCGCTCGGATGAGTTTGAAAACAATTTTTTTTCCTCGCGAAACCGTACGATTTTTCGAGCTAAAACTTTTTAAACAAAAAAAGCCCCCATTGTATTTCGGGCTAACTGAAAATCGGATTTGCTCTCAAAAACGTAGAGAACACTGGAGAAAAGTTGAAAATAAAAAAGTAGTGGTTCTTAACTAGTCACTGGCTCGTATATATGAACTTTTGCATAACAGCGCGAAAAGCAGCAAACGCCGAAAGAAAAGTAGCTAAAATAATGTAAAAGTGAAAGCTATTTTTTTTCACTGCTGCTGAATCAAGCTCTTGATAAATTCGAGAATCTCGACAAAAGAAATTCGCTGCCAATTCATTGATACACTCCCAATTAATAAACAGACATTGTTAAAATATGATTTTGAAAGATTTACTCAAACTTTTGAAAATAACCATTTTTATATATTTACAATTTTTTGCTAGAATATATTGTATGTATAAATCCTTTCTTTAAATATTCGCAATGTGAACAACTCTACAGTTTACATTGAAGAACAGATGAGTTTAATCACGTTAGGAAAATTGAATTATAAAAAAATACATAATTCAGAAGAATTATTGTAAAACGAAGACGAAGATGGAAAAGTAAAGGATAAAAAGTCTTTGTTAAGTTATTCTTTTTTGAGTTATAGATAAGTTAAATATTCTTTTCCATCGATAACGTTTCCATCCATATTTTCTAATTCAGAAAGTTTACTCTTTGAGGTAACAATTTTTAGGTATACAATTTGATGCGATCTCCAAACTTGGTAACTGCAAATTTTACTATTACAAAGCTTCCTCACATAACAGAGAGAAGCAAAAAATCAGCATCGCTCGACACAAAGAGATCGAATTAGTGGGCCGTTAAGTAGACTCCATTGAATGGACTCGGGTGTACAGTGAAGCGAACACACAGACACAGATCGAGGACCGGACTGTGGAGGAACATAATAATGACGATGTGGGTCCTTCCTTCTCACACACAACACAAAGAATGCCACGTGCGCAGGATACCCGATGAGGTTCTTTTCTTTTCTCGTTAGCTACTCCCTCTCTCTCTCTTTCTCTGCTGGTACACTCTCGATCGGCGCACTTTTGGCACGCGCGGGTGACTATATTGGGTAAACACCGATCGACACACTATACGTATACATACATAAATATATAGACTGTCGCTTTAATCTCGATCGGCCGGACTTGAATATGCGCGTGGGTATATCCAAAGAAGAATCGCTATATGCGGTTTTCAATTTCAGAGCAGCGGAGGAAGGCCCTACGGGATATCTATATGTATATATATATATACTGCACCGTAGCCGGGGATTGGAAGGGTAAACATTTTAAAGGCGGCTGTAGGAATCTGAATGTATGATTCGAGACGATGATTCGCTTGGAAGTGTGTGAGGGAGAAAGCAGCCGAGCGAATGGATTGATTTTCCGAAGGATCCGGTCGAGTGTTTCCTGCTGTATTGGCTGGAGGATTTTGAATAGTCCCTTTCCTTTTTCTTCGGGATATCTCTGGGCTTTGCCCGCGGGGGAGAGAGAGAGAGAGAGAGAGAGAGAGAGAGAGAGAGAGAGAGAGAGAGTGCTATACTTTGTTTTGATATTCTTGCGAGAGATTTTCGTGATCTGAGAGCGCGAACGATTTATTTGCATTTTGCGGACTTTTCAATCGAGTCTCATAGATGTAGTATCATGCGGATATATAGATTTTTTTCGATAGCGCTCCAATTGGTTCAATTATCGACGACTGGGCAGAATATTCGAGAGTAAACATTCATTTCGCGTTTTACCGGTAAAATATTCATACGAACGGATGGGTTTTAGAGCATTTGCTGGATTATATATGTTGCATAAATTTACGATACATAAATTCTTGATTTATGCAAGCCGATATATATTAAATTCATAAATTGGGTTAATTTTGAACGAAGCCAACTTTACGCTTAGTCAATAATCAAACACGTATGTGTAAATTGTTCGAAATTCACAAACATGGACGTTTCGCCGAGGATTATATATATTTTACGCTCCGAAGAGAAGCACTTTTATAATAAACAATTTTTCCGTGGCTTCTGAACTTCACCTAAGTGCATTATTTTCATCGCAGCTTCCATCATAATCCTAAAAGCTGTCGTCGTCAGGTGCTACCTTCGCTAATAGCCATTAGTTTGCCACACCTGAATACGCTCTCCAGATGGTACTTGTAATATTGATGCCCGCGAGAGGGAACATGTACTTCGAACATCTGTTTGCTCCAGTTCTCTCGAATCTTATTGATTCCCTATTCCGTATACTTGAACCATATAATTTACGCAATAACTTTCTATGTAACAGTAACTCTTCCCCGATAAAATTAACCGGATCAAAAAGGGTTAAATAAGACCCTGAACACACTGCGTTAGCGAGCTCACAAAGCCGCATTGGGCACACGTCGCCATTGTAAAACGAGCTCGCGCCTCTCCAAGATTGGACGAGCGATCCTGCGTGTCTATATATATATATATATCTACACTCCGAAAGTAACCCCTTTCAATTCAAACTCGTCGTCGTTGTCGTCCGACGACTAATTGAATACTTCGGATTAACGGCCGATGTAATAGGAGCGTCACGTAGCTGCACCGACGACGGGAGAATGAAGTTTTGCGAAGACTTCGTTGTTAAATCCCGCTCCAACTGTACAACCCTCGAAGACGTCTCTGTATTGTACAGGATGTCCACAAGTTTACGGGATGCATAGATTCTAATATAAATGCTTATTTGCGCGCAGGTATATATTGATGGAACGATAATGAATGCATATACGACACAATAGAAAATCAAGGCGAACAGCATCGCCTCTTAATTGAGAGACAGAGGGAAGGTGTCTTCTGTTAATACAGCTGGATATAATTGTCTTTCTAAGTATATCGCGATATAATTATGATGGAATAGCTGCGCGCGAAGGGCTTTGTGCGCATCAAGAGATTTTAGCCGGTTTCCGGCGAATTCGCGCGCATTGTTGGAGTGGCGCAGTAATTAGAGTGCAGTACGCCCGGGACTTGCTTGATTCAATCAAAGCGTCTACTACTGTGTTCACCCTATGTCTGTGTGTGTGTGGACATATATGTATCAAATACTTATATTGTTAGAAAACTAGCTATCGTCGCGCGTATATGTATATACAAGAAAACAATGCGTCAAAGGCATTTACTTGCGCAAAGTTGATACAGCTCACGCGACGTGATTCGAAAAAGCAATAGTTCTATATATAATTAGCACACACGCGCGCTCTTCGAGATTCAGAGCGGAAACACGCGACGCATAATCAAGTAATATATATATAAAGCTTGCTGCTCGCGTTTGACAAGTTGATTTATTGCGCCTTATACTTCCGGCAATCTTATATGATACTACGTGTATATATAGCAGCTCAAAGGACTCACGTACAGCTGTTTATCCTCTCGCGCAATAAACTGCTTATTATTTACGGCCGAGCGCGCGCTACTCGCACTTGTTACTAAAATCTCCCCCGTTATATATATATAGCGAGAGAGAGATGAGATGAAAAAAAAAGATACAAATATATAAGTGGAGGGAAAAAGTTTGTATATTGCGCGGCAACGATTTCGCTGCCGCGCGCATGTACTTATTGCGCCCGGCAGCGGCGAAAAAACATTGCGCGCATAATATTATTTATGAATGTATAGGTATATATATATATATATATATATATATATATATATATATATATATATATATATATATATATATATGCATAACGCGTGATAAGTTGGTGCGATTTCGAAAGAGCCGCGCAAGCGCACGTACACGATTATCGGAATAATATATAAGGGACGAATATGTGAAAGGAAGGGAGTAAAAGATGGATCATCGTAATGAAAGCGGCTGTTGTGTGTGATGATTTGATTCCGGCTATTTATCGGGGGATTCGAGGATTTATATATATACGTATATAGGGAAGAAGGATGGATGTATGTATATCTCGCTGAATAATAGAAAATATATAAGAGTCGGGTAAAATCGAATATGAAAAAGCGCCTTATATCGTCGGGGGTTATTTCTCTGTATATGTATAATATATAGATTTTCAAAGCCTCTTAATTGTCTCTTAAATCATGCGAACGAACGATTCGCCGAAATGTCGCTTATCGAGTGTGTATATATATATGTATATATCGAGCGACTGTAGATCGTAACCAGCTTTGATATAGGCGTAATAAACGAATTCTCAGCGACGAGCGAAGATTGATTGATTAACGGCTTTTATTCGACCCGCTGAACTATGCGATGCGCGACGATATGTATATAATAGATCAAACGAACGATGTCGCGACATCGGAAATACAAATAGCACTTGCGATATACATCGTTCATCAGCACGCGGCTAACATAACCGATGAGTAAATCGCGTTATTACAGTGTTGTATATATTATTTATATTATGTGCTCGAAGGAATTTCTCGAAAATATTTGTACGAATTTGTATTTTGCATAATATATATATATATATATATATATATATATATATATATATATATATATATATATATATTGACGCTTATGTATGAATTATATTTTATAAAGTGTAAGTTTTATAAAGCGAGTCAATTGCTATACTCAGAATTCATTGGCTTATCCAAGTACATCCATCAAGGTCGCATTAGTATAGACATTTAAGCCTATTTCTGTTGACGGAATTTCTGGTCAACATTTCTTGAAATGAGATATTCTCAAAAATGTATGTTTTAGAGCATTTCCAGAATTTCTCAATTTTAATATGTATTTACCAGAAATTCTGCACAGAACCTGCTCAATTTTCTACCAGGACGGAGGTAGAAAAATATAAATTTTAAATTCGCTGGCAGCCAATTATTTTTAGAAAAAAGTCGAATGCGAAGAAATTGAAACAAACGTATATAAGCGAGAGAGAGAGAGAGAGAGAGAGAGAGAGAGAGAGAGAGAGAGAGAGAGAGAGAGAGAAAAGCCGCAGTGGTATTAATAAAGTGAAACGTTGAAAGAACGCGTAACGGGAAACTATATACCCCCGCGTATAAAAAGAAGAAAAGATGGTCGAGGGAGGATGAAAAGGGAGAAAACCAACGTGTACGCAGCGGCAGCGGCGCGCGCTGCACTGAATGCGCAAATCGCAGACTTATAATTCAATATAACTCGGCGCAGAGGCCATTGTCCGGCGTAGATATATATATATATATATATATATATATATATGAGTCCAACACCTGGTCGAGCGAGCTCGAAAAACGCTCTTTTCATTTCTGCGGTGAGGCTGAATATACGTGTATATATATATATGCAGGTCTGTTTACGCCGCATATGTAGGGTCGAGGTTGGATCGTAAAATTCAAGAGGGAGCGAGAGGCGACGATCAGAGATATGCCGATTATATGCTTCGATCTTTGTTCTTTTCTTTGACTCGCGCTTTTTTTTTTATAGACGTGAAATTCATATCTCTCTTGGATCTCTGCGGCTTTTGTGTCCTCCTTTTTGTTCGGAAATGGCCCTGATTTTATTTAAACTATATGTGCAAGGCGACAGGTCCGGTGTATATTTCAATAATATATATATATATATATATATATATATATATATATATATATATATATATATATATATATATATATAGCTTTTGAATATAGCGACGTATACTATATATTTTCATATTATTTATATATAAACTCGAACGATTTTCGGTCAAAAACGTCAGGTTATAATTGAAATGTGAAAGGAAGCATGAAAAGGATATAAATGCGCGAAACGAATATGAATGCGTGTTTTAATTAATTTTATGTTTAATATATGTTTTATGGATGATGTACACACGTGGTCATCAGGACAGTGAAAAAATGTTACCAAAGCTTTAAATTCGAAAATTTAATTACGACTTACCGGACTTGTTCTGGATATATTGAATAATTTGAAATAGTAGTTTTCGATACACGTGCGTAAAAAACCTCGCTTCGCTCGGGCGACAAACCTCTCACTCGTGTAGAATCAATTTTCGCACATGTATCGAACAATATTTTTTGATACAGGGAGCGTAAATGCGATTTTAAAAAGTTGTAAAGTACGTAAAATCGCACTTTACGCACACTGTATCAAAAAATTCTTTTTAGTATACACAGGATTTATTATATACACAAGATCTATTGGTAATTCATGAAAATTTCAACCTGGAATCCATTCTGTAGCTGTGTAAAGAGACCGCCTGTATAATATATGAACGAAATTAAATATCGATCACGTTTGTAATTAAAAATCGCAGTATTTAAATCTTATGGTCTACATACGGGGTTTTTTAAATAAAAAAAGTGAGTTACGCACACATATCGCGGCGTATATATATGAATAAAAAATAACTAATAAAACGCTTGATCGAACACGACGAGAGCGACATAGTCCCAATTTCGAATGCGGGCTCATTCAAGAAAATTGAATTATATCGCTCGTATACACGTCGCGTTATATCGCCGAGTCGTATCCTGCATCGGAGAATGAAAAACCGTCCAGCAGCTCTCTTTTTTTGGTACATACGCGTTTCAATCATTCGATTAAACATCATACCTTCATGGAACGAGAAATTCCCCTCTATATACGAAAACTTTAATTTTCCGAGATTTCTAAAATCGAGAAAATATTAACCCGGCCGTAAAATAATATTTTTGCTCAAATGTATACACACACACACATACAGAGCCTTATATATACCGAGAATAACGATCAGCCTCAGTCGCAATTGATCGGCTCCAATTAGAGCGAATTAGTTTCGAGGAAAAGCTAGAGAGCATGCGGGGGGGGGGGGGGCAAATTGACTTTGAAGGCCGATAAACCGAGATTCTGCTTAACGGCGTTTGCGTTTCATGGCAAAGAAAGCGCGCGAGATTGCCGCACGAGAGGGTATATATATACACCGAAGCTATACGAACTGTACGTATATATATATATATATATGTATATAGACGTACTGTCTATCTCGGCAGCGTGCGCTCCGCCTTCTTTACTGCCTACTTGGAACTTTTCGAGATTGAAAACTTCTCAACTCTGCGCTGTGTTGGCCTAAGTTCGAGGGAGAGAGAGAGAGAGAGAGAGAGAAAGTCACTCGATCCGCTGCAGCAGTCATCTCCGTTTTGCAAATGCAAGCAGCGAACTGCACAAAGATCGGAGCTGACGCGGAAGTCGCTTTGTATGTGTGTGTGTGTGTGTGTGTGTGTGTGTGTGTGTGTGTGTGTGTGTGTGTGTGAAGAGTGAATACACACATACAGAGAAAGAGAGAGAGAGAGAGAGGGGGGGGGGGGAGGGAGATACTGCAGAGGAAATTATAAGTGTTTTAGAAAGCAGACAGATTTGCAAGTTACAGGAGAATTCAAAGTTCTCTCGTATTCTCTATATCATATATATAGGCTGTGTCATATAGTTTCAGAGAAGCGCCGTCTTGCGCACGTGTAACGGACTTTGGAGGGACGCAATTTATACAAATAAATTTGTATAAATTGCATTCAGTACTAAATGAAAATAGTCGATTAAATGGGATTGCAAACTGAACTAATTAACAATTTTTCATCTTAGTTTCAACAGTATGCATTTAAATTTTTAAAATTACAGCCGTCGTCGTAAGTAGGATTTCGTAAAACGTTGGATATAATTAGCGCGGATTCACTAAACTCGCGGACACTTGACTCTGAATACCCGCGTAATTAGTGCGTGTAATGTAAAGAGTAAGTGGAATCTGGGTCAAGTTCACTTTTGCACCAAGTCTATTGCGAATTTGCTTTGGAGTTTGAAATTCGAGTTTCGCCTACTGCCGAAAGGTATACGACTCCGCGAATTTTTCTTCAAGCCTAAATCTAAGAAAATTAATAATAATACACTCGCGTGATATACAATCCCAAACACGTGGAGAAAGAACGAAATTAATCTAATTCATCAAGAGTCGCTATGCAAACACTATTATAATACACAACCCCCTTCTCACGAGTTCAAAGCAGTAGAAGGAAACGAGACCACAGGCTCGCTCGCGTTTGAAAAGGCAAATGAAAAGCGAACGCATGCAAACGCACAAAAAAAAGGATCTCTCTCGCGCGCGTCAAAGCAGACTCTAAACAGCAAAAAAAAAAAAATAGTCCGTATATACTCGGCGCGCGTACGCCAAAACGCATAAAACAAAATTTAGAGACCAGCTCGTCGCAATTGCATTAAGTAAAAGCCGCAAGGCGACGATGGCAGCTTGTTTGACGCGCGATCGAAAGTGCGCTTTGTGCACGAAGCCGGTGGCGCAGGAGTCATTGTGTCTGCTGCATCCCCCTCAGCCAGCTTGGGTAAATAGCGCCGCGTCGCCTCTAGAGAGTCGTTACTGCTGCTGAGCCTAAGTGCGTGTGTATATACGTTGCTGGCGTTGTAACGCTGTATCATCACGACGCGATGCTTCTCTCGACTCGTTCATTCGTATTATATATATATGTATACAGGAGGGAATGGCGCAGTGGCGTCCTTGGGAAGTAGAGGAGTGTCGCCGACGAGTTTCTGCTGGCCTTGCGTCTTCGGTTTACGCTGCGATGAGCTTACGAGTGGCTAAAAGGACGGAAGAGTGTTTGGTAAGGATGTGCCTTGTGCTGGTGGTGGTGGTGGGAGTGACGTTGTGGGTAGGCTTAATTTCCGCACTGGCTCTTAGTTCTGCTTCTGTCAGATATTTTGAAACGAGAAGTTTGCAGATTATATAGGAGCAAGTGTTGTAGAAGAGTTTTATATATTGTGATTTTTGGATTGGAGATTCCTGAGGGGGACGCTAGGTGGCGCATAGGTACTTTCTTTCTATACTACTATCAGTTCCTTCTTAAGAAAAAGTGATGTAAAGCATTATTGTGCAGCATTTAATACGGGATTCTGATTGGTCGCCAAGATTGAGACCAAGATGGACGCCATTCCTGCCTTAAAAAAGTGATAGCCTTTGTTGTGAAGCATTTAATGCCCTGTTTGAGAGCCTGGTTGAAGAATTTAGAAACGCAAATAAGAAATGCGATTTTCAGATTGAATCCTCTCTTAAAATACTGACCTCTGAACCTCGAAAATTAGAATGCATTGTAATCTCCGTTGTTTTGAATATAGCCTTATGTTTTTGAGGTTTAAGATACGACGAATAAAACTGAGCGAGCGAAGCGCGCTGGATTTTGATACTAAATAATGAAATTCGATGCTTTTTATACTGAAGAGCAGAGTCACGTTTGATAATTTTTAGGCGTTTCAAAAACGTTTTGTGATACTTTTAACGTTTGGAATTTTTATCGAGAAAAGTTACCGAGCCGACTTATCATATACTGTTATCGTTGAACTTCGAATTGATATTGATATAGATGCATCTATATACTGTTTGTTTGTAGATGTAACCATAATATACGTAATCTAGATGTTATTCTATCTGTGTATTTAACACGAATCAGCAAACGCAATACCGTATTTATTACACCGAACGAAGGATAAATGCGCACATAAAAGCAAGATTGAGGGAAAAAATCCGCAATTATGACAGTGAGCGGTTCATTAAGCAGACAAAGAAATTGTAATGTTACACACGAGGCCGTATATAACATAATACCGCACACGCGAAAAAAAAAGTTCAGCCCTTTAATCAACAGGTACAAAACATACATCTACGCGTCATTACTGCGCGATACGTATAAATATAAAAAATTTTCCTCGCGTATACGTATGTTAAAGGTTAAATAGAAAAAAAGCCTGCCCTGCTTCGCACACTCGTGAATTGCAATACAAACATGAAAGAATCGAACGAGAGAGGGAGTGAAAAAAAAGAAGTGCTCTTAATTGCACTTACCACTTCTTTTCATATTATACCGACGCTCGTTCTTAATCCAATAAAAATATCGCGATAGCCGCAGGTATAATATGCCCCCTTGTATATTATATTATGGACGAAGAGAAAAATACGCCGAGGTTTTGTCGCGCGCACCGGATACGTCCGCTAGATTAGGATCTTTTTCGGCGCAGTAGCTTTGTTTTTCATCGTTTTTCTCTCTCTCTATATATATACCGTGTACGTGTTCTCAAAGATATTCCGCTCTCTTTTTTCTCGAGAGAGGGAGAGAGACTCCCAGGTGCTCCGAGATGTGCTCGATACGGCGAACCGTTGCTGCGGCAAAATAAGTATATATAGATATGATACGCAGAAGCTTCTTCTACTACGCGTGTGGTGAGATGAATAATTTGATATTGGTTTTTGCGCTAGTCATGCGGCTCAGTTCGTGGTTTTATCGTATATATACGTATACCATGTATAATTTATAATCCCTTTGACATGGTTCTCTCTCGGTTTATCGGCTGTTTTTGAACTCGACTATATATATATTGACGTCGGATGAGTACTTGCTCTCGGCAAAGTGTCCTTTTTTCTAATTAAAGGCTTTTCATTCGAAACAATCGGAACAATCACGACTCCCGCGCGATTTCGAATGAAATTACACGAAAAGCACTACCCTGTGCCTAAATCGCGTTCATCTGATCGAATCGTTAATTTGGCCGATTCAGCCAGTGGTAAACATGCTGCGATGCGTTGACGCTGCCGCAAAACGAACCGACAATAATCCCGGCCCACTTTTTGCTCTGCCCTATATATACACAGAGCTCTGCACTGTATACATACCTCCATATATAGTATTATAACTCACGACGAGCGCACAAAGCGTTCAGCTAATGCTTTATTTCTTTTTTTTCGCGGGGAATAAAAATTACCCTCGACAAAGTGTCCGCTTGCGGCATGTCAGCTTTAATCCCCGGGTCACGATGAAGAGGGAGAGAAAAAAAGCGCAAAGGGGTCGACGCAGGCCGAACTGCAGTAATAATTAGCCGCGAGAGTCTCCGGGAAAATTGCATAATTCTGACGTTCGCTGCGAAAGGAGAAGAAAACGACGACTCGAGTGTTTCTTTTCAGAATTTACGTCGCGTACGTTACGACTGCGCTGATGTTATATATATATATATATATATACATTCTTACTATCTTTTTCTCTCGCCGTGTCAAGCTCCTTTTGCATACATACTGTATCTCGTTCTTGACAATTCTACAACGTGTCCCTTCAGCAAAGAATTTAGCTTTTTTTTCTATCGTTACACCTGAGCTTTCCTGCGGCGAATTTTTCAACTTTTTTTCTCACGCGTCTAGAGAATTCACGCGTTTAAAGCTTAACTCGGCGAGAATAATGCGGTGGAAAAATAATTTTTCTCGTTGAGAGCTTGATAGGATTTTCAAAAAATACATAAGCGCGAGCCGCCGCTATATACGCTCTTGGCCTTGTTACGAGGCTTGAAAAGAATGGCGCGTTAAATGCTGAGTGCAGCTTTTCTCGCGCGCGCGCGCTGCATTTATTAGACCGTAGCTTGATGTTCAATGAATTCGTGTTTAAAGTGCGAGCTTATAAGCTCGAGCTTTTTAATTTTTTTACCAGAATATATAATCAGTTATTGAATTAACGAGTGTCTTTAAATGGATGCGGGTATGCGAGAGACTGAATTTTACTTTTATATTTGTTACATAAAACGCATTCGATGTTTTTTTCCGACAATATCCTAGGCGTATTTCAAAACAACGCGATATTTCTTTAAAGAAAATACAGCCGGCAAAAGAATCAGGTCGCGTTACATAGAATAAACCACTAATACTCCTTCGCATCGCGTAATCATAGTAGTAGCTCTTGATGAAACTTCCGACCGATGCAGGTCAGAACTTTTCTCTCTCTCTCTCTCTCTCTCTCTCTCTCTCTCTCTCTCTCTCTCTCTCCCTCTCAAGCTCCGTGGTTTGCAAAAGAGGAAGAGGCGCAAAAAATCCCGCATTAAGGGCGTAGTGCGGAAAAAAGGAGCGAATCGAAAAAACGAGAGCACGGCCGAGTTCAAGATTGTGTAAGCCGGAATTGAAATGATTCACAGCACTGAGGCCTTTGTTTCAGCTACTGCGCGGGAGAAAGTATAGTAGGTGAGCTCTCCGGTTAGGCGCATTATCGCGCTGCGGTGGACACGGATGCGAAAATCCCGGCCGGCCTTTTTTTTTCCCTCAGCGCGGGAATTTTGTTTCGTTCGCGCGCGCTTTGTGCGCCCCGGCGCTTCTCATTCTCCGTATAATATACGGAGAGAAAAATGAAAAATTCGAGTGTTAGCTCTCGTCCATTTTTTACGCGTTGCTGGCCCGCGAACTCGCATAAAACAATTCGACTTTTGCGCTCAGTGTGTGTGTGTGTGTGTGCTTGACGGCGAAACTTTTCGCGTTATACGCGCGCGTATTGACTTGGGCGACCGCTTTTTTCCGGGATTCGTGTCGTCGTTATTATTATGTTTATTATCGGGGTTGTCGGCTTGACCGAGCCTCGTCTACACACGCGGAAATAACGAGCCGATGTATGTTTGTTCGCAGTTTCGCGAAAAAAAGAAGAAGAAGAAGAAGAAAATAGACCGAGTGCATGAATAACGCGGGGAGGAGTAGGAGGAAAAAAATGGAAGGAGTAGGCCGTTCGAAGAGTCACTTGGGCTTTCGCTGCACAGGCTAGTTGGCGAAAAAGTTGGCACGTGTATGCTTTACGCGCGAGTTAAGCCAAACTGTTATGATGCTCTTGCCGGCGGTACGGCTATGCTCTTTATATATATATAGACGCGCGGTGTATTGGATTTCTCGGTCGTTGCGACGTGATTTAATTTCTTTTCCGCATGACCGCTCGCTCTTTCTCTTTATGGGTCTTTCTCTCCTTCTCTGCAGCTTTAGCTACTTCTATCCTCGGCCTCTGTCTTGTTCGATCCAATATGTTTTTTTTTGCTCCTGAACTATGCGCATTTTTCTTCGCGACGTCTGCTCTGATGTGGCGTAACCGCAGAGTGACTTTTGCGCGTAATCGCGCGGAATCGCCAAGGATGATAATAGAGGGGAGGGGGGTTATGGCCAATTGCCGGAGAAGCCGATAATTGGAAAAGTGAATTCTCGGGTTACCCATGTGTCATCTACGGTTATCGGACCGAATATACATTGAATGTAACGTTGAATTGATATTATATATATAACAGTTTGATTTGGTTGTTTCTTTACTTGGCGACGAGGAGATTATAACGTGGTTCAGAGGATGCCTGATGATGAACGATAGTGACGTTTATATATACAGCATATATTACATATTTTACGAGTATATGACGCGAAAGAAATTTTAAGGAATAATGCGTAAAGGAATGTTTTGACCTTTAATTACAATTTCCAGTAAGCACAACTATGTTCCATAATTTGAATGCATCCGTGAAGTTTATATTTGAGAAATAATTATTTGTGAACAAAAGAGGTTAGAATCGGCATTTTTAATTCATTACCTTTAGTTAGTTACCATTACCCTTACCATTTTTAGTTAGTTGTGCATACTGAATATTGCAATTATAAAAAATTTCACCACAGTCTTACAAAAAGTCGCTCGTGCCTGTCGCGTCTGGCAGCATTTCTTTTTTTCATTACTTTTATAATACCCATGTGATTTTTTTCAATGCAATCACCGATATAGCTCGGTTGACCGCGGCTATATAACGCGCGGCGTTTCATTTGCTTTTTATTATAACGTAAAATCAAGCGCTCCGCGTTATAAGATATGCAATTTCATTCATTCAAGCATAAAAAATTCTATTGTTCCGATGTCTGGTCCGCGAATATTAAAACATCCGCGCAAGTGAAAATGATTTTATTTCATATGTGTATATATAGATTCGGAACCCACTAAAACTCCTGCACGTGACAGCGGTGACATGAATAATCGCTTACATGTATATATAAATTCGCGCGTCGAAATTATAAGCGTATTAATTATCGAGCCGGTGATTTTTAACTGCGGTTGAGGCATAATGCACAAGAAATATATATATATATATATATATATATATATATATATATATATATATATATATATATATATATATATTTCTATATTGATCACTTAAGAAAAGTAGTTCATGAAATAATAAACATATGGTCGAATAAGATTAAAAATAATAAATACCCAAATTTTGTCAAACAAAAAAGCCAATCACTGCGTATAAACCCAACAAAATACAAGCCAATCGAAACAGTTTTCTCTACCATTGATAACATGATAGAAGATAATAATAGAAAGGCTAAACGAATGAAAATAGCAGAAGCTCCTGGACAAAAAATCAATCAACCTAATAGCTACAGAATGTCATATGGTGATATCAACTACTTGGGTGGAAATAAGGCCTTATTCTACTTCGATAGAGGAATAAGAGGTAAACAAACATTCACAAATTCCATGCACCCTTTAAAACTACAACCTGCCTATAAGGACATAGTAATTATCGACGAAATCGTCTTTACATCAAATTGTAAATGTGATTCAGCAAAACAACACAAAGAAATGTTTCCTCACTACAGAGTCACTTGTGCGGTAGGACTTACTTGTCCAGCACGACTCAACAAAATGGAAAGAATAATATTCGCAAGAACCAAAAATGCGGTCACTGAACAATTCACCACAGCCAGAGCAATGCTGGTTCGATATTGGTGATTTTCATAGTCTATTAGACAGTTTATAAACTATAAAAAATAGAATAAGTACTCAACAAATAATATAACTATAGAATCAATAAACAAAATCAAATAATCTAAACTAACGTACCTATAAGAACCTATCTTTAGACAATAAATAGAATTTAAGAACATAGCTGTTTTTATATAAATGTTAAAAAATTGTTGGAATATATTTTGTATAAGTGTTAATGGATTATTGAAGTATTTAATAGTGTTATTTTGTTATACGGAGTTGGGCAAAGCAGAATCCGGAATTCATGCAGCCCATCCATGTTAAGTATGAATGAGAGTGACGGCAGTCAGTTTTTCGTCAGGAAGTCCGACTAAGACTGTACTGTCTGTCAAGTATGAATGTATTGAATGGTATGGTTGGTGGACTTGCTGTGAAGCCACAGCAAGACTAACCAACATGTTATATTAGTTATAGTATATTCTGGATCTGCGTACAGGGAACTACGAGTTCTCTCTGCAGGATTTGAGGTGTATAGTGTGTTGTTTTAGAAATATAATATTACTCTGTATTAACCATCAAATGTTATGTAACTCTGTTATTGTAACTCTGGAAATAAATAAATAAATAAATAAATAAATATATTGTTCCAGCATAAAACAAGCCGGCTACAAAGCATTAATTAGTATGCTCGCGTGCGGTAATTACTTTTGCTTTTAAAATGTATGGCGAACGCCGTTAACTTTTGACGCGATGCTTTGTAGCGCTTATAACGACGACGCGAGTCGCGCACAAAAAAGCTATACTCTCGGAAAGAGATATTAAGGGTGTAGCGCGTATTAAAAATTAAAATAACCTACTCTTGTATCGTATAAAGTCCAGCGTATCTGAAAATTGATCTCGAATTTCAGGGTAGGTTATAACGCTCGAAATTAATAAAGTCTGTTCTTCTACTTTTTTTTCTTCCTCCTAAATCGTAATAGTAAAATTCGGAAGAACTCGTTGAGTCGCACGACTTTAAGAAAAACGGTAAGCAAGTGACAAATAAGCAAGTGAGACTAACCGTTTCTTCCATCGTTTGTTGATGGCGAAATGCGCTGCGCCGAAGAGGATGGCAAAAATAGAAGCAGTAGACACGAGCGCCGCGAAAAATACGAGAAACGTAAAAACGCGAAGCGCAAAATATGAAACTCTTTCTCTCTTCCTCTCCTTCTCGCGGCTATTATCAATTTCCTCGCCTCCGGCGTCGCCCGGCCTGAAAAGAGCGATAAAGCCGAGCTTATGCATTTTGTTACACGAAACTCAAAGATGATACTTGTGCCTCCATGTGTGTGTGGGTGGATATATAGACGCAACTACTACTGCAGAGACGAGCCATTATTATGCGAAATTCCCGCGGCTACGGTATAGCCATTAAAATTTCGTCGAAAAAGCCTCGTGTACGTCGAGAGATGTTCGCGTTCGCAGCGAGCCTTTTGATATATATTTCGGACGTGAGAGGATGATTTGAACATTCGAGCGGTATTATGCAGGTTATCGTCGTGAGAGCACTTGTTAATGCCACGATGTATACGTTGGCCCGGTTTCGAGGCTGTTTGAATTTGCAAAACGATGTTTCTTTTGTTTTTAAGGAATGAGCAACTAACTTTGGCTTAACATTCTATATGGAAATTATTCTGTTTTAATTATGTAAACCGACGAGGTGAGTGTTCGAAAGGCATTAGTGTGGGACGATTTTCAGTGGAATTGCGTCGATTCGGTCAGACTGCAAAAGCTATTTGATATTCGGATAAGGGAACAGGTGGGTAACTTTCAATTTCATTACGTCGACGGCCACGGCTATACCGAAAATTCATTATTGGCGACTTCAAAGGGCGAAACAATTATCAAGCACGAATTTCGAGTGTATTAGATTTGCCAAAGCGTACATATACCACCCGAACTGTCGTGAATTTTACGAATATCAGAGAAAGAAATTTAAAAGGTTTGCCATTTGACACCTTGTCGGAGATAAATGAAATGAAACGGGCAAACTTTTAATTTTATTATAGTCGGCAGTAGATGCAGACTACCAATCAAGTTTATCGACGATTTCAAAAGGGAAGATATAGCGCACCAATTAATTATATCAAACGCACAACTGTACTGTTATAAAGAGATTTAACATTCTTCGACGGTTCAGGGAGGCAACTTTTAATTTCATTACGTCGACACAACGATACCGATAATTCGTTGACGACTTCAAAGAGGTGATAGTTCGGAACAATTTCGAAACTGAAACATTGCTTAAGAGATATTGATTTAAATTAACTCTGGTATTTGACTATTAAAAATGATCAAAGTCCGTTTGCACGTTATTGTTTTCTTGCGGAAGTGTCGAAAGTTTTTAACACTAAATCACTGAGGGACTTTTTTATGCGGGGAGATTTCGCAGCTAAAATTAAACCCATCAAATATTATGACTACAGGCACCATAAGTTTAGAGAAAGGAATATTTTAGATAATTTACAGTTAATAAAACGAACAACGACTTTTCAATCTAAAACCAAAGTCCTTGAACTGTGTTAGCCCTGATCATGTCAATACGCTATACTGTTCCATAAAAGAACGAAATAGTTTATTATACTTTTTATAGTAGTTTTATTTTTGAACTGAACGTACACGTGTTAGAATCGAACATTCATTATAATGAACTAGATTTAACTATAAAATATACATTTCGCGTATGATGTATAGGCATAAAAACTGAAGCTTTGACAACTATGGCAATCCGCAATAACCACAATTTTTCCTATAGCTCTCGGCAAGCCAGTCGTCGGAACTGAAATAAATGCTATTCCAAAACGAGATCCATTTCAACATATAATAACGTTTCTGCCCACAAGCCTGCACTCTGAAAAGCCCATTTATTATTCGTTCCGAGTCGCGCGCAAAGAAAAACCAGTCCGCGCGCTCTTGAAGAAGTCAAATTACAAAAGGCGGCAATTACCCACAGAAGCTAGCTCGTGTGAAAATATCCAGCTATAAAAAAAACGACGTACGCTGCGTTATTAAAAAACATAAATTATCCAGAGTTTATAGAGGAAATTTTGCCACGACTATGGAGAGAAAGCTACGCTCGGTAGTATAAACTTTTTCAGTAGAAATCGATCAGTATAGTCAGCCATCAAGCACAGTCGCATCGCAGGTGGCACAGTAAAACTCGGCGAAACGAGAGACCTTCTCTCTTTCTCTCTTCAGGCAAGTAGCACCGGTGATGCGCAATATCCCCGGGACATAATGCCGCGCATTATACGAGAAAAAGGCGCAGAAAGAGATAGAGCCGCGCATGAGAGTCCTTTGTGCGTGGAAAGTAAGTGCTGGACGTATAAAGCCTCGTATACGAGAGCTTATAGCTTACACACCTGTGCAAGAGAGAGAGAGAGAGAGAGAGACAGAAGCTCTTCAAGACGCATCGAGTTAAACCATGTGTGTGTGTGTGTGTGTGTGTGTGTGTGTGGGTATGTGCTCGCTCGTAAATTGAACTAATCAAGACATTTAACTGCAGGCGACGACACTGCGCGGCTCGTGCTTCTGCCTCGGCAATGAGAGTGTAATAAGACGCGTCAAAGAATTACGCCCGAGCGAGCCTGGCTTTGATATATACCTGCTGCTGTTTCGCAGAGAGTAGGGCTTGTATAATTGATCGTAAAGCTACACTACTGCCAAGCGTTGTGCCGCGGAAACGGGTGATTAATCGGGCTGCGCGCGAGGATTATATAATGCGCTGGGTGTGTATATTGTACAAAAATTATAGCCGCGGTCTCATTAGCATCGTGTATATGTATATAGTTTTATTATTTGTTCGGTTCTTTGAACTCGGTTCCCTTTTTAGATGTATATAATTACGGCTCGCGCGTGACGACGAGAGCTTGTCTAGCCGAATGATAAACTTTCGCGCGATTTTATAATGTCGCGCGTAAACTTGTTTAAGAAAGTTCGGGCGAACTTTTCAACTTGATAAATAGCGTTGGACCGGCGAGAGAGAAGAGTATATATATATATATATATATATATATATATATATATATATGTATATATAAGGGGAGAAGATTTTTTCTCCGCTCCTCTTATACCATCGAACTCAATAGCGTCGTCCGAAAAAAAGGAACATACTCGCGGAATATTTTCGCGGAGCGGCGCACTTTCTTATACACTTGTGCTGCTATCTCTCTCTCTCTCTCTCGTCGAGCGGCGAGGAAAAAGTGCCGTTAATGGCTTTTTGAACTGAAAAATGACTTGACGCGACGTAAAAGCGCCGCATGTGTATATATGTATATATATATAGCGTTTTTTTCTCGCCTCTTTCAGTTTCATAACCACCTGCTCTCTTGAAGTACTAAAGACTCTTCTGTCGAGGAATTATTTTATCAGGAGAACGCGTTCAACAATCCAATTCAGAGTTGAAAACTTGACAAAGTAAACTTTTGCCGTATCCGCTGCAAATCCGATATTTCGATATAACTATATATATTTCTGTTTTCCCGGCTCGCGATATACAAACATCGGCATATATATATATACACCGGAAAAACACAAGGACCAATCACACGGGGCGAGAATATGATATAAACGTCGAAACGCGCACTGCACACACTTTAACAAATCAAATCACAACAAAGTCGCGAACAATAGCGTATTCACCGCGCCGTATACTACACCCCGAAAAAAAACAGCGCATATGGACGAGGCGAAAAAAAATACAAAAAAAAAACCTCTCGCGCGCACCACACCGGTATAGAACAACAAAGACGGAAAGTGAGAGCCGCCGGCGAAAACAGAAGCCCGGGAGCAAAACACGTATAAATCTCGCTTTCTGAATAATGCGCCGTTGCTCTCCCACTGCACGATCGGCTTAGTTAGCTATATATATATATGTATATATACATATACACGCACACCTATATATACATACAAAGTATTAAGCGGCCGTATATATATCCGCAGCGACGCGTGCCAGCACACACGTATGTATACACGAAACGCGCGGCGTTTGCGGGGAAACTTCGAAATTCCGTTATTCGCGTGCGTGGGTGGCTAGGATAGGACTTGCGGCCGAGCGAGAAACGCGCCGCGACACACGAGATACCGCAGCGCGGCATGCGACCACCGACGAGTGTGTGTATACATATATATATGTATAGGTTGCACCTACGCGCGGAGAGGAATTCTAGAAAAGAGAGAATTGTTTTTTTTAGAGCGGAGGATTGAGTGGAGATTTGCGTGAGACACGAGGTTATACGTTCTCCAAATCGACTGTTCCGCGGAGAGACGTTTATCGGGGGAGGGGGGGGGGGGAATTCCCTGAGAGCTAAACGCACATGCGGCAAGTTTATAAGCGCGTCCCGTTAATTATGGCGCGCTCGAAAGGGAGCATTGTGTGTACAGGGGAGAGCTGAATTATAATTGGGCGACTAGTTCTATAAGTGCTTATGAATTATGTTTACGTAATTGTAATCTCGAGCGTATACCCGCTTATGCGCGGAGGGAAAGTTTGAACTGCTGTTTCTCGGAATAGGCTATATTACGCGCGGCGCGGCGACCCACGGAATCTTACTACCGGTATTCTTTGAGGATGAATTCTAAGGAGTGCGCAAGTGCCTACTTAGCTATAATGGTTATAGTTTATATAAGAACGAATTTTATTTCGATAAAGCTTCAGGACACACATATATATATATATATAGAGAGAGAGAGAGAGAGAGAGAGAGAGAGAGAGAGAGAGAGGAGGCGAGCTCGTTTTGAATTCTGAAGGCAATTTGTCAGTCAAGGCGCGAAATGTGCCCGAGTGTACATGGAAATTCGCGTGCCACGACTTTAATGACCCGAGAGTTAGGCGAGAACGCTACTGCGGAAAGTAATTACCCGGCAGGGGTATATCAGCGATCTTTTGTGCAAATATACAGGCGAGCGTATCTTTTTCACGGTATTCATTTATCACGTGTTCTACAGACTTGACGTGATTTTTATTTTTGCAAATAATTATACGCTGAAAAATTAATCGCTCGGGTATGTTGAGGCTTCTGTACTGTATTTATTTGTTTATTAAATACCGTATACAGGTGCCTTCGAAAGGCATCCTATTGAGGCAAACGTAGTTGTCTATACCCCTGGTAGAAGTCTTTACGGCTTTCCGAGTAGACACCAGCGATATTTTCTACTTGATGACATTATTTTGATAATAACACATTATATTTAAAGTAAATTGAAGTCAGGTTTCTGTAATTCTTTCAAGACAACCGTTTTTGAGAGAATAATCATAGTTTTAAAAATTAAACTATTATGGATAAATAAATATTCATAAATAATACCCCCGTTTGATTAACACGTTAACAATAAAAACTGCAATAAACAGCCAAAATAACGCAATCAACGCTATCATGCCCTTACATGTCTTTCCATAATAAAGTTAACAATATTAAAATATCTAAAATCCAAATTAATTCTTTCCTAGAAACATTTTTAGTTTTATTTTAATAGAGACTTTACTTAGTGATAATTTATTGACATACACTTAAAGCCACGTAATAGCTGCCTATTTGTATTGCTTATGTATCTGTCTTTCAGGTCATTATGATGATATGCTATACACTCTAGTTCGAACATTTGCGTTATAGGTAGAGGTTGGTTCTGTGGTATAAAATAGTTTTTATTTATAATTCAAAGTATTTTCTTCTGTATACCTTGTATTATATTTAAGTAATTATTATTAAGCTCCACCCCAAGCAATTATTCTTTGAAAGAAAGTTCAAAGTTTTACTATCCATACATTTCTTTAGCTTCGCAAAAATAAAGATTAAATATCGTAAATATCGTAAAAGCATATAATATTAAAATGCAATGACGCACAGTCTTCATCTTCCAAAGCGACATCCGTATAATAAACACTCCCCAGAGAGATTTGCCTAAATCTATATACTCAAAAACACCCCCACTGAAATGATAAAAATAAAACGGAATTTATCGAATTCACGCAACGACAAGCACACGTGCGCGTCCGCATGAATAAAGCACTTTTATATCTCGTAGCTGCATGACCCCAGAAGCAATTCATTAACGAAGAGAGAGAGAGAGAGAGAGAGCTGTGTACGTATAGCTCCTCTGAATATTTACACATGGACGAGCGCAGTCGAATATGAGCGCGTAGTTGCCTCTTCTCCATACATGAAATATACTCGTGTATACACGCGCCAGTGAGAACGTGGATTAATAAGTCAAAGCTTCTGCTGCTCCCGCCTCCTTAAATCGAATAAAAAATTAATAAAGTCAGCTCTGCTCGCGTGCGAGCCTTTAGCGCCGTATACATATATATATATACATCTCGCGCGTATGTAGACGCGCGCCCTGGAATATATAAGAGAGAGAGAGAGCAGTAGAGGAAGAGGGTTAGTTTGCGCAAACTTCAAAAGCAAAATGCCCGAGTTAATCGAGCGGCAGCGCGGCTGAGAAACTTGTGTTGCAAGAGAGAGAGAGAGGGAGGGAGGAGGCATAATACAAAGGGGAAAATTGCCCATCTTAGCTCACGGGAGCTTCTAGAGACGCAACAACACGCGACGAGCAGCTGAGGCATCCCTACGGAGCGGTTCGAGCCATAGCCGCGTCGTCGTCGTCTTCTGTGTCATCCGAGAGTCTCGTAACCATGTCGCGCACTTCATGACACTTTGTGTGGGTGTATACTGTGTGTATTAAAACACAGGTGTCTCTCCCTTACGTTTTGTTCTCGCGAGCGTCTATTGAATTTTCCGAGACGGGATTTTATCTCAAGGGCAAGGCTATTATGTATAGACGATGATTTGACGAAAATTGGAAAAACAAAAGAATACTTCTAATACAGAGCGAAGTGACGAACGACGGGAGAGAAAAATGGCCAAATCGACGGGAAATTGAGATTTTAACAAGATTCATTTGTATATATGCGCGGGAGAGTCCGCGGCGAAAATGAATGCTAGACAAATTTCTCCGCGAGCGACTAATGAAATTAGAATTCCATCAACGCTGGAATAGTATGTAAATTCGTATTATGAGGCGCGGGTGTATAACGATGATAAAGTGAATTAAAAAGCCAGTTACGTATAGTCCAGCGGAAAACAAAATGTACATAAATGCACTTCAAATGCAATATACTCGCGGCATGAATCACTTTCCCCGTGTGAGTTCAGGGAAAAAATGATAAATACATATAGTTATTGCGTAATCGTACATCCCTAACATACGTACGACAGAGTTGACCCAATTAATTATTCAGTATATATATATATCGGGTGTTTGCGTGGCGATTTAATTAAAATTTCGTTAATACATAATCGACCAGTTGTCGAATCGGTCAGAACGCAGTATATTGAACACACTGTGCAGAGAGAGAGAGAGAGAGAGAGAGAGAAATTTACCGAACCAAAGCGCACAAAGACAGACGAGGTATTCGCTGTATTCAGAATCTCGAACGAAATGAATCTCGCCTGCGGCGAGCTCGTACGAACGGCTGTTTGTGATTGTAGAGAACGAGCCTATATGTACGTACATCTCGTGGTCCGAATTTTGCAAATAAGAACGACGACGCGAGAGATGATAAGCCGCAAGCTTATGATGTATCTGTATATGGTTTACTGTGCGAGAGAGCTAATCAACGGTACATTCGAATGTGTTCTACTGTTTGTATATTCTGCGCATGCGATGTGTATATACGGGATTATTATTCTCTTTTCTTTTTGATGCATAGCATTATAATGACGATGTATCTTCCCATAAGGGTAGAAGCTAATTTAGTTAATTAAATGCTTGATAAATCACTATCTCCTCACCAGAAACGTCGAAGTACAGTAATGTTTCTGTACAATAGTAGTTTGACGATAACCGAAGCATCGATAACTCTCGAACAAATTGAATATCCACTTGCCAAACGGAAATTTGATTCGCCGATGCGCAGATAAGGACAATCATCAAGCAATTCCCGTTCTTGCACCGGCAAACTATATGCACACGTGCGTCATGTGCGGGGGTGTGGGAAAATTTCGAACACGTCCCGAGCCAGTCCATTAATCCGTCAGACATCGCCGGCGGTAGGTATACTGCAGTGTATATACAGCTCGCACTAGCCGGAAAATCATCCAGCACTGGTACATACGGCAGGGAGGGAGATTGGAACAGTGCGTGGGTGGCCGTCGTTTTCTCCTATTGCGCGTACTCGCGGTCACGACTGCGATGTGTAGCCGAAGCTTAAATAAAATTTTATCTCTCGAAGGGATAAAAAGCGTCTACAAAGCATTTATCTCCCACTCGATGAACAACGTGTTTCGAGGACGACGTACGGAGTGTGAGGTGTGTGTATATATATATATATATATATATATATATATAGAAGTGAGCTGCTGTCAGTCAAGCAATTTGCGAGCAGCGGCGACTTCTGGACGACCGACGTCATAAACGCGCGAGTGAACGTGACAGTATCATTTGAGGACGACGTGCCGCGCGACGCTGATTCGCCGTCATTATGGAGGGAGGGAGAGAAAGTCTCCCCTGGGAATCCATCCTGTACTCGGTGCGTGTCTATATATATGTGTATATGCGCCACACGTCGCTATGGGACTTCTTCCTATCTGTAGAGCGGCTGGAAGAGTAACGAGTTTTCCGTTTGATATATAATTGTTCCTGTCTTTTGACGAGTATACCGGGAGTTTTCGGGATGATGATGTCATAGTTTATCGACGAATAATTTCTAGATTTTTTTTTCTAAGATCTGGAAGGCGTCGCGTACTCGATCGAAAAAGCAGGGTGGATTCAATATTCGACGCACGTTTCCACCGAATTGAAATTTAATCAACGCAATGCGCGCGTCTGTATATACATACAGCTTATAATATTGCCGCGTCCATTTGTCCGACCATCGGATTATACGTTTGACGTATACAGGAGAGAAAATTATATCATATTATTAGTATCTGGATAGGATCGACGTATAATAACCTTGTGATGTAGCGGTAATGAAGCATAAGGTAAATGACACACGGGAGCAAATTATCCGATGCGCGTGTATGTACATCGTTGTTTAGTGCATTATGGCGCGCAGGACAATTAATTTCGTTTCGGACATACCCGAACGTACGGGGTTATCCGTTAAGAATTTCGTTAAACGTCGAGCCTCGTCAATGCTTACCGTCGACCGATATTTATATATAGACGAACAAAAGCCGCGTTACACAAAACGAGACTATAATATTCTCGATGTTAAAAAGCATCAAAGCCACACACGCAACTCTCTTTCCAACACGTCCTTTGTCTCCGGCGCTCCGTCGTACTTCCTTCCTCTCTGCAGCTTTTTTCGCGGATTCCCGTAGCATAATCGCATAAGCGCACTGGCGCTTTTCCTCGGTTTTTCGCTACTGCAGCTGTACAGTCGACTTAGGTTAATACCCCAGAGCTGCAGTTCTCGCTGCCACCGCAAAGGTACACCGAGTAGTCGCGCGTGAATTGTGCAAGCGTTAAAAGAGGCGAGATAAAAGGGGCCTTGTATTGTGGCTCCAGGACAGAGAAAGAGAGAGAGAGAGAGAGCCTTTTTACAATGCCGAGTCGCGCGGGTGAATTAAAGCGAGAGAGAGAGGGGGGGGGGTTAATAAAAAGTAGCAGAAGCGATAGAGCTCCCCGCCATACTCAGTCATAAATTGGACAAGAGGAGGTAGTTACTTGTCAGGGACCTCTACCCTTTGAAAGTCGCTCTTCCGGCTGCGGAGGGTGGGTTGAAAAAAAAAAGACGAGGGTCCTTTAGGCGGGTGCCCCGAGTCCCTTTTTTTTTAATATCGGGGGGAGAAAATATCCTGTGGCGGAACTGGAGGTGCTGCTGATATTGTGGCTTGATTTGCGCGCGTGAACGCTGCACTCTGTGTAAGCTGTTTTGAAGGTGCGCTCTGCACTTGTGGATATTGAAAATGCTGCTTTCTATCTTGAATATTCATTCAGCGTGATTTAGCACGTGGTTTTAATTTATGTTAATAACATGTTTTTTTATATAAGATAAAATCCTCAATAGAAACGTTACGCCCATTACTCGCCAGTCCATGTCGAATTTGACATCGATTGGCGAGCTCGTAAGTACCTGGCGAGCAGACATGCTATTGTCGTCAGATTTTAAATTGATTTGCCGCCTAAGGACTGGCGATCAAACTTGAAAATGCAAATTATTAATAATTAATGTTTGTCGCTCGTTTTAGTAACGAAAGTATAGACAAAAATGATGTATCATGAAGCATCAAATGGAATTTGAGATATATACTTGCTATTTATTATATTGAATTTTTTTACGTTATTTTTAGGTTAAGTCTGTGACTGCTGCCAACTTGAGATGTGCATCAGTGCCGTGTAGTCTGACTTTACTGTATTATGTTTTTAAAAAATGTTATTATTACGATTGATTAGATAGCAGTAAATTAAAGTAATGTTTAATCCATAATAATTTTTAATTTTAAATGCATCGTGTTATCTTATTATTAAAGATTATCCTTTTTTATATTATATTAATAGCTTGTTCAGCAGTTCTTAGCCAGTAACTCTACTCTAAACTCGCCAGTTCGCATTCGCCAAAATTTAGGCTGCTGAGTAGTTTGACTGGTCTATTTTCTACCAGGGATATGTATCCTACATTAATATTCTTATAAACGTATTTCTATACTAGCAGACTTATCTAAAAAAATAATCTAGATTTTAATGTGGATAAATTTCTTTTACTTCCGGGTGCTTTGAAAATGAGAATACTCTGCAGTTTTTGCAGGCAACGTCCAATTAAAAATATATAAGAAACGCAATTTTTATTCGTCGAATATCTAGGATGTGACAGTCTGGCAGAAAAAAAAATTCCAAAAGCGCGTACAGCCCCGCAGTTAGCCAAGCAAATGCTCTTCGAAATGCTCGATGGCCTGAGGCTTGCAAAAGCTACATTGTTGCTTCAACCGCTGAGAATTCACGTTTTTCGACGATTTGTCGACGATTGCGGAGTAAAAATTTCACGGGTCTTTAATTGCCGTTTGGCTAAAAAAAAACTGTATGACTTCATTCAATGGCGCGTATGCAGCAGCGATCGACAAAGGCTGCAGTTTCATGACACGCTTTTTTTCGCCAATGAATCGGTAACACAATGACAAAGACTCCGGTGAATGCGATAACCGGAAAGCACGCAAGCGCGAAAAACAATTATTGTTTGCGAGGGAAATTGAACGTAAAGTTCGTTAAAGACGATCAGTAATGAAAATTCGTTTATGCAGGTTTAAGGAAGAAATTAATTTGTTGATTGTTTACTCTGAAATCCGCGCATGATAAATTATACAACATTTGATAAATGTTTTTTTATTACTTACAGTAATATTGGCCAAAGGTTATATTTTGATTAAATTTGCAGCTTACCTGAAACAGAGAGAAAAGTTACATTTTCAATAAAAAATAACAGACTCATCAAAATTTATGATAAAAATTAATTTTAAATAAAATGCATTCTGCTTCGTATCAAATATTCCAATATGCTATATTTGACGTTCGATCGACGTGAGCACGTTGCTGACTGAAATAACGAATGTATAATAAACAATAAGCTCTTCATCGTAATGAGCATACTTTCTGCAATAATACAGATGATTGATTGATTGATTGATTGATTGATTGCTTGATTGAAATATGATAAACATATTCGCGTAAAATAATTCCAAGCTAATCAACCAAGTACATTTTTAAAAGAACGAAAAAACCCACCAGCCACATTACACCTCATATTTTATCCATTCATTTCTCGCTCCTGATATATACTCCCCCTCAGTACCCAACTGAATTCTCGCCATGAGCCACTCGTAATGGCTCCATTCAATGACTCCGGCTTCGAGAGAATCTCGCAGGTAAAGTGCCATCGTGCTAAGTAGAGTAGCAGTGTAAAGATCGAAGTGAAGAAAGAATGTCCGGGCGAAATCGCCGAGTAACGCCTCTTTGACTTTGATCTTCTTACCTATATAACTTCCACTACTCTCTTTACGTACGTCTCTCGCGATTTTCTCTCTTTCTCTGTCCGATCGATTTGGCATATGGAATGACCCAAAAAGTCGGGGAACGGACGAAGTGGCAGACGCAATCCGAAGAAAGGAAGCGCATTATCGCCATGTCGTCGTAGTATATATAGAAAAGACTGGAGAGCCGACGAGCAGATAAGAAAAGTGAAGGAGAAGAGCTTTGGCTGCAGGTGGAAGGAAGTCGAGTGCCAAGAGGGATTAGAATATGCCTCGGTCGCTTCGATTGGGATTTATTTCTTCTTCGTCGGATAGACTTAAGTCTTCTTCCGTACTCGTTGCCTTTTCTCTATACCTGGACCGAAAGCGACCCGTAGAAGACACGTCGATGTAGAAAGATGGAGGGTTAAGGAGCAAGAGAAGCTTGAGATAATTAATGTCGAGGTATTTTTAATGATTATATACTATTGCGTTAATTACCTCAAAATGTATTGGGTCAAAATAATCAACTTTTTTCTAATGTTCATGGATGAATTCAATGAAACTAGTCGTATGCGAATTAAAGGATTATCGATGTGTCAAACCACCTGCAGCTCAGGAGTATAGCAGTAAGAACCTTACTACCAACTTTGAATGATGTATGATGAAAAGGGGTAGATGGCTGGTCTATTGTCATAGTGGCTCCAAATCCACGTAAAGGTATAACGATAAGCGCACTTGATCCCACATTCAAACGTTCCTGCTTTTAAGTAATCCCTTGGCTGAAAGCATACTCTTAAAAGATTTTACAGAACTACGCTATTAATGTTCTTAATTTAAATTTGGATAATTTTGAAAACGTGAGCTCCTTCTACAATATATCAACGATAAAGCTAACAATTAAATAATTCAAAACCTCGATGAGAAATTCTTTCCAACATAGACTCTGAAAAGTGTCCCTCCAATAATCCTGCCGCACGCAATGAATTTCTCAATCAATCCTCCTGCGGTATTTCGCCGAGGAACAAAGTCCAGAGAGCGAGTCAAAGAAGAGCGTGATCCAGCCGTGAGTTTTTACAGTTCCTCCGCGGGATCGTATCATCAAGAAAAATACGTCGAGAGGACTCAGCTCGTGCAACACCGCACACTGCTACGAGAGTTGGAGAGAAAAGAAAGGGTAAAAACCGAAGCTCCACCATGTAAAGCCCGCTTCTATTTGAGGTAGCTTCTGAAGAATTTCGTTTACGAAGACAGAGAGAAGAAGAGAAAGAATCTTGGATGTTAGTATGAGAGAAGCCGGGGTTAGGTATCGGGGCCGAGTAGACGTAAAGAAGACTCAAAGACGTAGGAGAGAGATCGGCATTCGGCCGGGATAAGCCGAAAGCGAGAGACGCCGCCGCTGTAGTTACGAGGGAGAGCTGCTCTCTGGAAAAGAGAGGAGAGAGCGGAAAATGTTTTAGTGCGAAATTCTAGCTGCCTCGCGCCCCCCGCGCTATCTCTTTCTATTTCGCCGTGATATTGCGCTGTGTACGTTTTTCTCTTCGTTGCGAAACCTTGGCGTCTTTCAAGGAGATTAAGAACGCGTCGTCGGTTGCCTCGACGTCATCTCATCGAATTCGACGAGTGTATATACAAGGCGCGCGCGGGCGCGTCCTAGATAGCTTCGCTAGAATTTGCCCGACACCACCACCTCGTCAAATATTTGCGGAGTATTTGCCGCAGTAGTCCTCCCTGCAAGCGTGACCCCGTATGGGTATACATAATCGTGTTTTTAACATTTTTTTTTTTCATGGTTAGGGAAATTGCGGGGATAATTCAAGAGCTCGACGTCGTTCTATACTCTTTCGAGAGATTCTTTTTATGTAGCATCTGTTATTGTATGGTAGGATTTATCGAGTAATGGTGGCGGAAATGAAAGAGAGCGTTGAAAATCATTCAGTAGAAAATCGCATGATGTGGCCGGACATTCTGTAGGCCGATATTAAATATCGACTTTTTTTGCTTGAACTAAACTTCTAGAGAGATCTTATTATCTGTGTTTAGACAAAGATTTTTCTCGATAGCCAAAATGCACTTTTTCTCTGCTATTATTAGCATTTAAAAGAGAGAACCAATGATTTTAAAAATGTAAAAAAAAAATATTTCCAATCAACAAACTCAAAAGCCTCGACATTCGATCGTCCCATCGTCACATCGCACGTGCAGTAACGTACAGTGATCATCCGAAAAAAAGCTATCCCCATATCATATCGATTTCTCTCGGTCTCTCTTACAATATGAACCACGCAATTACGCGGCGCGGCTGTGCACATCGGGCGACGAAGCCATCATCGATGAAAGCCGCTCTCTCTCCGGCATTCATAGCCATATATGCACGCATACAAATCTGAAAAGCCTCTCGCGAAAGTGGCCAAGTGTCGGCTGGGATATATTCTGAAAAAAAGCTCTCCGACACAACACAATTCATCCCAGCAATATTGTTTCGGCCCATTCAATGAAAGCTCCTCTCCACCTCCATTATGAGCTTCGCAGCGCAGCACGCGCGAATCAAACGATTATTTTACGAGGCTGCGTGCAGGCGTGCAAAAATTATTAATTAATAATTTACAGCCTAGGACAGCCGTCGCTGCTACAGCTCGAGCTTGCAATGATTAGTTGTCGAGCGCAGGGCTTTTCCTGATAATGATCGGACCTGCCAATACCACTCGGCGGATGCGTCGCCCCCCTTCCCCCACCCTCTCTTCTGTTTCGTCGCACAGGGATAGAGAGAGAGAGAGCGAATGAAATGTTTCGCAAACGTCCACGTCTGTCTCTCTTTCTCTCGTTTAAAACTCTCGCACACTGCGACGGCCTGTGCTGGCATTTACGAGACGAAAGTTGGAAACATCGCGCAGCGAGACTGATAAAGCTCATTAATCATCGGCGAAGCTCGACGCGAAAGTAAATGCGCGCGCGCCGGATTTTATGAGCCGAGAGGAGATCGATGAGCTGATTTTGGGATTTCCAGTTGGTCGAGCGCATGTTATTTGGATTTCGTCGTTTGATTTCCATCGCTACTGCTATATATATATATATATATATGCGCGTTGCTATGCCCTGTTGTTGCGCGACACACGAGGTGGCGCTTTTTTTTATCGCGATCTTTATGGCGGTTTTCACATTTTATTGAGATTACGCGCAGAAGTGTTTGTCGTATATACGTATACGGCAGCGGATATTTACACTTGTAATGGACGGTAACTTTAGTTTCTTTTTTCTTCTCTACAGTGACATCGTCGATCGAACTTTTAACAGCTTTAATTTTTCAAGTCAAATGAAGCGCGAAATGTATACAGAAGGTAGTTTCCCGCTGAAAAATTCATATATAGTTCCCAATTAAAAGTTCACAGTAGTCGCGCGAGCCGAAAGTCAAGCATAAAGTGCAGAAAACAAATTAACGCGACACTTAACCAACTCGTCGAAATTCGCCTCTGCTCGTCCTTTAGACAGAAAAAAAATTCAACTCCCCGATGAATACGTTATTATTCTCGAATCCCACGGATTCAATTTACACCACATCTCTTTCTCGTGGATACCATTGAAGATCCCCTTCGCATATCGATAACGTCGAGTCTTTCCCTTTTAATTCGCTCGAGCTTGGAAGTAAAAAAAAAAAAAAAAGAGTGACTATACACTCCCCCGTTGCTGTGCGATATACACATATTATCCCTGCAGCAGACAGCGTTTTATCTCGCGAGCAATTCCAGAGAATATACATACACCCCCTCAAGTATAAAGTGAGCAACGCCGCCGCGAAGAGGATGAGAATCGAGCGGAATAGCTTAATTCGGGGAAAAAGAGTGTATAAGCGAGAAGAAGAGAATAATATACGTACTGCATAAATCAAGCGCATTTTCGGGAGCATTTCTTTCTCTTTCTTCTACTGCAGGCAAGCTTTCAACGCGCGCATATAAAGCCACGAGTATTATAGAGACACAGCGCAGCCGTGGGAAAAAAAGGGCAGACGATCGCGCGGCGCTTCTGTATGAATATTACACTTATATACCGGCTTTTCCGTGTTATATACATATACACAGAGTAAAAAGCGCGAAATTCGCGTACACGTATATATATATATACATAACCCGGGATGTGGGTATCGATTCGAAATGCAAATTTTTCGCTGCGGGCTTTGCGCATTTCCTGCGCGAAAATTAATTCTCGCGCACGGCAGATTACGTTATCACTCTCTTGCATGCATATATATATATATAACATTCAGCAGGAGCGCTTTCCTTCAACTTGGCAGTAAACTGACGGACGAGTCGGAGCTTTTGGCTTTATATTCGAATTAAAAACACTGACTTTTTGGCGGCTAGTTCGCGGAAGAGCAAACCTATCGTGCTTTCTAAATACGTACAAAAGGAGGGAAGGTCGATGCCTCCGGGGCATTGTAATGTATTTCTTTCGAGAGTGAACATCGCCGGCGCACAATGGACACGAAGGAGAGTACAGCTTATTTCTTTTGTAGCAGTAGCGGAAATGAGAAAATGCTTTGGTTTTCATTGTTCCGAAAAATGATCATCGTGGATGTACATAATACAAGTATTGTTATTACTCGGTAAATTTGGGTAAACTTGGAAAATCGAATGATGCAAGTTGGAGGACGAAAATACGCGACGGTATAGTGTATATATCGCGACGACGACACGCGGAGAGTAAACTTTTTAATGAGAAAACGCGCAACCTTAAATATAGCTCCCGTATCCTGTCATTCGGCGCTCTTGCTCTATATAATACTGTTCAATTAGCATATACACACACACACGCCCACGTACACGTGTCAACGGAAGAATATAAATCGAATATTGCGGGATGATGGTGGATTCCAATTTTCAACTTTCCGAAAAATCATTGTTGACGAAGAAACAATGATAATAACGATGATAATCCAATAAAAAAAAAACGCTAGACCTGAGCTGTACAGAGCGAGTATAGCTATACACATAGATCCGCAGCGAGTTCCTTTCTCTCCCGCAGATTTAACTGCGCCATTGGGACCAATAGTAATATCTTCCACTAAAAAGACCGAAAGCTTTTTCTCCCCACTACCACCAGCACTACTACGGAATCGGCTACTACTATACTCTCGTCGAGAAAAGAAACCAGACGTGGCAATCTCCGGGCAGCAGTGTGCAACTATACCGCTGCCCGGGCTTGCGAGCGAGGCTATATCGAGTGTGCGGGCTATATATATATATATATATATATATATATATATATATAACTGACAGCACACGAAGGGGGCGAAAGAGGGTAATGGCGGAGCCATCTTAAAGCGCATCGCAAAGTGCGGCATTAGAAACTGCAAGAGAGAGGGAGAGAGGGAACCTCCTTCTCTCTGCACGAGTCACTATATAGAGTGGGCTAAGGTAGTCCGCGCATGGGGATCTCTATATATGTATAGAGCAGAAGCGAATTTTCCCGCTAATTAGGGCGTATCGCTTCGGGAAGCTGAGAAAGAGAGAAGAGGAAAATTAAAGACGATATAATCCAGGAGTGAGGGGTGGGGGGGTGGAGTCAGGGCGTAAGGATTTCTTCTGGGAAAGAAGTGGCTGCCTGCAACGAAATTCTATACTCGCCTCTGCGCGCGAAGCACAGGTATTATTATCCAGAACGTTAATTTCCATGGCATATATCCGGCTACGCTGAATCGCGAGTGAGTAACTCGAAGCTGGTTAATTAACTACCTATTTGTGTGTGTGTGTATGTGTGTGTGTGTGTACGCGCGAGAGAGAATTATTATTCGTTTAGTCATTGAAATACACCGATCGGCGCTATTAGCCTTTGATTTTCAGTCGCGGGGTACATATATATCACAGAGTGAATTTCTAATCGAGGAAACGACCGAAATATATATATATATATATATATAATTTCACCGCGACTTTAGCTCTTATCCGATTTTAAATTTACTCAGTTATAATTAGCCAAGCTTATTGTATACTGTTTTCATCACCGGATATTACATTCACCGAAATTCGGTTTCGAATTGCGTTATATCTACCAACTACCTGTACTACTTATTTACTAATTTCCATTTTGCTATACCTGTATTTCCCCGCGTTATATACGAATAAAAATTACACTTACCGCTCGCTATATACGGCACGGAAATCCATGCCCGAACGAATAAAAGAGAGTGAGAGAGCGCAGTTCAACCGCAGCTCCGCGTAAATCACCGTAGCGCGAAAATTCCGCGCATAAACTCGCGGCCACTACTACTACCCCTTTCAGCAACAGCCGCGAGAACAAAAGTGTGTTCCGCGATGCGCATATGCGTCGACAAGAGATTCGAAAGAGAGACAGTAGCTTCTCTTTCGCGAAATGCTCAGCGATGCGACTTTATGCGCGTCTCTGGGAGAAGCGAGAGAGAGAAACATCGTGCGCCAGCTGCAAACTGGCCGATTTTCGGCGCGAAGCTTTTGTCATCCAGCTCGCTCTCAGGCGCAGTGTGTTGAAAGCGTATATATATATGTGTATATACATACAACACCCCCGCGGCGACGAGCTACTTCGAAAGGGGCTATTTCGTGCGCTGGAAAACTGCAGCCACGGTCCAATAATCCTCTTTTACCCTCCGCGAGCTTTTTCTCGCAAGCTTCTTCCGGACGCCGCGAATTTATAACTCTCTCTCTCCTCTGGTGCGCGAGACGCTGGCCGCTTACAATAGATATAACTTCGAGGGCGTATATATGGATCGCGCGAAAGTTAAACGGCCAGTTGTGCTGTGGCTGTGTGTCTCTCCCTCTGCAGCTGTTACCCGAGAGAGAAAAACTCGTCGCCGTGTGTCGTATCTTTACTACTTATATACGCGGGCTTCCCCCGTTGGGAGGAGTATAATATATATATATACACATACACACACACAAGATGGAGCTTGTAAGGACTTTATGTGCGGCGTATGCGAGTTGAGAGGCATATATATATAGTCATAAATAAAGTGGCGTGGATCGGTAAATTAGGAATATTTCGAGGGTCGATTTGACTCTGGTTTTCGGAGTATATATATAGAAATCGTATACTAGCAAGTGCTGTGTACGGCGTTGTAGCGCTTATCTTTTTCACAAATTTTCACTTTTTGAAAGAGCAATTATAAGAAGTTAAGGAAGTCACTCCTTACGGAATGACTTGTTGTTAATATGACTCCTACAGAGATTGGAAAATATTACTGTATCGAGGGAGTTCTTTTAATCGCTCACACGAAGGAGTGATTACAGCAGCGTCACCGCGTCCTTACCTATGATTCTCCCTCTGTGGGAGTGATCTTTGTTTGATGTAATGAGAATTGAGATTTGGAAATTAACACCTTGGCGTCTTATCTTATAATAGATTTTTATAATAGATGTAAACTTACTATCTAAGGTATAGATATACCCTATATTGATTATTACAATCGATTTACGAAGCGCAGAAAATCTGCTTAGAATTTAAAAGTTATGTTTGCTCTTAATGGCGCTCTATGATCATGAGCTTAATATAGCTTTACTCCTTCATTTAAAATTATTGACTTCTTTATTTATTTTCATTTGAAATAATAGCTTATAAGCGCAGTGCATGATGGAACAATTAATTTGTTATAAAAGTAACAAACTCTACTTGGTTTAACAAAGTTGAAGCAACATTACAGTTTGCATCATGCTGTATTGCTGTCTTCACAACAGACATATGGCTTACATGGCTTAATTATTCTAATGGATAAAATAATTTACCCATTAGAATTAAATAAATAGATCGAGAATGTCTAATTATCCTTTTTTTATTCAAGTGCTATTATAATTAGAATGAGATAATTTTACTTCTCCAAGAGTGAAATGTGAGAAATGGATTCACTCCCCAATACGAAAGAATCACTCTTTCGAAGAGTTCAGATTCGCTCTATACGGAAAGTCTCACTTTTAACATTATGAAAGAGTGAATAGTCACTCCTTTAGAGTGGATTTTCACTCCCTAGGTTTTGGAGAGCAGGCTTTCTAGTTACGGGATTTGCCAAAGCGGAAAAATAAAAATTTATCTCAAGCTTCAAAATTGATATACAGAGATACATATGGCTGAGAGCGCGTAGTTCGACGAGTAAAATTTTGATGCGCAGTGCGGATTCGGACGACTGCATAATTTAGCGCGCGAGAAACCCTATATATGTATATAGCCCAATCAGCTACGACGATTCCACGTATATATCCATATATATGTAATAGTGGGAATCATACGATGGGCTGACGAGTCGAGCGCAAGTCTCCATGTATAAACGCGACGTGTAACAGCATCCGTGACTTTTTCACAAGCTATCGACAAGTCAATCCGGATTACAAAACAAATCCGCGTAGAAGTCAGCGCAAACATACACGCGGTGAATTTCCGGCCGAAAAACGGATGCGCGCAATACGGAGAATATCACCGCAGGTCGGCTTGATTTTTTTTTTCATTCCACCCCCGGGTACAGGGGACGAACTGCATACGGATATACATGTGATGAAGGATCACACACGTGTGTTGTACAGCATAAGGATATACGACGATTAATGGGATATGCGCGCGCGCGGCAAATCGTTTTCGAATTATATCAATAATTCATGCGCAATTATGATGCGCGAGCGAGATCACGGGGAGGAAAGCAGCTTCGGCGCGTATATCGCCATCCGCGGGCTTTGCTTATTGATTGATCAAAGCAGTGGCGCCGGTATACGCGCGGAATGTTAATTTATTGAAATTATAAAGTCGAGAAAGCTTAAAAAATAAGCGATTACGTCGTTCCGTCTACTCATAATAATACTGCACTCTAAGAATCTCTCTGCGGTATATATGCTTGTCGTATATATAACAGACGCAATTTTTATTCGCACGTTATGTATCTCTCAGAGTTATTACTTCCAGAAGAGACACGTATATATACACATACACACAATATATATACGTACACTTCTCTCCGTGGCGTCGTAATCAATCTTAACTTTGCCGCTACTGCGCTGCTGCGAGCTAACTTATCCGTATATTTGCTCGAAAAAATTGCGACTCGACGACGCACACGAAAAAGTTGAAAAAGATATTATACGCCGTCGGTTTCTCTCTTTCTTTCATTATGCGCTGCAGCAAAGCTCGAGACGCGAGTTCCTCCTCTCTCCGATGCGATTATGGGAATTTAAACTTGTTATCCTTTTTCTACGCTCGCTCAAGAGAGAACGGAGGCAAAAGCTTCTATATATACGATATACACCGCTACGCCGCTTGTTAAGGATACAATGTAAGCATGCGCGCTTCTCTGAATTCGTTTCGCTTATTCGAGCTGGCCGTTTGATCGCGTGCCACGAGAGCTTTTTTTTCTCTCATTTTCTCAGCGCTGCTCGCAAATGCTGTTTAAAGTATTGCGGTAAATTGCGAATTGGCCGTTCGCGTTTTACCCTCCCCGCTGCGGTGTATATACAGCTCCTTGAAATGCTACGAAGAAGATGGTTTTTTTCATACTCTTTTTCGGACGCTTCAAGCTCTCGGGGCTTTTGCGAGATCGACGGAGCGAGATGAATTCGATTGAATGGAATTATACGCTTACCTATCTGGAATGACGAATTTTGGAGTTTTTAAGTCGGTGAGGGTTGTGATGGGAGGATAAAAAATACTTGTGTGTGAAAGTGGTCGGTTTATGGTGGAAAATTAACGGTTGAAAATCGCTAAGAGGTTCGCACTTAGCCCATCGCTTGATCTAACTCTTAGTTTAAATTTTAGGCAAAATGCAGCTTAGTACATAGGGTTGCCGATACAGAGTCCACGAAGTGTATGTTATAGTTTTCTGGGCAGACATTTTAATTTTTGAGTAGACCTAACAAAGCATATAGTTAGCCAAAAAATCGTTGACATTTCTTCTAAAAGTTATTCTTTTTGCGTACATAAATTTTGATTTCCGACAGTGTATCAACGTGTTTAGATTAATTAGCCATTAATTAGCTAATTAAACCTAAATAAGCAAACAGTTAGCTAAAAAACCGTTGACATTTCTACCAAGGGTTTTACATTTTCTATACCCTCGCGAAGGACAAACAACATCGACTATACACACGGTGTGTTATTGCCCGTCTATATATTTCAAAGCCGGATATTCGTTTACAAAAAAATTCAATAACATCACTGCCAACTCACTTTTCCACCGGATAAAAGTTCGCGACTTCCTCGTAAGCGATCTCGTTGAAATAATATAAAAGCGCAACTTCTTGGAGACAAGCTCTGTACTTCGGCAAACTGCTGTAGCTGCTAATCTCACCTGGAGAGAACACGACAACCATCGCTACAGTTACACACAGCCGATACGGTTCCGTAAAAGGTCGCCAGTGAGAGAGAGAGAGAGAGAACACTTGTAGAACATGCAAATGAAAAGTTTCGCAATCCTGTCAGGCTCGACTAGCGGCGCCGGCATATCGACGTGCGCGCCTCCTCTTCGCTGAATTTGTTTACGCGCCGCGACGTCAGGCGTAATTTAATTTCCCTCACCGCCGCTCGTGCGCATGCATTAACATCGGCCTCTCTCTCTCTGTTCGAATTTTACGAAGCGTATAATCGTTTGTGCTCACAAAAATATTATTCATTCAATTTATGCCGTAGCGAATTAACCGCTCGATTTTTTTTACCTCGAATAACATATAATTCAAATTTATTATATATATATATATGCGCGCGGGATTAAAGAACAGTTTCGTGTCAGTGTTATTGAGTATAGGTGAAAAATTCGTTCCTATTATACTGTATGATTGGCAATGCAAGAGTGATTTAATTTTGTAAACTTTATATTCACGCGATTATTACGATAAATAATATGCAGATAATAAAAATATATGTCTCACCGGACCAATTCGCGGACGTAACAGTCAATCGGCTATATTGCACAGGTAAGCGTTATAACAACTTAACAAATTATCACTTTAAAAAAAATTAATGACCTTCATTATTCACAATAATTCTGATACACGAGCGAACGTTATTCTCGATATCGTCGCAGTTAACGAACATCGCCAAGCATCAAAGGCACCCGCTCTCGTTCTCTCTACAAATCGAGCCATATAACATCCAGCCAAAGCTTAACAAGACTCTTTCCTCCTCTCGGCATCGACACCTGCATCAGCAAAAAAAAAAAAAAAAAAAAAAAAATCACGACTCTCGTATATCGACGCGCTTATTAATCTCCCCCCTCCCTCGCGAGGGTAGCGATTTGCTCTCGCTGCGATTATTGAAAGCTAATAATCATCCGCTGTGGAGTGCAGGGAAACCGGTTGATCCGGATACACGCAGCGATGCTTCTCTGGGCGCGAGAGAGACGCCGCCCCGAAATTTCATTATTTTAATTAAAGCGCACGGCTCTCCGGAGAGTTGACACTCTCTGCGCTATCGCTCGAGAGAAAATGGCAATTACCGTGAGAAAGTATGCGCTGCCGGGATGATTATACGTGTAGGATCGGTTCGCCCCGCGGTTTCTTCTTTTCTCCTTCAATTGGAGCAATTATATGAACGCGAGATAATTGGCAGCTGAGCCTCGGTTGCGCGAGTTCTCACCTCAGCGGTATACGGATGAGAAGCTAACATTTGTCAACCGATCGATCGATCGATCGATCCTCGACATCGGAGCAGGTATTTCTTTCCTGTTGACGCATTTGTAAAGTCAACGGAGCTTTTATCACGGCTCACTCGTAATTATCGCACTATCTTAAAACACGTTTCGCCATATACGCTATCTATTAAGACCTAAAACTATCAATTTACGACTAGGAGGACGATCGAGCGCAAATCTATAATGAGAATCTCCGCGAGAATTTTCCGCTGCAAAGTTGCGACGACGATAAAAGTATATACACACACGCACGACAAGAGAGATACGCATATATAAATAAACGCACACACGTTATTCTCGGCCATAATCATCGATCTTACACACAGCAAAGACGGTACCGACCGGTAGTCCAAGCGCAAAATGCACGTGTCTGCAAAACGATCATAGCAACGATACGACGCCTGTCCCGGGAAGCCATTTCCTGTGCTCGGGGTACAAACGAGCTATCCGCGCGCGCAAATGCGCCGATAAATAACGCGCCGTATAAGAATGAGGAGAGTAGTCGCACACGTGGGCGAAGAAAGTCTCTCTCGATCGTATTATACCGTACGAATTTTATCTCTCCCTCTTCCACAGCAGCAGCGGCACAAGGTATAGCCATAAAGCACCTGTGCACGCGTCCCTTTTAACCTCCGCAAAAAGATCGAGAGAAGATTAGCGTCGTCGGACCAATTACCCGCCGGTCGTGTGGTGTGAAATTAATGGGGATGAATCGAGGCTGTTGCTTTTTCGCTCGTTTCTTTTATTTTCTCCGCAGCCGGGGAGAGATAGAACGGAAGCGTAATGAAAATGTGCGCAAGTGCAATTTCCCTATTGAATCTTTGAGAGAGAGAGAGAGAGAGAGAGAGAGAGAGAGAGATTTCAAGGCGAAGATTGCTGAGGTGAAGACCATTATTATTTTTTTTTTGGCTCGCGTTTATCGAACGATGGATAGTGTATTCTATATATAGAGGGAGAGGGGGGGAGTAGGAGTAATAGGGCTATTAAATTCAGCGTGTTCTCTGGAGAGTGAGAGAAATTTTGCATGCTACGTATATAACAGCGGGAGATAATTTCATCGGAGTAATTGTCACTCGAATGGGAATCGAATTATGTACACCTTGATGAAGTCGTTCGAGTAGTTGATAATTCGCAAAAATTATTGCGCACTAGAATTTCGCGTTTATTATAGTTATCAATTACGTAAGCTTCGTGTTACGTATAATTTCGAAATAGTTCGCAAGTAACAACGACGAGTTCCCTCGTGGAAACAGACATACGTTTAAACGAGAGATATAGAGGGCAGGTGTTTTAAGACCGAAAACTATCTCGCTACAGTTTTACCAAATTTTCACGCTACAGTGGCACCGGGAAATTTGAACAATTTGCAAAGCGCCGTGTCGTTGGAGGGCTGGGGGCATCATTAAAAATACTCTACCATACCGCTGTATGTAACTTTCTCCACATGCCACAATTCAAACTTTCACCTACGCTCGTACATGTAACTTTATTACAATTATTACATAAGCGCATGTGTAAACGCATGGAACAAAGTCGCAAAACGCATTAATCCTTCAAAACTCGGAATAAAATTAGACCAATCCTCGAGCCGAGACATAAGCAATAAACCCCTCGAAAAGCTTTCCCCGGAGAGAGAGAGAGAGAGAGAGAGAGAGAGAGAGAGAGAGAGAAAAGACGCGCAGCAGCACAAGCCAAACAAAGCTGCAGCGCAGCCAACTTCAGAGAGTATATATGTGTATATATATAGTATATGGTAGGCGCTTCTCTTTTCGCGAACATTTAAATTTATAATGGCTCAGCGGGTTCATTAGCCCAGAGCAGGCCGAGGCATTTAATTCGTCGGAAACTTATTTAACTCTCTAACACGAAGGCGTCGTCTCTCTCTCTCTCTCTCTCTCTCTCTCTCTCTCTCTCTCTCTCTCTCTCTCTCTCTCTCTCTCTCTCTCTCTCTCTCTCTCTCTCTCTCAAAACTCGAGTGCTGCTACTCCCAAAGAAAAATTGCCGCCAGTCGTCCTTCCTCCCTCTCGTACATGCAAATGATTCAAGTCCGCTTGCTCTTGCCAACTAATATAACTTTGGGCCTTTCGGTCAGTCATTGCGTAGACGAGCGACGACGAATTCAATGGCAGCGACATCCTATCCTCCAGGCGCTGCTCGAGGCATGGAGCAACTCTCGCGCGATTCATTCGCTGGCTGCTTTAATTAATTAGCATTCGCTGTGCTCCTCTCTCTCTCTCTCTCTCTTGGTGCCCCTTTTGTGCGAGTATTAATGCGCGCGTGTACGTATATATATATAGTACGCTTTTTCGGAGGAAGACGCGAGAGAGCCGAGCAATTAATGTCGCCGCGATGTAATTTATGGCGTATCAGCGCAGCGAGCCTGTAAATAGCGTGTAAGTAAGATGTGCGCTGATGATTATTCGGGTGTTGCGCTCTGATGATGTTACGCTGCGCATCGGGAGGGTGTGTGCTGAATTCAAGTTTTATGAGCGAGTGAAATACGAGCTACTTTGCGCGCGAGTGCGCTCGATGATTTATACGGAATTAATTATTCGTGAGCGAGCGGGATTTCGTTAATTGAAAAGTGGATTAGGAGAGTATCCAGTGAAAGGTGTAAACTCCTTTTCAACGGCAGAAAACTTGTGTATTTTACATGAGTTTGCGCTAAAGCAATAGAAGTATGAAGAAGAAACGTGAAATAACGTTTCGTAATAAAACTCGGGCAAATCTAGCAGGAGAGGCTCATAAGCAAACTCAATAAAACCCAGTTTTGCCATAAAATTGATTTGTATAGGTTCGCGTGATGACGGTTATCAATGAATATTTAAAATTTTGACTTTGGAACGTAAGTTTGTTTGGAATATATCCTCAGCGAAAAATCGATCGCGTAATTAAAACTTTTATATCGCGAGAAATCAACGTTGACACCGACGACGAGATATCGCCCGACACTTTCCTCATAACGACTGATATCCGCCACTGAAAAGTCAACGCTACTATCACACAAAAAGCTCTGCACATCGCAGAAAGCTTCGTAAAGCATCGAGAGCAAATATTGGCCGTAAAAGGTCTATTAAAAGCTCAGGTAAAAGTTTTAGTGGACAGAAAATAGCGCTGGCTCGCTCGTCCGATCGATAAATCTTTATGTTTATCTTTATTTTTCGAAAAGCGAAACGAAAAAAAAATGAAGAGAGAGAACAAGAGAGAGAGAGAGCAGCGCGTCACGGGACAGCGATCGTAACAAACCGCGCTCCCCGTCGTTACCGGAAAAGTACCAAAGTTCCTCGCAAGAGAGAGAAAGAGGGCAAAAACTGCACGTGCACATACACAGATGTGTGCCGGAGCTTGTACGTAAGCGTCACTCGCGACGGCGACAACAAAAAAAGGGAGCGAGAGGACGAGCGGAAAAAAATGCAAGAGAGATAAAGTATGGGAGTCGCGAAACTAAAGTGCACGTGTCTCTGGGTAATAGGGAGGAAAATATAAAGTGAAGTAATTTCGGGGCATTTGAAACGCGCTGGGATTGTTGCGTTTATCGCTCTTCTCTCGCTCGTGAAAGTATAAGAAAGTATATAAGTGAAGAGCGGAAAATCTTTCATGATAATATGCCTCGAATACTTGAAGTATGAAATTTTTCAGTGCGTAAGGAAAGTAGGAAATGCTAATTTCGCCTTGTTGGCTCTGTGTATATATACCTACTAGATAAAAAAAAGGATCGCAGCTCTAACAATTCTTCCACTTTAATCTAATCTAATTTATTACATTGAACGTAACGCTTTTATTCCTGCGGTTGTTAGCACAGCATTCTCTCTCCCTTTTCTACCGACGAAAAAAAAGCAAGGAAGCGAGAGAGAGAGAGAGAGAGAGAGAGAGAGAGAGAGAGAGAGAGAGAGAGAGAGAGAGAGAGAGAGAGTGGAAGAAGTTACGCTGCTGGAAGGACGTATAAAAAATGCTTAAAAAGCACGGGCGCGCAAGGAACGAAGAAAAAAGACACAAACACACAAAACAATAGGACGACATGCATAGGTAGAGAGTAGAGAAAAAGAAAACGAGCGTCGGGGCAAAAAATCGCCAGTAAGTATACGAAACACGAGATGCGCGCGAATTGGAGAAGGAACGAAGCCGTGACTATCTGGCAACGCGAGAAAGAGACGCGTATATATGTATAAATGAGAGACAACCGAGAAACAAAGACACGCGGAGCAGCATGGAAAACGAAACGAGCAAGAGAGAAAGTGGCACTCTGGCACGAGACTCGACGATGCTGCTGCTGGGCGAAAAACGAAAAGACGTCATGCGCTCTCGCGCGTGCTTGCGTTGCGCTTTAAGTGCCTCAAACGCGTCTGAGAGATTGTGCTTGCGCTGCGATGCTAATTGCCGCAATTATCTCAATTTCCGGGTAAGCCATAGGAGAGAGAGAGAGAGAGAGAGAGAGAGAGAGAGAGAGAGAGAAGTGCTGGATAATGGGGCGAGCTCTGCACGAGCGAGAGACGCGGCTCGTTACGCTTCCATTCAGTCGGAAGCCCGCGGGATATGTATACATATATATATAATATAGTAACAAGAGAGAAATTTTTTTCGCCGCCACCACTTTGCTTTATAGCGTCTTTTTCAGCTGAGAGAGGAATATAATATACAGTGTGCTGCTTGATCTCGGCGAAATTCATTCAGTTATTGTAAAACAAACCCGATTGTTGAGAAGCCTTTTTTCTCTACTCCCAGGGAGAATCGCGTAATTGTGGGAGATTTCCAGAAGGAGGCGAGAAGTAAGACAAAGAAGCTTCTCTCTTCCTCAAAAATATTCGCTCTCGCGCGCTGCACTTGAAAAATGACGTTTGAGCTTTTTCACATCCGCAAGGAGGACCAGCATCGACGTGCAAAAACCACAGCGGCGGTGAGTCCCCCGATCCGTCTTTCTCATGCAGCTCTTTTCTCGCTCGTCGCCTTCCATTATTTTTCGACGTCATTATCCAGTACTCGAACGTAGTCCTGCCAACCGATCGCTTTATCTCCAACGACTTCTTCTTCTTCTGCTTCTTCTTCTTTGCTTCGTCTTTTTCTGGGCTTTCGCGCGCGTCTATTTCTCTCTTTTTGAGCCTCGAAGCTGTTGGGTGCATCTTTGAAAGTCGTTATATATAAACAAATATAGAAAGGTCGATGTAGTGCTGGCCGACGATGCGACTTTTTATAGAATAAACCGCGCTATGCAGTCGTGAAAGAGCGAAACTGTATCGGCTGAATTTTGGGATTCGACATTGTGGTTGGAATATTCGACAGAGGATGAATTTAATATTGTATTGAAGGGAGTAATCATTTTAACATCAACTGTGGATGGAAATGACTCGCATTGTAGAATGTTTCAATTTTTTGTTGTTCTATTGTTCAAAATGAAAATAATATAAAACAGTAGATTTAGAGAATACAATTGTAGCAAACCAACAGAAGACAGTTTTGGCACAGCTGGAACATCCCTATACATACTATCTTTGTTAAATCAGAGACTAGAGCGGTGGTAGGAATACTGGTCTAAAACTGTTTTGTTGTTTATGCATGTCCACATGCTCACAGTTGGCGTCAACGCGATGGATATTTTTCTCTGCGTGTATCCTAGTCTAAAAGAGACATTGCAATCGATCTATTTTTCATGCGCGTTCTGTACACATCCTAACCTCAAATAGTACAGATTGGATTACTTGGAAATGTAGTCTGTTGCGCACTAGGCTCTAATCCAACCAAAATATTGTTACGTCTTTATTAATCCAATTAAAAACAGTTGTTTAAAAGATCAGTGGAGCTCTAATCAATTTTCATTCTATTAAACAATCAAGCACATCTTCTCTCCACAATCGTTTCTGCGCATACAGGGTTTATTTCGAGCCACATTTATAAATCATCGTTTTCATATTCAGTAACATGTCCATCGGGCATTCGGTATACGTCTACCGCAAAACACGTTCATAAATAAAAATAACGCAACTATGTATATATAGAACATCTTCAGAAGCATATATCTAGAAGCACGTAACAAATAAGTTATTTATCAAGCGAAACAACGCGGAGAGCTTACAGTAGCGGAGAATCGGGGGGTGATATTAATCATTCTCACTCTCCACTCGACGACTATACGCGCTTATACAAAATCCTCGCCGTACATCTCTCCGGCTGGCTCTTTATCCTCGTCTCTGCCTTTTGCTTGGTTTTTCGCGCTTCCGCGACTCAAGAGCCTCGGGATCTCGCGCACACACACCGAAACTTGTAAACGACTTACTCTCTCTAGCGACACTTAAATCAAATAGAAGATTAGAACGAATCTCATTTCAAAGTTACTCTTCGCGCTCGCCGGAGATTCGGTCTCTCTCTCTCTCTCTCGCTCTCTCTTTCGCAGGTTTATTTCACAACACAAAGCTCGCACTCAATTTCCGCAGACTGAATAATTTATCAGTTTTCATTATTTTCGATGAAACTTTATGCTGATTTCTGCCCTTTTCCGTTGCCTGTTCATGAAAATATATTTATTTCTTTTACTAAAATATACAAGTACATAAGCTTCATTAAACGTTTATTTATAGGTAATCAATATTGATGGTGAAGAGTGTGTCGTTTACCCATTATAAATTAGTCCTGTGATATATTTACAATGAATTGATTTGATCGATTGTAATTGTAAATTACAATCAATTATCGCGTTGCATCGTTTGAAAGAAATTCGTATATGCTATATAATTATACAACGCTCATTATAACAAAATCAATGTTCTGCTTCTGTAGGTCGCACTAACGTTATTTGCCAAATACTCCGAAAATATTCATGTGAACAATAATGCGATACCGCAGTGTCGACACAGAATAAACAATCACCACAATGATTTATTTCACATTTAACTGCACAAATTAGAACGTCATATATTGTTCCATCCAAATACGACAATATATCCAGCAGCGATTTTGTTGTTATTTTATAATTACATTTACTCTATTCCGAATAAACCGGTCAGCACTCTATTAATACCATCTACAAATAATGCATCGATTTCTCGCACTGTTACAACATCCAAGCCAGATTCTATCAACAGCTTGTCAACGAGCGTTTCGAGAATATATTATATATAAGAAATATAATAAAGCGCAGTTTTACAGAAAAACTTGTCCAAAGTTAGCAAATGAGTTTCTTGACTTTAAGAGAGAGAAAGAGAGAGCAACTTCCTCTTCCTCGGAATATCGAGAGAAAAACTTGGCCTTAATAGTTCCGTCGGAATAATCCGAAGATCTCTCAATGAAGTTTATTGCCGAACGCAAAAAAGCAGCAGCAACAGCGATATAACGATGTCTAGCAATTTCGCTCTCGCCGCGGCACACGCTGCAATCAAGCAAACAAACTCCATTTCTTTTAAGAGAACCACAACCACCAGCAGCAATCGTTCGGCAAACGTGACTTTTTACTTCATATAATTTCCGGCACACAACGTCGACGATGCGGATATATCCCCGTGTACAGATCTATACATTCGACGACGTCGGAGAAACACACAAGCGAAAGACATAAAACTGTGTGTTCGTCGCCACGTCGCTGCAGTCACGCGCTGAAACTCTTTTAATTGCTTCGTCGTCGTGCGCTTCCTCGTTTTGGCTCGTGGAGGAGCAAGTTATAAAAAAAAGCGGGATGCGGCGACGTGTGTATATATACGCACATTATATATATATATCTACTGCATATACATCCATGCGGGAAAGGCGCCTATTCGCGCCAGCCGACTTGTTATTTCCCCATTTGGAGTAATTGCGCGCAATTAAGCGCGATTAAGGGAACGTAAGTCGTCGCGAGGGTACGACGAGGCTGCGGAGCGCGAGTCGGCACTTCGTTCAATTGTCGGATCTTCCGTTTTGCGGTGCAGACGCTGCTTTACGCCTGTGTCTGGAGGCTCCGCCGGCAGTGTAGTGTCTCTTTTCCGAAATCGCGATGAAGTTGATGGGTGGAGGGGCGGTAAGACGTGGCTAAATACCCTTTAATGTTATCAGAGTGCGGTAGGCACACGCGGTGTATGCTGGGCGTTTAGAATGGATTTTTCTTGTTCGATAGCAGGCAAAGAGTCTCTCGAAGTAACGTGGTATGTCTGTGATTACTTTTGAATTGCTCCTGAACGACGTTGTTTGACTATAGTTTCTTCTTGATAACTTATATTGCTGTAATTCGTTTACACTCACGTCATCAACGCAAAAACATCTCATCTATTTAGTTAACAGACAATGAGAACAAAATGGAGGAGCGACCAAAGTTAGCTGTATAAATAAAAGAGTATATCGACAAGATATATATATAGCCCATAGATGAAACATTTGAATCTCAGCATGTACACCCGTACCAAAAAACATACAAGCGCCGAAAAATATATTCATATAGCTTATACTCTGGCGGTACTGAGCTGCCTATACTGTACGTATCCTCATGCAAAAAAATATACAAAATCAAGTTCATACGCAGAAAAAAGTTTTATTGAATTATCGAAACGATATAACGGTGCGCGGTAAAAAGTCAGGACTATATAGGTGTATTGATCCAACTGCGCGCGAGTGAGAATTTTTTGTGCATGCGGAGCAATGTGCAGCGCAATTAGCGTTCATATATATATATATATATACATATATACGAGAGCAAATCGAGGCCGGTGTCTATAATTACACTACCACACTGTACTAATATACAAAGCCGCGGCGAGAGCTACGGCAGTTTTCATGTTTATACAAGAGTCCCTCCTATATATTCCCAGTTTGCGCAGTATAGCCCAGCAGCAGATCGTTCCTTGCACTTGCTTCAAATTTACGCTCCGAAGTGTCGTACGTTACGCCGCACTGAGTCCTACCCTCTCGGCTGGCTTTTTTTGCTTCTCGCCCCCGCTGTAGCGGTGATTTACAGAAAACTGGGCGGGTCGGGCTTCGACTTGCTATTGCTGCCTAGGAGTTTATAGGCTTTCTCTCTCTTACTATAGTTGCTTGCCTCTGATACGCAGCCAAGATAAATTTTTCGGGGCTGGCCTTTTTCTTCGCCCGACTCTCTCTCTCTCTTTCTCGTTCGCCTTGCAAAATTTACAATCCGTTCGATTTTATGTGTGATGCCGGGAGAAGAGAGAGTCGGAATCGTAGACTTATTAAGCGTTGAACGCGCTGAAAATGGTTTTTGTCGTATAACGTAGGTGGGTGTATACTTTATGGTATACACTGATAAAATGTCTTACTTTGGGTTATTCTTGCGGATGTTTTATCGCTGTATTGAACTTGAAAGCCGTTCGAAAGCGGGTTTAAATTAATATCGAACAAGTCCGACGCCCCTAGAGTGATGAATTTTCTTCGATCTCTATATACTCTTCTGAAGTTTGGCATTATCTATCATTGTATCGAAGATTTCTTCTAAACAAAAATAAGAATTCGCTTCGCTTGTTTGCGATGCTTCCCAACACTATATATATACATTTTACTGGGGATGGCTTCGATAGCACAACTGCTCGTCGTAAAGTTTCCAAAAAGTGCAAAACTTTCTCCAATAACATTCCCATCGCTAGACTTTTCAAAAGTCAATAATTTAAAAAATTCAGTATGCACACACTGAAAAGAAAATATGCATATTTCCGATAGGATTTCCTATTTGCTGGTGTAGAAGAAATTCAGATGTTTTATTTCGGTTTCCATTATACAGTGAAAATGTTTATGAAATACACTGAAATATATCTTGCTAAGTCATATGCGCAATACAACATAAAGATTTTTCTTATTCACTACTAATAGCATGCTATTAAATATAAGGGAAAAAGTCATAGGGATTTATGTTCGCGCGTATAAACTGCACATTAAAATTTATGTAGTAACAGTCATAAACTTATAGCGCATATATGAGAGAACATATTAACTTGATATGCCTTTAGAAGATAAAAGTTTGGCGGCTTGGTTTACGTTCAGTAAACTCTATTCTTGTCTTCAATAAATAATTAATATTAACTATATTCTAACTAATATAAAGAATGTTTTTATGGAAAATATTGAAGTTTTGAATAATTGAAGGCACGTGATACATTGAAAGAGATTATATTAAAATTCTAAATACATTTTGGGAACAAGTATTTCTCAATTTCGAATACAAGGATAAACTATTTATTGTGAGAATGTTATACATTTCATTTTTAATACAAAACATGTATTACAAGAGGATGATTAAATAAAATCATTAATTCCTCGAATTTGAATGCTATATTAATTTTGCATATATACATATATGTTTATTATAAATTCCATGGTTAATATGCACTTGTACAATATTATCCTCAGAGTAATAAGCAATTATCACCGAAAATTCCTACCATACTTGCTTTACATTATCATCATTACATTTGATAAATATAAATATCAATAACTCCATCCACTGATATAAAACCAGGCAATAAAAAAAGTATTTCCGACAGATAAAATGAAGTATCTAGCAGCGACGATACACAAAAGAGAGAGAGAGAGACGAGCAGCAGGCACATCTCACGTGTCTCCAAATATTGCCAGAGCAAGCTGTATAGCGAGGAACGGCGAGAGTCAAGCGTATGCACGTGGAGTGGTTTTGATTTAAAAGAAGAGTTTTCCGACCCGAGCCAGGAATTTTCGAGGTAGCATCAGAAGTCGAGAGAGGAGGGCAACCCCGGCAGTGTCGTACACCTGTTGTAAAAGTTGACGTCGTTTTTCAGGCGACATCTGGCACGGACTCTCGGACGCATCCGCTTGCTGCTCCCTACCATTTTTTTCTCTCTTTCTCTCTGTTTCTCTCTCGTGGTTCTATACTACTACCCCCTTGCGTACGTGCGTCCGCGTGCGTGAGCAATAATGCGAATACGTGCGTTTAATCGTAATTAGTTGCTGATCTCTAAATCAATATGAAATATAACGCGTCGCCTACTTCGGTATAATACTCATGAACTTCGTATATACGCATCAGAGATGTTTGATATTCTCTTTAGGTTTATACTGGAATGCACGCACAAACGTCATCCGTATTTGAAACTTTCAAAATATAAAATATATATCCGTTTTATCGACATTTTGTAATTGATTAGTATAATATACTTTAGAATCCATCCTTAACATTTACTTTAATTTACCACCATCGATTCAAGTCAATTTCTAATCAGGCTTTTGTTGAAAATCAAATTTTCAGCAATTCTCCTCAGGCTAACTACTCATTTAAGCAATGAGTAATTAATTATTCACATATTTTCGAATCAATTTCAGTCGCTGATAAAAGTCACCAAAGTTTGCAAAGACGTATGAAGTGAAAAACTTTTTAAGCATCACATATACACGGACTATCTATGATAAAACTTTTTTCCAACAACTTCTCCGTCGTTCTACTGCTATATATCGCAACTCACGATGCGTATGTCAATACGCACAAGCTTCTGCTAGATAGACGCAGTCTTTCGTCAAGTTGCACAAATCAGTCCAGCAACTTTAAGTACATCACCTGTTGAGTCAGAGCGCAACGAAACGACGACGAACGACAGGAGAAACGAAAGTTGTTTCTCACTCCGTAACTATATATACAGCTCGTAGCAACAAATCTCTCTCTCTCTCTCTCTCTCTCTCTCTCTCGCTTCTCTACCTTGACTTTAATTGCTTATCACTCCACGGACTATCCCCTCGTCTCTCCTCGGCGTAATCGGCCTAGCAAGAACAAAAGAAAGTCAGGCGAAATAAGAAAAGTTTCGAGCGGCGTCGAATGAAAATGTAGATCCTGCCACTCGACGGTACACACACATACAGGTATATTGTCCGATGGATAAGTTGTTGTTGCTGCTGCTTCTTCCAACTCATTCGGCTGATGCTTGAATGGCGCGGTAGAAGCGTCCGAGGGTTACTACTGCAACCAGTCGAATAAACAAACGACCCTTCGTTGAGAGTAAGTACCAGAGCTTGGTGTTACGGCCATTAAAACGCGGCGCTTTCGTTATCAAATGCATGCGTAATTGAAAAGCTTGTTGGTCTCGTCGTCCTGGAGTCGAGTGAAGTGTTGCACGCCGTAAAAAAGAAAAGCTTTCAAGGATCGTTAGCTCTGTTACATAGCTTAAGGACTTTTTCTGGAAAATTGATTTTCTTCGTACTTATATCCTTAAAAACGTTACTTTGGATTACTAAAAGTTTCCAGGATAATGCTATTTTATCAGAGATTTTATTGCAAAATTGCAAAATGAAATCTAGATAGATAAAATTAATACTTTTCAGTGGTTTGCTTAGGATTTGAATATACATGATATCTACATACGAGTGAATTTGATGCAAATCGATTTAATCGCATGCGAACATAAGGGTCATCAATAAAATTCTGATTCATTTTTCCGAGTGGTGAGCACGATTTATCGATAGCTTAAAAATCAAAATGTTTACCGACTTTAAAGTAGAGTTCCTACCGCAAATTCCTCACAGCCAACGTCCCGCGTAAATAGACGATCATCGATTACCTGGGAACTACTGCAATTTTAACCGTGAATACGTTATTAATACCAAGTCGTTTGAGCGCATAAATTCACAAGGCCAGATCTAATTTCCACTCCAATTCCTTCTCAACCGTCCAGGCCACATTAATACATTCAACGTACATAATATCGCCGCAAAACATCATTCCAAAATACCATGCTTTAAGCGCGCGACAAAAGCCACCTCCACTGCTGATCGTCAGATAAAGCAGACAACGAGCATAAAGCGCATAAAGAAGAATCCATACCAAAAAACCTCGAAAGCCATACCACAATGGGATCTCTTCTCTCTTTATAAATAATATACCTGCGTACACGCATAAACAGAGAGAGAGAGAGATATCCTGAAGTTGGTCCAATGCTTCATTAAACCACACCGCGCTGTACGTCATTCACGATTTAGAGATGACTATCTGTCCCGGACGTCCAGCATCGCACACAAAACACCAAATATAATACGCGCGCAAGGATCGGTTCGCTCTTTTGAAAAAAAAAATGCAAAGCGAATCCTGTCGCGGCTTTTTTTCCTCTGTCCGGAAACCTCCCCCGCTTCTATTTTTTTTATTCCGAATGATATATAGAAGGCTACTGAGCAAGATGTTTTTCGCTCTTGTGGTGCGCGTGAAGCGCTCATAAATATTGCGTCTCCGAGTTCACTCCACCCCCTGCATGTGTGTGTTTCCGTACAGTGTAGTAACAATGCAGCCGCTTGGCCATTCAATAGAGTGGTAGTCGATTCCTTTTAGTCCTCCTCCTCCTCCGCTCTCTCTTTTTCTGTTTTCAGCAGCGCGAGAGCTGTCGGTTCCCTGCGAGAGCAATGTGTATGTGTCCGTGAAACTCTTGCGCAGGAGAGGACCATTCTGCGATCGGGAGGCCAACGGAAACGCGCTACTATTGCTCGAGAGCAGTTCGCCTCTCTCATTTTGTGTTAGGTATATAACCCGGCACACCGCTGCTCTACCGAATAGAGAGGAGGAGGAGAAGAAGAAGAAGAAGAAGAAGCCGACTGGACCAATTGTATGCTCCCGACATTTTTCCGAAAGATCGAGCATCGCGCCCGTCTCTGATGCTGCTGTGCTCTGTGTATATATACCTACGCAACTGAGCCTTTATTCTCTCTAGCCGCACAAGAGAGGAGCAGCGCGTGCTTTCTTTATATATCTCTCTTTCTCCCCCCCCCCCCTCCTCACCCCCTTCTATATATAGGTTTCTTTTTCTTGTTGCCACTGTGTTTCCAAGTGTAGCTCTTCCGCCTTTGGCCTTCTCTCTCTCTCTCTCTCTCTTTCTTTTTCTGTTGTCTCTTTTGCTGTTTCGAAATGCCACCCCATGCCACCCCTTTCGATCCTAGTGCAGCAGTGGGAAAAGGCACTTCTGGGTTAATGCGCTATACAGGAGAGATAATAAATTTCCGAAGCTTTTATGTGGCACGAGCGATCGCTGAGTATGTTTTCGATGGGAATTATCGGATTCGTTGGCGTATTCTGTCTCGAAACGACTCGGAAATTTCACTCTTCTCTCGCGACCGCGCGCCGAGCTGGAAGCTTACGATTGTTTAACGTTAATGAAACTGTAGCTGCAGCGCCGAGTTTTAACGCGAGAACGGAATATAATGCGGGTGGATGTAGTGAATTTCGAGTTCTTGTTATTTCGTTATAGAAATTAGATGGAAATTCAAAGATAAACCTGGAAATTCGAGTGGAAAGTTTCAGCAAAGTTCAGAGTGGAGAATTAATTTTGCAAAAAAGAAAAAAAAACACTCTTTAATCAAGTTTTCATTCACTTACGGTCGTCGTGTATGGATATTTTTCATTATAGACGACGATGTTACGTACGGAAGCATCGTCGGATCGATAAAGCACTGCATAAAGATTTTCGATTTAACGTCGTTTCGCTCTCCTTTTTACAACGACGGTGCAAACGTTAAATTTTTGAAATATTCGATAAGCACACTTACTCTAAAATCCGGGAATAAATTTAATTAGCTTCGCTTGTTTCAAAATTTCGGAGATACCCAATAGAGTACATATCTCCTCTCGTAATACACTACCCCGAAGAATCTCAGGTCCATACAAAAAAAGTCTCGCCCACATACACGCGCGCAGGTCTCTTCTGTCCGAGAAAAAAAGATCGTCCTATTACTTCTCCATTAATAGCGAGCAAGGCGGAAGCAGCGGGGAGCATTTGCGACGTCACGGCGAGCCTCTCTGCCTTTTGGTGGGAGTGAGGGGGAAAACTTTTCCTTTTCTGCCGAATTAATTCGCGAGAGCCGGTCCTATCCGTCACTCTTCTCCCTCTCTTCTGTCTTTCTCTCACTCACGCTCGACGTTCGCCCCCCCCCCCCCCCCTCTCACTTTCGTGCGGCGGCACGGCTTTAATTTGCAATTTTGATTGTCCGTTTAAAACAAAAGTAATTAGCGAGAACTGCAGAATAATGGGTAATTAGGGGGTGGAAAATTAATGGCACTTTCGTTATTCTTATAAGGCCTGTATGTGTGTGTGTGTAATATCACACATTTCTACTTCTATTCAATATGAGCGAGATAATTATTTCGCTCTGATTAAACATTACTTGTATGCTACACTACAAAGCGTAACAATGCATATCCGTTCTATTATTTCACGTTTTAATAGAAGCGCGAGAAGAAAAATAGGGAAAATTACACCTTCAACAAGCGTCCGTATATATTATACAATACGACAACGACGACGACGACGACGACATCGTCGAGTGCGCATTTCCTCACGGAAGACATCGCGAGGGCTGGAAACGTATCTCAACGTCGACGACGTGTCAACGTCCACGCGCCAGAGGAGGACAATGTATTATTTCTCAGCTGCATCAGCAGCGTTGACACTCATGCTTAAGCCGAGGGACTTGACTGATCGTCGTCGTGTCGCCTTCGATTCTGTTATATATATATATATATAGCCTTGTCGTCCCTTGCATCAGTCCTAATCTCGAAGAGACGCGCAGCCGGTAATTCGGTTACTTAGCGTCGGGTAAACAATGCTGTGCCAACGGAACAGTATATATACAAGACTTCTCGCGAAGTCTTCCTCGAGTTAAACGTGTCCGCGAGGATGTATACCTTGAGACTTGACTTGACCGTGGAACTGAGAGTGCGCCGGAAATCTTAAGCGGATCTAATTTGTCGAGGTTGTGTTGACACTTTGCGATTGTTTTTCATCAGCGGTTAGACGGCTGTATATATACGCAATTGTTAAGTCGGATAATACGGAGAGACGGCTGAATAAAGGAAAAATTACGCTTATCCAGTAGAAAAATTAATTAGATCAATGCCGCGAACAATAGAAAATAACGCAACGCGAGAAATCAAAATACACTCTGTGAAAAGGTAAAGCTGTATACGTAATTGCTTCGCCGAATACTAAACTCCAATATTCATCTCGCTCGTTTGCCATTGTATTATCAAAATAACTGTAAAAAAATGTATTTGAACGAACAGCCAATACATTTGAAAATAAATCTGCACTTCTCTCTCGCGGATTTGTATAACATCAACAGCAAACAGTCGCGAAATAACGTTATAGCATATTTTTTGTTTAAATAAAATACAAAATTGTTTGCACCATACGCCTTTCGTGAATTTCAGCTTGTTTTCAGCGATTCTATTCCACCTCTACCTACATCACTTTATTTCGATCCGTCCTAGATATTAGACCGCCAGGGCAAACAAGCTTATCCAGCCAGTGCACAGCCGATTTCACAGGACAATTCTGACTGATCGATACGGGTATATACCCCATTTATATTGGATCTGCATGTATTGCAGCAGCAAATGAGAATGACGAAAAAAAAACGCGAATAAGACGTAACGCGAGAATCTCGTCCGATGAAATTAACTGCGAAATCGAAGTAAGCATTCGGAGGTCGGGACGCTATCGATCATCGATGTATATATATATATATATATAGTTCAGGATAAAATCGAGAGAGGGAAAATTGGTAATCTACGGGCCGCACGTAGAGAGCTGAGTTTCTCCCTCTACGAATATATCCGATCGTTCGTCGTCGTCGTCGTCGTCGCAATAGCTCTTTTTCATTTTCCCCATTTCGTAATTAAGAGCTCGTAAGTGACTTGATAGATGTGGAGGGTCGATTGCATAATGCCTCCACCAGCAGTGCATTTCTAATCACCAGATGTGATATTCCGATATATACGTGGAAATCGCTTCGCGTTAATCACGCTCGATTTACCTCCGACTTTGCCCCCCCCCCCCCCCCTACAAGCTCACTCCAATGGGATTTTCGCGGTTCGAAAATTGTTACCGCGTCGTTATACTCCGGCTGATTGAAGAAGATGTAACACGGGCTGTTTAATTTTTCTTTTTTACCGCGAACCCGCAATACAGGGTAAAAAAAGCTCCGAAAAATCGGCTAACGATTCCATCCTCTGTGATCACTCTCGAAAATATATGCAAACTATCCAGGGCCCTTTATCCTGCGCGAATCACGATAATTGCTGGAAATTCTTCGATAATACTCGTAATTATCGCGGTTTCGCGCGCGACTCGACCGACACGGCTGTAACCAACCACTCGTCGAAATGAACACGCGAACATCGCAAAAAGCTCGAGTGTATACAGTGAACTGCATCCCCCCCTTTAATTACCGCGGCGCGCTTAATTTCCTCGGCGTTTAATCTATTCGACAGCGCAGCTGACAAAGAGTCAACGCGCGAGCATCAGCAGCGAGAAAACACAGCCAAGGCGCCGTAACTTTTCATATCGAGTGAGAGAGAGAAATGAATTAATAACGGGCGAAGTGTTACGCGAATCCTCAATCGTTCGAACGCTCTCGTGTATATATACGAGAGGCTCCAGCGTTATTTATGGGATTCATTTGTACGCGACGCCTCGAGATATATATATATATATAGAAAAGCGAAGGAAAGATAGATAGAGAGAGAGGAAACGAGTTGGCTCTGCGCGCACAGGCTGTTTATTGGGCGTTTCAATAATTCCCTCAGCGTCAAAGTCGCTGCTGCTGCTGCTGTGGCTGCACTTTAATGAAATGTCAAGCGCACGTCGGTCAGGACGAGCGTTTATCGACGTAATATAAGTTATCGCGCGCTCGCTGCTCTTTTTCCAACTTTGCCGCGCGCACTTCTCGAGGTAGTGTGTTTCTTTCTTTTTTTTCGTCGTCGTGCTCTCCTTTTGAGAACTTATTATGGGAGGAGAACGACACGACGTGGCCTCGATCGACCGTCACCGTTAATTATCGCAGTGAGGGAACCCGGACAAATGACACGGAGAGATCTGCATTCATAGCCGCGGGAGAGAGAAAAATTTATTTCCTGGAGAGCGAGGGGCTGTTGCGTAAGGATTTTTTACTTGATTAATTATCGAGTTATTACTTACGAGAAGCTCGATGGATAATTAAGTATAAGGTGTGCGGTAGGGCTTACCTGAAACATGAAGAAAAAGTTATGCGTTAAAATGGTAAAAAGCTTCGTGTCGACGGTTTTTCTTGCCTGAGAGAAAAGCGTATTTTCAGCGATGCGTATTTTGTTACTTTGATATTTGCATTTTTATGAAGGATATTTCTGCAAATGTGTTTTTTTGTTGCGCGAGAGAAAAAAACGGCTTTGTATAGAGTATTTCGTTTTGTTTACCGATACCGCTTCTGTATTATTTTACATGCTACCTTAGTCTTTTGTTTGCGGGACGTGTAACAGTTCCCGAATATACTTTTCGAGGCTCGTATGCAAAAATACGTAAGTATACATCACGATATTTTCGAGTAAGTACCCCGGTAGAAATTTCACGATAATTTATCGTCAACGTGTTAATCAAATGAGGGTATTATTTATGAATATTTATTTATTGATAACATTTTTATTTCTGAAACTATGATTATTCTCTCCAAAAAGGTTGTCCTGAAAGAATAGCACAAACCTGACTTCAATTAACTTTAAATATAATGTGTTATTACCAAAATAATGTTTTCAAGTAGAAAATATCGCTGGTTTCTACTCGGAAACCCGTAAAGACTTCTACCAGGGTAATGTTTCTACATGAGCACACCCGTCGTTTTAAGCTACAACGTAAGTAGTGCAAATCGAAAACGGTCGGACGTTCTCCTCCCGCAAAAATCATCGTTCCTTCTGTCAACGATTACACACACACCCTCATGAGAGTAAAACGCGTTAGCGCAAGCGCAATTTCCTAATTGACTTCGCGCAGTGTGTAAGCAGATGATACGGTTTGTCGCGAACAATCCGTTCGGCCCGTAATTGAGTTTCGAATGTTGTTGAAGGCCCTACTGCCCAGAGAGAGAGAGAGAGAGAGAGAGAGAGAGAGAGAGAGGAGCAGGGAAGTATATGCGCTTCTCTCTACTACTTCGGAATATAATGGAAGGGAGGACGAGGAGTAGCGCAAGCACAGCGGGAAATATCGTTAGCGGGCGTATAGCCCTTGCGGGGCACGTGTGTGTGTGTGTGTGTGTGTATAATAGCTCGTGGTAGTCCATGTTCATATACACAACACGAGGACCCAAGTTGCAGCGGACGTATTATATGGAGCTTTGATACCGCGCGGCTATAGGGGCGGTTTGAATTTCGACGAGTTTTCAAGTGGCTGCACCGTTGATGCTTGCTCTGTGATGGCCATTCGAGAAACGATGTTTGATCGATAGAAAGAGAGATAGATATGTGCGCAAGATGCTCAAGTTTAAATGACTTTGATGGGGCTAACGATTCGCTCGTTGTGGTGTGAGCAAATATGCAGCTTGTTTATAGGTGTGGGGATGAAAAGTTATACGGTTGTATAATAAACGAATTTTAATAGGGGAACTTTCCCTTCTTCAACGAATCTATCATTCGCTCTTTCTTACACACATCACGGAATATTTCGTTACACTTATAGTCAGTCTTATAACAAAGGGCGACGCTTCGCCGAGCGTAGCCTCGGATCACGAGCAACCGCGGGTGCCGGAGATGGTAAAACAAGAAGGAACGTGAGATGTTTTCATAAAATCCTTACACAGAGAGCTTCCCGGCACACTCTTTCCCTTGTCAAACGCATAAATCTTTTGACAGGCGAAATTTTTTATCCGCGCGAGCGCGACGAGCTTTCGGATCTTCCGCGCGCGCGTGTATTTTCATTAAAATCTCCCAGAGTGACTTTAGTCTTCTTCTTATTCTTCTTCTTCTTCTTCTCCGTTGAAGAAATCAGCAGAGGCACGTAAATTCGGAAGGTTATATATTCGCAAACGACTTTTTCGCGGAATGAAGAGACTACTTCTTCGCAAGCTCTTTCTCTCTATATGCGCAGCTTTCGCGGAGAAGATACTAAAAGGAAAGAATGCTTATTAGGTTGTTAAAGAGAGAGGAGAGCAGTAGAGGATTACTTTCGTTCGTTGCAGAGAAATATCAAAAGATGCTGCTCGTTAAATTTTTATACGCAAGGATGAATTTTTCACGAGCTACTTTTCAGATCCATTTCGTCCAGGAGTAGAGGAGTACATTCGGCAAACGACTTTTTTTCGAATGCTATTAGGACTGATACGTCCAAGAGCGCGCGAGATTTGAATTTTTTTTAAATACAGCGAGAGAGACTAGATTGAAAATTCCCGACACGCGAAAAGCTCGCGGCTTAAGAGGCTCGCCCCCATTCTGGAATATAACAAGCTGAGTCTCGTGTTATATACGCAATTTCGATTATTTTCTTTTTTAAATTTCTTCTTTTTTATACACGCCCCCGCAGTGACTTTTGAGCGCGCAAAGGGTCTCTCTCTTTCTCTCTCTCTCTCTCTCTCTCGCGATAAAAAGAGCAAACGTTTTACCTCATCTCGCGTCCCCCCAGAGGATACTGCACACATATGCTGCTGCTGCTGTTTTCATGAGATAAATATAAAAGCCTTTAGAGTGTGCGTATAAAAATAACGAAAAAAAATAACAAAAGTTATTGCTATATATATATATATATATATATATATATATATATATACGCACGCACGGACGGGAATCTCCGCGCGGTTATAACTTCGAATATATGTATATTCCGATAACATTACGAGTGTGATGCTCTGCATCGCAGCTAAGTTGCCGCACATACACACTGCGCTCGTGAATACTAATTTCATTAAACTTGTAATGTAGTTATACTACAATATATACATACGCGTATAGGTTTCGCTCACGTAGCGGTGCTACGTATAGACACAGATACGATCAGCCTTTTCCACTGTTATACCCTCTCCGCGTCGCGTGTACGCACAATGTGAACTTCACTGTATGTAGATATATAGAGAATGTAATCGTCGAAATAACGCTGTAAGTCGGCTTTATTCGGCTGATTCGATCCTCTACACGCCCGACACGAAGTTTCGCACTTCACTGACCTAAGCTCTCTTTTTCAACGCGATTTTAACGTGTCAAATCAGGCTGAACAACTGCAGCAAAATAAAAAAAAATCGTTTGCGCGAAATCTGTGTAAACGAATCGAGCGGAAAATAAAAGGAAAAAACCCTCGTACACTTGTATATATATATATATATATATATATACATATACACGTCCCCAAGATATATCACGCATTCAAGACATAGTCATAGCCTTCCTGACGAGGCGTTATTCGCTCCCCGCAAATTTTTCCGCTTGCCTAGCCCGAAACAAAGCGTATAGTGCGCGACACACGCAGAGAAGAGAAAAGCCCTATATAAGCGAAGGGCTCGTCTGTAATTCGTTCGCGTCGAACGAGCCGATAAAAATTATGGCTGCTACGACGTTATACGCCAGCGCGTAAAGGGTCGACGCGTTACATTGCCGGTGTGCTTGTCGCAAGCTCATATACACAGGCGCAAGCTCCGATACAGAAAGCTGGAGGATGGGGCGGCAGTCGGGAAAACTCAATCCACGTATAAATCATGCTCTCGCTATCGATCAGTCCCGGGCTGAAGACCTCTTTTTTTTCGTCGCATGCCTTCCCAGCTTTACCCCCTTTGACTGGCATGTGCAGCAGTGGCTATACGGGTATCCGTATATATATATATGCGCACGAGAGTAGCCGGGCACTTCGGATACAGGTTTGGTCCATATTTCGTCGTTTGCAGGAATTGAAACGATTTTCTAAGAGCGATGTCGACGTTGATCGACGCGTAACTTTTAATTTATCAAAAAAATTGTTCTATTCTGATATATACATAGACATATAATAAGACGTTATGGTCGTCGATGCATCGAAAATCGATCGAAATTGAAAACAAGATTCGGTAAAGCAACTCGTCGTCGTCGTCCTGTATGTACATCCCTGCGCGCCGAGCTTTTCCGTCCATTCACACCGACATCATCCCTCCTCTCATCGCTTCCCCGCCTATCTCTCGGCATATATATATATATATATACACGTTGTAGCCCAACCCTCGCGTATCAAAGATTCATCTTCTGAGGCGGCAATAAACATGGAAGCGGCGCATAAAAATTCAAACTATATATCAAACTGTCATATGGCATCGTATTTGTACACATCCTCTGATATTTTTCAGTTCTCTCGCGATTTTTCCATCCTGTATCTTCTCATCTCGTATGCATCTTATATATCTATCTCTATATACAATCGTTCGTCTTTGTTGCCGTGGGTGTGATTTTTCCCCGGGTTTCCGGGCTCACCGCGGCGGTTCAATTTTTCGACACATGTCGATGCTCGGTTATAATGTATACGATGAGGGTCCTTGCCGTCGCGCTTATATACATCCGACGACGATGTGTTATATATATTATGGTTGGTCGAGTCATCGGCGGCTTTTGTAATGGAGAGAGAGAGAGAGAGAGAGAGAGGAACTGAACTGCGACCGCGAGTGGGACGATTCCATTAAAGTGCTTTTCCTTTCTTATATATATATACACGAGTGATGTGTTTTGATGCCGTTCTCTCTCTCTCTTTTTTTATTGACTCTCGGGCGTGAAGGTTGTGCGTGTCGGTTATGGAGTGACTTGCAAAGCTCGCGACGGGAATGAGGGATCGATTATTTTTTTCATTCCAGTACTGCTGATGTAATATGTTTACGCCGCGCATTACTATCTCTCATCTCATTCAGAATTCAACAAGCAGTCGGACTACTATATAGTCTCACTATCGAAGCTTCGTTGCATTCGCAATCAAGCGGCGCACTTGGAGAATAATTAATTAAAATTTCAATCAGCCTAGTTCGTTAGTACATCCATTCCTCGATCGAGTGCGGGCAAATTGAAGCAATAAAAAGGTCTTCTTTCTCTCTCTCTCTCTCTCTCTCTCTCTCTCTCTCTCTCTCTCTCACTGACTCACTTAATCGAAAGCACTCGTAGTCGCGAGAGTAAAAATCATATTCATGAAAAAACAATCTCTGTGTGACGACTACGGCAATATATCTCTATAACGATTTTATTGTCCTCGTCGGACAAAGCAAAGAAAAAAGCTGAGAAAATACTGCGAAAGTTTAATCCTTAAAAAAACAATTCGATAATTAACAATTATATCACTACTCCGAGGCTAATCCTACACGCCTCTATAAATCTAGGTCAAATGTATAGCATCTATTTCTCTTTGTATATCGCTGAAGACGCACACGCCTGGAATCCTTAACAAGCACGAGCTTATGTAAGCTCGAGACACCTTCGACTACACCATCTTATTAACACACACACACACACACACACACAGATGCGCGCGTATATAGTATAGACTGCAAAATAGACGAGGACAAAGTCTCTCGCAGGCCCGTCATTGTATGGAAATGAAACGATACGGCGGCGAGCGCGAGCCTCGTAAACGCCGCCATTTCGAAAGCTCAACTATCCGGGAGCTTTCCGCCGTTGTTGGACAGGCGCGAGATCTCTCAACCGTCGTCGTCGCGCGCGTTCGCCGGATACACTTGGCAAGAATGAGATCGTTGACGCGCTGCTTTCTTTTTATTCTCTGTCTCTCGGAATTGATATTGGAAAAGGAGAGTATGTTTCCCTTTTTTTTTGTTAATTTATCGCGTCTCGATATTGCATCCGGGAGGCAAAAGTCTATACATAGGTAGCGATTGTAATTGCGCGAACAGAGACTCTCGGTTTTACATCTAATCAATATCCAATATTTGAGCCGTTATATTCATTATCATACACTGGTATGATTATACAAAGTTCGCTCGCTAACCCGACAAAACAAACACTACACGTGAGTTTAGCGGATGCCCCTACATATGTGTATATATACATATATACACGCGAATAAAATTTGGCGGAGCGTTTGAGAGAGAGAGCTTTTGCGAGCTTGCATTGACGGCAAAAGCGCAGAACTGCGTGATTTAGAGATGGATTCTTTGGAGGGGATTAAGCGAGGCCCTTTACTGTGTATGTATGCGCGCGCGCGTGTGTGTGAGTGTGAACTCGATTCAAGCGGGCGCAGTAGCGTGGGATAGCTTTTTTGGATCGTTCGTTTCCGTCTATATACATGTGTGCATGTGCGCGTACGTAAACGGGGTTAGATTGCGCTACCTCTAGCGAGCTATGCATCACTATTACCCTATATATTTTTTTTATTAGTTTTAACGGCTATATATATATATATATATATATATATATATATATATATATATATATATATATATATATATCGATTAATAACACGTGGCGTCACCCTCGCGTTCTTTCGGATGCGTCGCTCAAGTATCCGATGTATGCTGAATGTGATTCCGTCAAAGTATATGAAATATTCATGTTAAATTGAATAACGATGTATCGGTCGACGCGCATGAAAAATTTCATCTAAAACAAGTACCCGTAATCAATGCGTACACACCTCGTCTCTGCCCATATACACGTTATATACGTTTTCCATATCTCGCGTTTTTTTACATCTCTTTTCCTTCACGAGCGCACATATCCGCTGTCCTTTCTCCTGCGCATTTTTATCCGCGCGGCGTTTTATCGCAAAATTTATGCCGCGCTGATTCGCGCGCGAACGCATGCAGATGTGTTATTTTTGCTTGACGATCACGTGCCTATATATACACTATATTGCATGTGTGCACATATATATATATATATATATATATATATATATACTGAGCGACGCAGTGCGCTGACGAATCTAGCTGTCGGCGATTTATTTGATCGGCGTATAGCTCTCTGAATTTTTTTGTTAATTCTTTCTCTCTGGTGCGGGTGTGTGTCTGTCTTTATCTCGTCGCTCGGCAACGAGATTAAATCGGTTCGTATATACCGGAGTGCGAACGCGATAAACGGAACGGTTAATCACAACGGCGAGCTTTTATAAGGAGAGTATGTACATATAGTTGAAGCTTTCGAGCTTACATGTTTATTGAATCTGTATATGCTCTTTTTGGTAAGAAACATTTTACGAGAGGGCTCATAAACGGTAGCTGATAATATATGGTCAGTGAGAATCGGAAACGAAGTTTTTAAGAACCTTTCCGATCCTTATTATTGCATTAAATAAAAGCCCTAATGGTCGACAGATTTTCTCATCATTAATGCAGCACTATAACTCCATAATAATAACAACACGTTATATACACGCGGTTTCCCTTGAATTATGCATATATATATTTTACGAATTTTCGAACTTGTTGCATTAACCATACTCCGTAATTCATGGCATGCTTGAACAACGTCTTAATACCCGCGATACATACACTGTATATATATATGTACGAAACTTAGCACGAGGAGAGAGAGAATTCATTACACAGCCTCCCCCATTACACAGTGTCACAGGGTCACAAAGACACTGCGAGAAAAAGCATATTATCGCGGCCAAAACACGATAACAGCGTATATATACCGCGTCCTCGAAATTCAGCGATCCGAATTTCAACTCGTGCGGTTTCTCAGATATATGTGTATATATATATACGAAGCGAGTTCGCAGAAAAGAAGCTATAAAAAAATTTGACATCCATCAATTCCGCGCAGCTTGCAGCTTGCGCGATAATTTTTCCACCAGAGCTATATAGACATACACGCTCGACTGGGTATAGCGCGGCAGACACAGGCAATCTCGAAGGCAGCTTGCAGCGCACTCGAACGAGCTTTCTTCTCACCGAGTGACTCTCGAGCTCATAATATCGCGCCATAACGCATCTGTGTCGCCGCCGCCGGCCTCTATTTTTCCCGATGCAAGCTCGTCTTCTTCGCCTCGTTTCGTCGCGACTATATATCTCTGCAGCAGCAGCAGCTTCCGAGTCTCTATGCGCCGGGGAATATTTCTCCTTTTCGTTCTGGGAATTCGAGGCGTGTCGACCATAGCCGAACGAGCTTTCCTCGACTGCGCGGAGATACAAGCCGTCGAAAGACAATGCAATGAGCTTGACTCGCGCGCGTAATAATACATTTTTTCGAGCGTCGTTATAATTATGAGTATGTCCATCATTCATCCGTGTGTGTATATAGTATATAACAATGCGAAATTCGTGGTACACAGCACTGCGTACACGTCAAACTCATTTCTCCATATTTACTCCCGGCATAACGTATATACGTATATACACCTGTACCGTAGCTTGTTTACATATACTGCCGTCATCCCCCGCGTAATATGACATAGGCACACATACACAGTCAACCTTCCGAGAAGCCGTGTATATTTGTGCCCAGCAGCAGCAGCAGCAGCAGCAACAGCAGACAATAGCACGCTAGACTATGCATAATGGAAAGCTAGTCCCCTGCGTGCGTTTGTATGCAGCTTTCGATGCGTTTGTATATAGCGCGAGGGGCGCAGGACATTAACGGGTTATGCTTCGATTATCGTTTCCTCCCCCCCCCCCCCTGCTGGCACAGCAGCTATACTCACCGATTTTATCGATAAGACAGAGTAGCTAAGCAAGTCGCTGCCGCGCAGCCTTTAATGGGAAAACTAGCGAGCTTAGTACTGCGCGCGCGAAGGGGTACATCGTAAATTTTGCACTTATGCAGCCGAGGAGGGGGCGTTGTAGTACACATGGATATTATATATGCGGGGGTGGTGTTTATGTCTTTTTATATAGGAGTCGCGAGTTACTCGTCGTTGTGTTATATGGCCGGAGTTGCAGATACGAGATCGTATAACGAAGGACGTATAGGGAGGGGGGGAGGATATGTCTTTTAATGTCGGAGACGTGTTCGTAGTTGAGAAGTTGGGATGTAGGGATAAGATGGGAAATTAATCGGGCTACACTTATTACGTTATGGCCTTTGATATACTGTCTCTGCGCGATGCCTGATATCGTCGTTGATACAGAATTTAGTGTGTCGAGGTGAAATTGATACCTCTAAATATGGGGCGGTAAGTAAAGATCAATTTTTGGGGCACTTGATCATTTTTCTCTCTCTCTCTCTCTCTCTCTCTCTCTCTCTCTCTCTCTCTCTCTCTCTCTCTCTCTCTAGAGAGAGAGAGAGTGAGAGAGAGAGAGAGAGAGAGAGAGAAGCTACTGTAAATACAAGTTTTAATAAGAATCGAGCGAGAAATTATCAACAATTTTAACAAAAGTCAAACTATTTCAGCTCTATACCAACACTCCCAAGCTTTGAACTTTCTATAAGAGTCGACCCGCAAATTTCTAATTATTCAAGTAACAAGCCCTCCAGAAACTTTCGTCGAACTATTAAAACGAACACATAGCTAAGATATTTTGCTAAAGGTGTATATATAATAAGAAGTATCAAAGTAAAAGTATTTCCATGGCAGGATAGAATTTAATACATTGCACGAAAGTATAACCATCAGCAGAGCGCGCGATGTAATAATACCAGAGCGTAAAGAAGAGGAGAAAAAAAATTTACTCCCTCTCTCTCTTTCTGTCTCCGACAGTAAAGCCCTGCGCACTCGTAAGAATAAATTTGACACTCGAAACGAGAAGCTCCACGCATATAACCCGCGCTCGCGCGCGAATTCCGAGCGAAATTCCGAGCTTGCATATCGAGAAGGAAGCTTCTGCCGCGATGTAGAAAAAAGCTCGTTCGAGCTTTTGTACAGCGTTTCCGTGTCGTCGTTGCCACGTAGCGTTTAACCGATATTACGAGTTTCGAGGCGCGAAGAGTAGACGGCGAAAGCTCGCGCGAATATTGAAAACGCGCTTGCGACACTCTGCGCACTCGCGGAAACTGATATTAAACGGAGCGCCGCCACCGCTTCTATATATACCTTATTCTCCTTTTTTTTATACACGCCACTCGTCTCTCTCTCTCTCTTCCTCTTTTATTGCCCTCGTCGTCGTTTTGCAATCCGACGAGCTTACCTGCGACGCTACAAAAGCTCGCCCCCGGAAATATGAGCTTGCGAGGGAAAGTGAATCCGGAGATTTATGCCTCGAGTCATTCGTTTTCCCTTTGACGGGCCGGGTTAAGGCGACGCGTCGAATTTACGATATCGCGCAGGGGCACAATGAGCGATGCCGTATACGTAGATATATACACGTTCGCTTTAAAAGCGTAGAAAAAAACGGAGGCTAAAATAACACGGAAAAAAAAGACCGACGAGAAAGTACTTCGCGTGCGATAGTCTAATTGCCTTGAAAATCGCGTACAAAAGCTCGGCCTGGGCAAAGTAGTTCAATCTTCGTCGAAAGGGGAGTGAGTGAGTGAGAAGCCGCTGCGCGCAAAGTTTCAGCACGCCTTCGGCTCTTAGCTCACCCTCCCCCTTTTTCCTCTCTCTCTCTCTCTCTCTCTCTCGAGCTTGCGGAGAGAAAAGCTTTCTCGAGAGCGTAGCCGCAGCCGCATAAGTCACTAATTCGAGTCCCGACTGCGCCGACGGCGCCGGGATGTAAATTAACGTCCTTGGAATCAATGATCGGAAAATAAAGAGGCTGCTGCCGGGGAAAGGCGCTTTGGCAACGAGAGGAGAGGCCAATGGCCAGTGCAGCGGGAGAAAAACGGGAGCGGATCGTGCGGAGACTCATTCGTATATTTATACGTGTTCGACGCCGAGAAAGAGAGAGTTAGTGCTCTGTTTGTCGGAAGTTTGCATATTTTTCGCTATTTATTCAAACTGTATTACACGCGATCATCAAAGTGTTCGTTATACCCGCAATTTCCTGGTATAAGTATCTCAAGCCGCGTCGGCGCATCAGAGGCTAAACGCGAGCGGCTCGCGAAATACTCGATAAAGTAGATTTGGAAGCGGTGTAAGAGCTTTTTCGAAGAAGCCTCCTCTTCAAAATGCATGAGCCCGAAGAAGAGACGGCCGTTTGGCTTTGAAGCGTAAGCTTCATCATCATCTCGGATTTTCAATCTCTGCAGGGCGTAACCAAGTCGATTTAATAACAGGACGCGATCAAAGTTTTTCGAATTCATTCAGCTGATTGGATTACATGAGAAGTTTGATGAAAAGCGCATGACTCGCGCGCGCGTGTCATCCTCGGCGAATTTCAATTTTCCGGATAAAATCCGAGGAAAATGCGAGCAAAACAAAAGAGAACGAGTATATATATATACACACACAGAGCGCGAAGTTTATGGGGAAGCGCAATGCGACGACGCTGCAGCAGCGCTTTAATGGATGGCGCTCGGTGTCAATAGCTGGAAGCTCGGTGAGAAACAGCTTTTCTCGCGCGCGAAACCGATGCTTGCTGCGAGGAGGAGAAGGAGGGGGGGGGCGCTTTACAGCTTGTTAGCACTGCGGAGAGAGAAAAGTTGCTTTCCATTCGGAGAGAGAAAAAGCACGCTCGCTTTTCACTCTGTGTATATATACTCCTCTCCCTTGCTTTTATCGCGGCTCTCCTTAATCTTTTTCCTCGCGCAATATATATATATATATATGTGCGTATCGATGTGTCCCGCGGTTTGAAAAGAGCGAATTTTCGGAGAAATGTGGGCTAGCATAATAGGGCGTTGGCTTAGTTTTTAATTCTGTGCGTGTTTCCCTCTTGCGCTGCAGTGATTCCGACGAATTTAGCCCCCCGACGAGGATTAGCCATGAGAGAAAGCCGTGGATTAACGCTGGAATTTTTCAACTGCTTAATCCTTGTCGCGGATCATCCGGGCGACGAGAGGGACTCGCCAGAGCGTAGAAAGAAAGCGTTAATTTCAACTGAAATTACGGAATATTAAACGCGATTATTATTCAGCGAGCCGAATGTTTTCTATATATACATATATATGTATACATGCGCGCGTATGGAGAGAACATCGTGTTACGAGAGAGCGAGCGTAAAAACCGCATCAAAACGAATTAATATATTACGAAAATTCGCGGCAAACAGAAACGACTCACATAAAAGCAGACGCTATTCAACGATGCTCAAAAAAAAAGAAATGTCCCCTAATTACTGATAAGAGGCGAACTCTCGTCTACCTTAGTTCAACAGTGTCGCGATGTCGCGAATTGAGGACTAGTCCCATCTTTCTCTCTCTCTCTCTCTCTCTCTCTCTCTCTCTCTCTTTCTTCGTAAAGGAAAAGAAAGAAGAAAGACGGATCGCCATTGTGCTGGCCAACCGCGGCGTGTGCGCCTAAAGAATGAGCCGGAATAAGAAGCAGAAGAGAGAGAGAAAGAGAGGAGAGCCTACAATGGAGGGCAGAGTCCTCTCGTTCGTGCCCGCGATAATTATGCAAATTTCGCTGAGAGAAGACCGCCGCGCGCTTTCGCCGCAATAAAACTTCTTAATTAACTTGGTGAATTAATTTTTGAAAATTCATCGGCTATATAAGCGCGCCGGAGGACCTATAAAGCCTAGGACTTTTCTATGGCTCCTATATACGCGCTGCTGTGCTGTGTCTTGACGGTACAGCGACTTTTTTTTTGCTGCGGCGTGTGCGCGGTTAATGGAGTTGAAACCTCCTCGTATTTTCCGGACGATTACTTATAAAAACCGAGAGAACGGAGAGCGCGATGTAAATTTTTTCAGGATCGACATTTCCATATTCTTGTAAAGGGCCGACGAGAAGACGAAATTTCCAATTTCGCGATTTAACTTTTATGAGGATTAGCTCAATCGCTACTGCGGCCGTTTAACGGAAAAATTTATGAAAATCCGCGACTTCTCAGTGTGCGCGAGGAGAAGTCGCTGCAGTGGTATGTGTGTATGTAGTCGATGATTTATATCTCCAGGGCGATTTGGCAGATATTTTATATACCATAAATATAGTAGTAATGTATATATTATACAGACTAATTACAGAGAAATTATCATTTCATAAAGCGGCGGAGCTTTTCTTATAATAGCTTATACGCACTCAATGAGAGCGCAGAGGTTTTTGAAAACGAATTGCTTTAATCTTTTCAGTGGTATACTCTAATGGCGAGCGATTAAACGTGCCATTCCATTAAGAACGGACCATAAGTCAAGGACGTACGATCTCAGCTCTCTCTCTCTCTCTCTCTCTCTCTCTCTTTCCTTTTGTTTGTTCCGGAAAAAATTGGCTAGCGTAGTGATTCACGAGCTTTTTCAAGAAATGAACCTCCAGCTCTAAAAATATCTCCTAATAAAAACATCCACTCCATCACGTGTATATGTGTTATATGTAATAAGACTGATTCACAAAACAATCGCTGAACCGCGTCTAATATCACGCGTCGCCTTCAGTCCCGACGTGTATACATATAATGAAAAGCTCCGAGCCGGAAACATCATCAGAAAAAGCGATCCTTCGTGCGTGAAGTGTGTGTGCGCGCAGCAGTCGTCGTGTTCCGCGAAAATCGTCAAAGATTCCCCGGGGAAAAAGCACAGTAGCGAAATCGAGACCTAAGCTTTTTGCGACGAAAGCTCGGGAACAAAGAGAATTCAAGCTCTCCCTCTCTTTCTTCCAGTGTCATATAGGCGACGTTGCATATCACGCACTTTTTCCTCGACGTTTAGAGCCCGGCACGTGACATTTAGTGTCGGCGGGAGAAGAAGAAGCTTGCGGATGGAAAATGCATCTTCGATATATATTGCTGAATCCCGAACAAAGTGTTATATATAGGATGGAATATACAATAGAGCTCCCGCGTGCGTCGAGTTATAACGTTTGTCCACGGGGAATGTATATATACATATATACTGCAAGGGCTGTACATATATATATATATATATAGACACCCTCTACTGCCATTGTTCTCTCTCCACAGCAAGCTTGGCCAGCTTGCGATAACAATGCCGGCGTTTTCTTGGGCGACAGACACGCGCGCGTCCGACCGCGACAAATTGACGGCATGATTGTGCGACTTCCGGCTTTGGCACTATATGTATATATGTATATATATATATACTACTAAGAGAAACTCGAATCGATCTGGCCGTATAATTAATTCGATCTGTCTGCAGAGCTATATGGCGATGACTACGAGCAGACCCCCTGCGAATCATCGCTTTTTGCCCCAGACAGAGAGATCTGTCGTCTCCACGGGGGAGCATATCCGTCGCGACGAGAGATACTGCTTCCTGATATCTCACCTACGCGTGTGTGTGTGAATTGACCACGTAGGGTTATGAAATTTTTATGGGGCAGCGTTTAGAGAGAGCCGGCAGCTGGTATATTATTGGTTCGAAATACGATTTGGTTTAGTATCGAAAAATAAATCGTATTACGAATATATATTCAGAAAGAGAGCACAGATGCGCGAGCGATTATACTATTTCATATATTTTTTATTTCTGCGGTTAGCCGCACGGCAATGACGAAAACGAAAAAAAAATAAATAAAATGATCCGTATCTCTCTCTATGTTATTATAGGTGTAGTGTGACGGCAAGCCAGCCGTGTGTGTATAAAACAAAGCGATTTTTTTTATTTGCGAGTGGTTTATTTATAGGTCTATAAAAGCGAATTCATATATGACTTTTCAAAAGTTTTAAAAGCTCTCCTCGCCGGGCAGCAATATTGTATAATATGCCTGATGGGTATATTTTTTTTCCAAAAGCTAGGGGCTACCCCTGTGTTAAAAGTTAAACGACTCTGTGCTTGAAAAGAAAGACACTGTTTTTATTTTATTTGGCTTTTATGTTCTTCGAATGACTGAACTTATTTGCGCCGCAGAAGCAATATCAAACCGAAATTCCGGTAATATATTATATACAACGGAACGGCTAATCCGGTCGATAAAATCGCTTGTCTATATTGATGACATGCATATACGGCATGCAAATGTAAAATTTAGCTAAATCCAATGCGATCTGCTCCTCCTCAAGCTAATTAAAATAACAATCAATTGTTGAACATGTCGCCCACACAAATTGGACAAATCGCGGATTCGTATCTATCTTCAACGTACCTCGTCATCCGCTAATTGGATCGTTTGCTATATATCTATATTTTTGCTAGAGCCAAAACTGCGCGCGTTATTACTATGTGTAAACAGTCGAGTGAAAAAAAATGTGTCTGTATATATACATATATGCATATCCCACACGTACGTATACGTAAAGCCATAAATAGAACGCGATATAGTTAAAACGCGATAATTAACGCGTCGGGTGTCCTTCTCTTAATTATAATACTCCAGCGAGTATACATAGCGTGCACATACATATCTACCCAGAAAACATCTTAATAACACGAGCTCTCAAGCCTCTCGTATATACGTATGGTCACTAATAAGCGCCTACACCCCTTCGACCTATACATTACTCTTACAATTAAGCGCGAGAAAAAAAGCGACAAGGTTCCCGCGGAAATTCAAAAAGTTTCGTGTGCATCAAAAAGAAAAGACAGAATATACGCGCGCGTAAACAGGGCCGTTATTAACAGCAGGGAGAGCTTGCGGTGCGCGAGAACGTAGTAATCAACTAATCAGATCCGGGCAGATATACGGGTGCGCCGGTGCGAATCTCGGGGAAAAGAGGTGGGAAAGACCGGCGCAGAGAGAGAGAGAGAGAGAGAGAGAGAGAGAGAGAGAGAGAGAGAGAGAGAGAAACGGATGGGACTAATTACCGCGGCGGGCAGGCCGCGCAGGGGGGAGTTTTTCAAAGTCTCGCCAGGCTGCTGCGGCCAACTTTTTTCAATTTCGCGCGCGTCTTAAGGCCGGTGTTTATATTCGCCCGAATTGATGGCGCTGAGGTCGATAAGATTTCGAGGGGATAAATTGCGGTGGGAGAGAGAAAACTGCTATATGTGCGAGAGGACAAAAGAGGTGTACTCGATAGTTGGGATTTAATAATTTTTCGGTGTAGTGCTTACATTTTTTAGGTTTTCATAAGCTATATATTTTATAGGGATTTAAGAGTGGTATATACCCCAAAAGCGCCCTCTAGTCTACACTTTTGCCTATTTGCATGAACTTTTCATATTCACGGTCCGAAAAAATATAAAAACAAAGTTTCTCCGCGTGCACTGACTATTGAAGAATTTGTTGAGAAAAAATTATTCGGATATTTGCAATAATAAAATATGAGACGTGGAGAAAAATTATCAGTTTGGTGGGCGAATTTTTTAATCCACCACCAAACTGACCATTTTTCTCTGCAAATATCCGAATAATTTTTTTAAACGTATTCTTAAATAGTCAGTGTACCTGGGAAAACTTTGATTTTATATTTTTAAGGACTTAAAAGTTTATGCTAATCAGTAAAAATATAGACTAGATGGCAGCACGTAGGGTATACAGCACTCTTAACTGTTACCTATAAAAGTCTTTAAATACTTCTTCGTTTGTTTTTACGTAGAAGCTGATTTTTTCGAAGCATCGAAAAAGAATAAAAACTATCGAATGCGTTTAGAGAATATTCACATGAATAGTCATAAAATTCGTGAACATTTTATTTGATTCGATAGTTTTCGCATATTGATCTGAATTATACACACAGTACTAACAGTCGGAAACATGTGAGCTATCGCACTTACCACATCTAACAAATTTTGAAAAATATCGACTTGTTCATATATACAGCAGTAGAAAATCGTACGTTCCAGGATATATAAGCCCTATTTGATTCCACGTCACCAGCAGGTACAAGTCTGTGGCTTTAGAAAATATTTGAACCTTTTCGTCTATATGCGCGTGACACACACTTATTCAGCTTTGATCTTAATTTTTACCAATGTAGCTCAGAGTTATATCATCGACATTCATTCACTTTATATACGATACACTATGGAGAGACCCCCTCGATGACTTCGCTCACCGACCCCCCAATATTTTTAATTAAAACTGTATCTTTAAATTTTTTTTTATTTCCTTGTTGATTATCAATCTGTCTCAATATCATCAACCTTATGCAACTCCACATAGTTCCATATCCTTTGGTACTAACGCACCGAGCAAAATAAACATATTCGAGACCTCGCGCGTAAGCAATCAATCTCAAAAGACGAATTTTCGAATCTCCCAAAGCTCCCCCGCATTTCCCCCTGCCCCTTTCTTTCTCCATAGAAAATTGAAAAGAGCCTGCACGATAAAGCCCGCGTTCATCCCACCATTTTTCGCGCGCTTTCGATCGCAACCCCAGCGCGAATAAAGCCCTCGCGCAGCTGTCGGTTAGATCGTAGGTAACATAAGTTAACCTTCGCGATAAGGCAAAGGAAAGAGACGGCGAAAACGAGAAAAGCTATAGCAGGCTCGCGCGTGGTTTCGCGTTATTTTCTTGTCGCCGCCGCACTGCCGAGTGAGTGAGAGAGAGAGAGAGAGAGAGAGAGAGAGCTGGTCCCCGAGAGAAAATAAAAGTTGCTTGTGGACCGATTGGAAGGCAATTTCCCAGGGGGTGACACTCGGAGGTGAGCTGGCTTGCTTCTAACAGCTCTACTATCCCCACCTTGTGTATTACTCGCCGGATAGGTGAAATTTCCGGTCGCAGAATTGTATCTTCCGCTTTCTATATGTATCTGCGATAATTCGCGCGCCGGCCGCAAGCGCAGTAGCGTCAGGACTCGGGGCAAATCCTGTATAGCATTAGAGTACAGGTATATATATATAAGCATGTAGCTGGTGTAAGGGGGTCTCGGGTGTGCCATTGGAAATTATCCGAGAGCTCGTTCCGCGGTGGAGAAGAGCCTCGCGATTGTGTCTTGTTTGAGAGCAAGTTGGGAGAGCTTCTCTGATGCCGACTGGAAGATAGGACTATACGTTACTGGCTTACGTTGGAAAATCACTCTGATGGTATTGCCAGCGATTTTAGAGATTTATCAGATAACTGCGATAATTGTTTTCTGTGATAACTTATTTCGTCCGTTTTTGGTACCGTCAACTAATTGTTTGTGGTCTAAGTTTTACTTAAGTGATGCGAGAGAAAATTAACGCTGAACATTGTTGAGAGTGGAACGCTTAGTTCATCGTTTAATCTCATTCGGTTTATACCGAGATTCGCAGGTAGTCTGATCTATACACTGAGAAAAATGATCTTAGAATGTTTATTATAACCTGATAAAAAATGACTGCAATCTTTAAGAATGGCGGGACATAGTCGCTCTACGAGCAATTTTCTTATAAATGGTCATATAAAGTATACCGTTACGATATAAAAATTACTACAACTATAGTAAAATTTGCTTTTTCCAAATTCTCTTACTGAATTAAACGAATTTTTACTATGTTAGATAGTAACATAGGCGGTCGCGACCGTCGCGCCGCGAGTAGAGTCACTGACTCATTATAATGCCTACCTGTAATACTCTTGTATTTTTTATTCTAAGGACTTAGCGTTAGTACAAAAATCTCATATGGATGGCACTTGCGAGTTTGTAGCAAACTCGCAAGTGGTAAGATTTTCCGACGATTACTATATAAGAAACTTTCTGGAATTGTTACATATGTAAAAATAAAATGCGTGCAAGCGTGACATGTTAGGTTAGGTTTTAGGTAAATTAATCAGCGAGCTTTAATGAGATGGACTTAGATGCAATAAGGATTGTGTCCAGGTATAGTTGGATTGCTAACCATTAATTAGCTAAGGAGGCCGAAGTAAGCTAGTAATTAGCCAAAAATCCGTTAACATTTCTACTAGTGTGCGAAGTAAATCTATATATATATATATATATATATATATATATATATATATATATATATATATAACCTACCTACGTAATTGCGTTTTAAAAGTTGGAGACAAATTAACATTCAACTTACTACTCACCCATCTTATTTACATGCACACGCGCTGAGGCATTATTTATCGTTCGCGCGTAGCTATTCTTGTTTATAAAACAACTCTCGGAGCGAATATATCCGCGCCCGCATTAACGACGCATATATATATTATATCTGATACATTTCCCGCATTACCGTGAGTGCTTTTTTTCTCTCTCTCTCTCTCTCCCTCTCGCCAAAGCGAAAATGCACTCTCACATTATGATATTTCGTTTATATATACACACTATACAGCAGTGGCGGCGCACAGCCGCCGCCGAGAAGCGTGGAAAGAAAAGAGAGCGCAAAAAACAAAGGCAACATTCATCGTGGGATCAATCCGGCAGACTATGACACATTGCCCTTATTAAAGCCACTCACCGCCGAGTAATATTTTTCATTCATCTCTCTCCCTCTCTCCCTCCTTTTTTCATCTCTCCCGGCGCCGAAATGAACTCTTTCCCGTCTTGCTCTCCCTTTCTCTCTCTCCCTGGTATTATCACATTTATTCGAGAGAGAGAGAGAAGGCGCCACGCACTCCTCGTTTCTCCTCTCGCCGCCCGGCTCCTTTTTCCGAGGCGGCAGCTTTCTTGGAGAGGAAAGTCAAGGGAGTACAAATGACGTTATGGGCCCTTAATGCCTCTTTTTGCAAGATTTTAGGAAAGTAGACCGCCGCGCCCCCTAATAATACGTTTCCCTCTCTCGCCTTCTACCGAGTCATTGATCAACGTCGTCGTATAAATAGCTCTCTCTCTCTCTCTCTCTCTCTCTCTCTCTCTCTCTCTCTCTGTCTCTCTCTTTCCATTTCTCGTATAGAACTGGTATATATGAGGCGTCGCTCGTATGCGCCGAAGCAACAGCAGCAGAGAAAAAAAAACACGGGGGTGTGATGCAGACAGTCGGCGGCAGCTCGAGTTTTAGTCTTGATTTGTGTCCACTCATTTGTTCGATGATCGAGAGAGGGGGAGGGGGGATTTTGCGAGAGCGATGCGTGGAATATACATAAGTAATGGCAATTTGTTCGGATTGCTCGTGGGATTTTTATCCGACGGATAGATTAACAATGGGGGAGGTATACACGTCAATTTGAGATATGGCTTGCGATATTCTAATGAAAGCTGACACTGATTTCTGATGAAATTATTAATCGATTGTATACAGTATGCACGGCAAAATTACGGTTAATTTTTGCGGTCACAACTTACGCGTACGTACTTGAATTACAAGACATTACATAAAAATTAACGCGTTATGTCCGGCAATGAAAAAGCCCTTTTACGCGGGCTACACGCGCACTGCAGCAGCCAACTTCTTTGAGAGAGCGCAGTTCAACGCGTGCTTGCAAACTCTCCTTCTTGCCTCCGCGCGCGAGAACTATATTTTTTCGAGGCATGCGCCGCCTTATCCCAAATTAATTTTTCCCCGATTCTTCCGGCAGATAAAAGTTTCCACCGGCTACGAGGCTGTTAACACACACACACACACGCACACGTGCGCAAAAGTCAAGGAAAGTCGAGTTTAGTACGTGAGTAGAAGCTGCTTTGCAAGTTTTCGCGAGGCAGCGTCATTATCGCGAAGAGACGAGGGCAGCGCGAAAAAAGGAGACAGCTGCAGCGCCAGTAGTATATATAGGCGCCGTAGAAAGAGAGAGAGAGAGTAGTCGTTAAAGGGAGAAAGATGGAGAGGCGGCAAAAGCGAGAGATAGCGGTTGCACACTACTGCGTGGAAGATATAGAGAAGGAAAAGAATTTGCGAACTGTGAAAAAAGATTCGCCTTCTTCTGGAGAGGGAAGCAAACGCGCTGCGCTAACTTTTCATAATGAAATGAAGACGGGATTAACTTTCGAGCCCTTCAGAATAAGGACACGAGAGAGACGGAAGAGATACGTCATCTACTCCTTGGCGTGCGCGCAGTTTCCTCGACTTCCTCGTCCCTTTTCTCGCACCGACACGTTTGACACGACGCCGGTGTGTATATAAATGACAAGCAAATTGGTATATATATATATATATATAGAAGCCGGCGAAATCCCGAAACGGGCATCTTGCGAATGGAGGGCTTTTATATACTCGTTTAGTGCGTGTATATATATAATTTTCTCTTTATTTAATATATATACTGGCTGTACACCGGATTTATATATACTGCGCATTTCCGCCTTTCAGTTATATATACACAGCGTTGCATTCAATCTTTGCGAGTCGTGTGTATATATGCACATTCAGTGGAGTATCTATGTGGCTTTATACATTGCGAGGACGATTTCTAAGAAGACAAAATTTGCCGTTTTCGCCAGAGAAATGCGCCAGGAGACCTTTGAGACTCTCCTCTTGCCAACGAGAGAATATATATATATATTGAATTTCTATATACTTTAGCGACCCTATAGCTCGTTGTATGTATAATGTATAGCGTATATATATATATATATATATATACTTTCATGACACTTGCACAGCTCACTGTCTTACGGAATCCTTGTCAAAAGACGCTGCAGACCCCACAATATATATATATTTCAGACACGGGCCCACGCAGCTTTTTCTTCGCAACTCCTCCTGAATACACACCCTCTCTAAATAATAATTATTATTATTATTTTCACGTCCCAACAATTTCGCCCGGCGGGTGTGCATTTCACAATGCCACTTTCGCATACAAAAGACACATCTCTCCCCGTGCGTTACGCGCGTCTTTGGACCGCTCGCGCGAATATAAATCGTCCGCTCGCGCGCACATATATTCGTCTCGAACGTTATATTCAGACTCGCAAAAAAAAAAAAAACAGAAGTGGGAATAATAAAAGGGTCGATACGCCGAGCGCCGTATGAAAAATTGCGGCCTGCAAAAATGCAGCCTTCGTGACTTTTGTCCGAGACAGGAGGAACGTCGCTTCGGAGATATATATGTATATATACAGGTACGTATAGGGGTGATCGCTCATCGGCGTGTCGATCGAGCTTCTACTGTTACTCTCGGGAAAATTGCATTTTGAGTGAAATAAGCAGAGAGTGAGAGAGAGAGAGAGAGAGAGAGAGAGAGAGAGAGAGAGAGAGCAGAGCGGAGCCAGGAAATTGAATTGTGATTTACGATTAGCTGCTGTGATCAAGCAGGGCATGTATATGTAAGCTGTGGCCCGTGTGTACAAGTTCGATGTATGTTACGCGCCGCCTTGGGGTGACTATGTTTTGCTTTATCGATGATGACGGTAATTAAGTATCGATTATACATACAGGCGACGCGAGAGGAGAGGATATACGTACTCGTGCCAAGTGTTGCTGCGCGAACTATTTGGAAAATTCGTTGCAGCGGAAAATACACACGAGCTCTTTTGTCAAAGGGTTATAATATATATACTGTATTTGTACTCGTTAAGCGAGAATTATATTTGCTTTCTGTCGCAATATCCTACGTAACGCAGCTTTGCGAAAAATTCTGCGAATTGCTTACATATATACCTGTATTTATTATACTGTCAAAAGCTAAAGTTATGTAATAATATAAAATTTGTTTTGTAAAATATATACGTAAAAGTTTGTTTCTTCACTCAGAAACGAATAATTCCAGTAGGAAAATAAGTGCAGACCGCTAACAAATTCAAACAAACTTTATCGCGCATAACAACCGCTATGGCCGCCCGACATCTAAGTGATATACCTATACATTCATAATTCCGAACATATACGCGAGTCATGCACGTCCGTCAAAGGATTTTCGATCAACTGCACCGCGTTCGATTACACGAGTGATGACTACGCGCTTGTCGAACGCCATATATATACGTGTGTGTGTGTGTCCATTGGGTCGGGCTTCATCGTATAATGCGACATGCTGTAACAGTTCGCGGGAAACGCGACAAAAATTAGATCTCTCTCGCGCGTATTTCACAGTAGATTTGATCGGTAAGCGCTTTTTCGACTCTCTATGTAATAATATACTATATATATACTGCGTTTCGTTTCCTCTGTCCGATGCGGCCATCTGTTTCCTGTATATGTATATATGCGCAAGGGAATTTTCGCTCAATCGAGTGGATGATCCTCGTATATATGTACGTAAAATTAGTCGGAATTGCGCGATGAGAGCGAGAGCCGGACATTGAGGGAAAAAAAGAAGTACTTATGTGTGTCGTTGCTGCGGCGAATGACCTCTGTAAAAAACGCTCTGTGGGTAGGTTATGCGGAGTGTATATATAGAAGAGTCGTTTGTGTGCGTTGTTGCTCTGGGAAATTGGCGATGAAGCGGTTGATTGTAGTTTTAATGCGATTGTTGAAAACTATTTCGTCAAAATTAGGGCAAAAATTGTGGTATAATAAAGTGCGAAATTACCGTGAAATTGTGCGTGAACATACTTGAAGTCGTGGATTACCTAATCTACCTGGCAATTTTCCAATTAATTACTTCTATCCAACCGAATACGTTTTCTATCCGGTATATATCTATTTCGTTACTTGAGGCACAAAACTATAGATAAATTCGCAACGTCGCTGATAAAGCTGGAAACTAAATTTTCTATACAGATTTAAAAAAAACGACGTTCGTATCGCGCGCAAGCTTATTTTTAAAAAAAAAAAAAAGAAAAAACAGTCGCACAATTCGAGAAAGAATCAAATTCTCATCGCTCGGCCTAGACCCGAGCGCCGCCGGCGGCAATAGCAATTCCGCGCGCGAAATTTGTTCCTCCGGCAAGTATCGTTTCTCGCTTTGATTTCGTCGGTCCTGCACACAGACACGCAATATATACACAAGGTACGCGAAAAATCTCGGTCATTCGCCCCCCCGCCCCCGCGTAACGTTTAATCAATGCAAACGACTACGACGGACGTTTAAGGGTCAAGTGCGCGAGGATTTTTTCCATTTCCCGCGAAGCTTGCAGGAAATCAATCGGTTCGCTATTTCCATTGCATCCGCGGGGCTTAGAATCGTTTTGTTCCGGCTCGCATCTTTTCTAATTGCCGTTTTTTTTCTCCCGGTCGCTTCTGTGTGTAGATAGAAATTAGGGCCCCGGGGCGGCTAATGACGTCAGCGCAAGAGCCACCGATGCGGAATTGAAATAAATGGCAACGGAGGCGAAGGAGCGTTTATCTTTGTTAGAGCCGCGGCTGCGCAAGAATTGGTTTAGGAGTTAATGAGATACTTGCTGATTTCTATCTGGCTTTTTCGAGTGGATTTTTTTTTTCTTAGCGCTTGGATTCAGGAGAGAGAGAGAGAGAGAGAGAGAGAGAGAGAGAGAGAGAGAGAGAGAGAGAGAGAGAGAGAGAGAGAGCTCGGCTGTAATTGAAATTGCGGTAACAACTAGTGCCTAAGAAAGAGAGATATTGAGGATATGGAGAGAGAATCGAGTATATCTATACTCTTCTAGATTGGGTATTTTTATTTGGGCCTCGTAATTGAATTTTTGAGGAAACCAAAAATTGCGACCTTTGCTCGAGCTTGACGTTTATAGGCTCCGCTAGATGGAATCGTAAAACTGACGACGTTGTTGATTCGTCTTCTTCTCCGCTCGTCTCTTTTAATGACTTAAATGTTCCGTGTCAAATGTTATAAAACGTGAGACACGCGTATATCTACGGTCGAGCTCTTGATATTCCCGGCACGTCTGCAGGACACGAGATACAAGAGGACTGTTTCTTTGTCTCTCGGGTGAAGAATCATATATTTCGCCGGGTTTAATGACATCTCGGCTTTTATCTTACTCTCTTTACCCTCAAAGTGTGGGAGTAGTCGGTGTGTCTGTCTCCTTGCCGCACGATTCGTCCGTAGCATGAGAAAGAAGGCAATTTCAAAAGTCGCGGGCAAAAAAGAGTGGAAAAAGTGACGACGAGCCGAGACGTCCTTCTCAAATATTGCGTTGGACGCGTGATTTATCGCGTTTTACTAAACTGTCGGTGAGCTTTTTACTTTGGTTACGAGATTGCACGATACGGCGCATAGTAATTAGAGCAAGATTTTACATAATCCATCCATTATCGATAAGTCGAGTTTGCGCGCGATAAACAATATGATGCTTAACCGAACATTGGCCATTAAATCGATTTCCACAGGCCGATACATCTATATAGCTTGGTTATATGCAGAATGTTCCCTCCATTATGAAATACGGCTACACTTCCTATACATATATAACTCACCCACACCAAGCGCTTCTACTTAATAGCCACTATAAAGCTCACGAAAAACTAATCAAAAGGGTCGCCTAAACTATTTCCAATAACGCAACATAACACACTGTGACGTTTCTCCATTTTCAATTCGGAGTAAAAATAAAAAAACATAGAGATGACCGATTGATATACTTTCATCAAAGCCGCTCTCCATATACATAGAGCGATAACAGCATATTCCCCCAGAGCCGAAAAATAGACGCGGCTGTAGCAGCGACATGATTCAATAGTCCAGAGCCGGGGAAGGCTCTTTCGCGAAATCCCATTGCCCGTAACAAAATTCAAACGGCTCACGACGTCCTCGCGCATCAAGAATACACGCTATATATATATACCCGAATGAATTCAAAAACGGACGCCGTCGTTATACGAGCCCGGGAAAGAGCATCTGCAAATTTCATCGTGTGGCGCATACACACACATTCACACCATACATTGTCTATATTCCCGTGAATTGCCTCGTCGCCAAGTATAAAAGGGGGAGAAAGGATTATTTATGCTCCCTCGCTCCACTTGCATAATGCGCATCGATATATCATACGAAAGCTGCGAGAGAGAGAGCGACGCTTTGGCAAAGCTTTTCTCTTTCTGCAAGCTCCGCGCGCATAGCGAAGAATAAGGGATTACGACTTTTCGCGGCGGCGTCTCTCAGCGTCTGTGTATGTATGCTTGCATTTCTCGCGCCGAGGGGAAAGCTCGTAGTCGTCGACGACGGACCTTGTTACTAGCGAGTAGACGTTTCAAGAGAGAGAGAGAGAGAGAGAGTAGGGAAAGGCTGCATATAACGAAGGGAGAGCGACGAGTGAGTCGTTGGCGAAGGAGCTTAATTTGTTCGACGCGTGTGCTTTCGCATGTATGTGTGTGCTGTGGGTGGGATGTCTGCTAGCGAGCATATGAAGCTGGGGATATTATACCTCCGCGTGCTCGTGAATTTCGCGAGGGCTGGTTAGATAGATAGAGAGACTTAGAGTATGTGGCTATGCATGCGTCTACCTTCTTTGTGAAATTGTTTGATTTTTATATGCGGCTCTCTGTCATCGCGCTTAAGCGGAATTTCTATAATGTTGGAATTTTAAAGTAAATACTTTTCTCGGATGTTTGCGTTGATTATGTAGATCATATCTCTGAGACACACTGAGAGAAGTGCTACAATAAAAATTATTACAACTCTAGCAGAAAATTGCTATAATACATAGTAATGCAGGGACATACTGATATTATGAATCAATTTGTTAAGTTTTAGATAATTTTTATTATTAAAATAATAAAAATTGTTATATTTTCAAAGAAATATTATATGAATACACACCAAAAATTACTATTTTTTGAAGGTTAACAAATTTTTTGAAGGTTAACAAATTTTTTTATTATTGAAATTTTGCTTCCCGATTATTATGTATTATAGTAATTTTTGCTAGAGTTATATTAATTTTCCTGTAGTACGTATAATTTTAAGGTTATGACTCCTGTCAAAACTTTATTTATTGTCAAATAAAGCGATGATTTCGTTATTTTACATTTAGCTGATATGAGTAATTATTAATTAAACAATTCTGGTTATTATTTATTGACTGCTGTTTATTTATTATTAATGCTAGTTAATTTATGTGGAGGAAGTTAACATATCAGATCTGAAATTCTGTATGTAAGAGCTCTGTTAGGTAAGTAGTTAGTGCCCGCGACTGTCACCCCGAAGATCCAGATTCAAATCCCGCAGCCGCCAAAAATTTTTAATTGATGTCTTAAATTTCTTAATTTAATTGAATAATAATGTTCTTCGGTTACTATGTAACATAGTAATTTTTCCTACATACGAAGTAAATTTTATAATATCATTTCTCTCAGTGCATATACAGTGAGAACAATTTTTAAGAAAAATTACTATGTTCTATAGTAAAAGTGTGATATACATAGTAAAATTTGTTACAAATCAACGCATATCACACTTTTACTACAGAACATAGTATTTATGTTAAAAATTTTTCTTAGTGTACTGTATACGACAGCTATCATAATGATATGTTTTAATGGTAGACTCTGGAAAGAGCCTATGCGTCACCTACCGTCTTTTTTAGATTACTATTCAAACTAGAGTATATTGTCAAACTTTAGGCAACTTTGAGTTGTATCATAAAGCGTTCGATAACATGGTTCAACTGCTAGCTAAAATTGTTGTTCAAATACTGCTGGAAGCTTGATTGTCCAAGTTGTTGAAATCTATGTGATGCATAGCTATTTGTTTGCTCGATATTGACAATGATCTAAAAAGTTCTCAAAATCTGTCATATAGTATATTTTTACATCACATCGTTTACTTGAATTATTCAATCAAATCGTTCGAAAGCGCAAACAAACTCATTTTTTTCAAGCACATGGCCTACTGAAATATATTACCTTACGATCGATTACAGTATATTTAGTATACACAAGAGCTCGTCCAACTACACAACGAAACTTTACTAAACCCGAACAAAAAATTCCGCTCAACAGCAGTTCCGAAAAATTCGCAATACCCTTCACACACATCGGCAAAGCCCTTTGATCGAATGGCTAATTAAATTCGAAAGGCTACAACAGCCGGGAACAAAAAAAAATAAAAAAGAAGAACGAATCGCCACACGAAGAAGCAACTGGAGTGTGGTTAACAGCAGAAGGACCGAGTAAGTAAATTTTAATTAATGCCCGGCCAAAAGCCTCGACGGCAGCCGGACTCCGAGAATCCAGCCAGCGAGGCACTAAAGTGCTGCTGCTGCTGCTGGGAAGAACAGATGCGCAGCAAAGTTCAGCAGCAGCCAGTGGATTCGTTCGCGCGTGTAAATGGAGTCTATATCTCTGTTACCCCGATGATGAAAATTCCGAGGCTTATACATGCAGTCTATGTACAGGCGGAATCTTGTAATATGTATAAAGACGTTGCCGCCACGAAAGTATATAGACGCGCAAGATTAAACGAGTTTTTCCCCGAGACAACCGGTATATTGACAAAGTTTTTCCTTTCCAAAGCATACTTAGTTTTCCCGAAAATAATCTCTCAAAGAATGTCCCTCGCGCGCGCGTGCGTATAACGATAATATAACGGAGACACGAAGGAAAAATCCAAGTCGTTTTTAATTAAGAAATTAACGCACCAACGAGCCCGACAGCCCAAGACAAAGTCGCGGGAGTTTAACCCTGAGCGGCAACGATATTACGCTGAATTTACTTTCTAAGCACTCGGTATTAGATTCGCCAGGGCTGCAGCTCGGCTATCGCTGCTGTGGTCGAGAAGCAGCCAGTGTGTAACGGACTCCTCGCTTCGATGCGCGCACATTCGACTCTCTCTCTCTCAGAAGCTATATACAGCTTGGTGTTGGAGTATACTCGTCTGTACGTGTATGTGTGTGTGTAACCCGTAGCCACGAGAGGATTTATAGTAGCACTTACCTATCTCTTGATTGGTAATCCTTGCCTCGGCGAGCGTGCTCAGGCCGAGGGTCAGGGGAATCAGCAAGAGCGGCAGAAGATTCGCCGACGAGTGGATGGGAAAAACCGGTCTCCCGCCTCCTTCTTCCCTCCTCTTCTTCACCGACATGTCTCTGTGTACGTTTCTCCCTCGCAGAGTGTGTCTACGTCGCGACAGCTCGCGTCACTTCACGTCAGCGTCGAGTCACACGAGGGCGCTGATGCTTTCCTCCCCAGGTTTTCTGTCTGTTTGCAGTTTGTTGTCGTCGTTGTTTTCTCGCTTTTTTGCGAGCACTCAGCCCGCGCGGCAGCACTTGTTAAATCGCCGGCTGCTTCTTCGCACTCCTTTTTCCTGCTTTTCGCGGTGTGTCCTAGCAGCGGCAGTAGTACACTTGACTAGCGGCACTCGCGCGGCCTGACGTCGACGAGCCTCCCGCCGTTGCAGCCCTATCACTCGACATCACTTCCGCGCCCTCGCGCGCGAGACAAAATGTCTCTGTTTATTTGCGCCTCGTCTCTCGGCCCTTTCATCTTGAGCCACTGGCTCTTCTGCGTGATTTTTTTTTTATTTCTTTTTCTTCGCGGCTCGACTCCCCGGCGATGGATCACATTTCGATTTCAATTGCTGTGCGTCGCGACACGTCTCTTCTCGATGCCTCGCCCCGGGCTGTGGAGGAGTAGGTTCTTATTTACAGTTTTTCGGCCTCAGCGGCTCATTGTATTAGATATTCGAAAAACGCCTCGGGTGTTGCACTGTCGAGTTATTGCCGTCCACTCTTAACTTTTCTTCAATGCATATATCGCGGCGATGGCTCGTGTCAGATGTCGACCTGGAACATACATAATAATCGTTGTAGGTTTAATCACAGATATTGTTCGTGGCGCGGCGCGAAGAGTCTCCCACCCCCGCGAACCTGCCACGATTTACTGCGCTTTCCGGGGAACTAACTCTCTTTATCTGTCCGATTCATCCCTGCGATTTCGCGCTTTCTTTCTCCCTCCATATACGCTCTGCTTGGCTCTTCTCCCCGCTTTCTTTTTTCCACCCGCGCTCTCTCTCTCTTTCTCGTATATATATATATATATATATATATATATGCCCTCCTGATTGCGGCCAATATTCCAATGGGGACCTTTTTTCTCCCTCCTCTCCCCCCAAAGCTAGCGAGCGCCTGCCCAGCTGGTCAGCCCCTTTCTTCGACGATCTCACTCGTTTCTTTGGATCGACCGGCGCTAGTTCTTTAGGGGCGGATGCGGGAAGCTACTAATTTATAGCAAACTCGTCTTTCCCTCTTTTTTTCGCGCAGGTGTCTGTGTGCGTGTATGTATATAGGGATGAGCGGGACGGAAAAAATGCAAGAAAAGTCGAAGCTATGGAAGAGATCGGGTGTTAAAAGTTGGAATGGAGTGTTGGAGTGTACACACGAAGAGAATAAAGGCTACATTAAAGTTGGATTGTGAGATTGAATATTATAAAAGTTTCGTATCTATCTCATTGAAATGTTTTGACGAATAAACATGAAATTAACAAAATTTAATTTGGCGAATTAATACTTAAAGTATTTCTTTATTGTAAACTCCGCGACTTTTCTGTCAATGCATAGAGCTTTAAAGATCTGGAAACGAATATTCATTAACAATTAATGCACGAATTCTTTATGGTTAATCCATTCGAAATCGGAATACAATTTTGAACGAAATATAATTTTGAAAGATGAATACGTGGACGTCTGTGATAATATTTACAAACAATTGTATTCGATCCCGAGACCGACAGGTTACAGGTCATTGCAACCATTGTCGATGTAATATGTAAGAAGAATATCACATGTAAACTAACATTTTAACATTATAAATTAGGTTACAAACGAAATTGGTATTATTCTCACTGAAAAAAATAATGATTTCAATATGTAATTTTTTTTCCTCTACCGTATAATAGCGACTATTCTTAAAGACATATAGATTATTTACTATCAATGCACGGGGATTGCACAAATTCGTTTACTATGAAGAAATACTTCTCTCAGTGTGGGTAACTATACCTACTTTCTCGCAATCGAATGATTTTTTCAAATCGTTTTTAATACTCGGTAACTAGAGTCAAACTTTGAACAAACTAACTTTTATAAATATTTTTGTCTAGTTCCGATCGATTCAGTTTTCTCTATAAAATTGACCAATACCTCTCTACATATAGCTATGCTCGAGTGAGGCGAGAATTTTCCCTTCAGTGCGCTGTCGTTTCCTGCTCACGTCATCCGCGGTTGCGTTCGAGGCAGGTAAAATCTGGATGGACTTTAGATAGTGTTCGAGGCGAGGTTTTATGCAAAATTTACCTTGGACGCCGAGGAGCTTGGGATTTTTTCGTAAAATTAAATTTCGAAAGGAAAATCCCAATAGGATCAATAAAACGACTACCGGAATGATTAAATTTCGATCGGTATTAAAATTTACAAGGGTATCCCTGTAAAAAGTTACAAAAAATGGTAAATTTTTAAGAAGGGAACATACTTCCATTACAACCTCATTTTTCGGTTACTATGTCTTGCTGTGTGCGGAAAACCCCAAGTAAACAAAAATTGCATACTATGTGAATGAATGTAAAAGAATAGAACTTGAGTTCGAGTTAAAGTTTAAGGGCGTTTAAAAATAGAAAAAAATCATCGAGTTTTAATTTCTTTAAAATTACTTTCAATCAGCATAAACAACATTTTATTATCAACATACGCATAAATTATATGAAAACCAGAGATAATTTCAATTCAGGGATCAACTGCGAGCGATAATAATTACTCGCGGTAGAGAAGGCTCCACGAATTCGAGACAAAGTATATCATATCTATATACCTATAACGAAAGCGCAATTCATTCGACGGCGGTGGCTCGGAACGAGTATAGAAAGGAAAAGCTGAGGAAAGTCCAGGCTTCCCCGCACTATAATTTCTCCAAATTGAAAAGTTCATATTCGAAGACGGCGGCGGCAGCTAATGGAGCTCGAAATTCCGGCGAGGTAAAGTGAAACAGCAGAGAGATAGAGGAAGAAGAAGAAGAGGAGAACGATCGGAAGAGAGAGAGAGATGAGAAATATAGAAGATGAGAGCTGAAACTTTGATCATCCCGCAGGCGCTTCGTGCCCGCGCGTTTGACATGGAAGATGATGTTTCGACGCGCCCCGGTAATAATAATCCGCTGTACGCTCTCTTTCTCTCTCTCTATTTTTTTCTACTCTTTCTCTCTCCCCCTTTCGCTCGGTTAGACCGTTATTAGGGCGCCGGTTCTTCTCTTCTATTTTTCTCTCCTATATCGGTTCTCTCTTTTTTTCGGGGTCATTTTCCTTTTTTTTTATACGTTTCGTCTCGCGCATCGCCACCTCGACTCTACCGGGAAACAATTTGGACGGCGCGACCGTGCGCGCGTTCTCCGGGCGAAAATTACAGTGTAATGAATAGCGCTGCAGCGTTATTGGATGTTTCCGGTCGAGATGCGAGTTTTTCGCTTCAAATATTTGTTTTTTGCCCGCGCGCGCGCGCAAACTCTTTTTTTCTCTGTTTGCGCGAAATTTGTTTATTTATTCCCCCGTTCGTTGAGAGTCGCCACGAGCTGGATTTTCATTCGCGTATATACACTATTCGTAATTCAACTTGCGGAATTTTCGCGCAACTTGCTAAATGAACGAATTCTTCTTGGGGCTATGCACGCTGGAATGACTTTTTTTCGGCTATAGATTTTTTTTCGATTAAATTGTTTGCCCCCCGGGCTATGTATGAACGAGATATCGGCTGATTAATTCTTGTTTGCACTCTCGTAAATCAAGGGTTTCCCCGTATTTATTTGGGCGTAATATATGAAATCGAGAGAGCGGCTAACAAGAATTTCGTAGTCTATATATATATACACGATCTATATACGGAGAGGCCCCGTCATATTTTCAATCATATGGGCCAACGAGATAATTTACACGCCGTAAAACACACACTTCTCGTTCGGCCTCTCGAACAAGCAGGGAGTATCAATTATCCTTTCAGCAGCCGAGCGCTGGTCACAAAGGCCTCAACGATGGCCCTTAGGAATGCGACGATCTTCTTCGATAGACTCTGGCGGCGGCGCACACGACTTTGTCAAATTAGCGAAAGCTGTTCTTGGTCTCCGGTTGAGTGAGCTCTCGACGCGGTTGGTGTGTATATTTACACAGTCTTGGAGTTTGAAAGCGAGCGAAATTACATGATGGAAGATCGTTGCTTATGTTTTGTGTATATACGTGAGAGATCGCGATTGATATTTTGTAGTATCGAGTGCGATTGGTTACATATTTTTTTTGTAGTTTATACACTGAGAGAAGTATTTCTTTACTATAAAGAAACGATTTCTTGCACAACTAACTAAAAATGTAAACAAAAGCATTGTTGACATTATTATGTAGTTTGAATGCAGCCGTGAAGTTTATAGTTGAGAAATGGTTATGTTCACACAAAAGAGGTTAGAATCAGTATTTTTAATTTATTATCTTTAGAACGGCATTTAACCTATATATTAATATGAAGAATACTCTTGTTTACATTTTGAGTTAGTTGTGCATACTGGAACATGTAATTAAACTTCAATAATAGCGTATTAAGTTCGTTTATTAACTATTAACGAATGATTTCTTTATAGTAAAGAAATACACTTCTCTCAGTGTAATTTATAATCTTATAGTTTTATATGGAACATCGGTATAGCAATCAGTTTTATATTTATCGACTTTGAGAGTTTTTCAATGAAGGTTTGGCTGAAATTCTGTATACGAGGATTTATATCATTCAATTATATTGTTGGAATGACGGGAGGCTGGATTTCACTGAAAACATGCGAATTCCGTCGATTTAATTTTAATTAAATATTTCAACTTGTTCACAATAATGAATCGAACTTTGATTTAAAAAAATACAACGATATTTCAAATACGCAATGAAAACAATCAGCTTGTACAAAGGTTTCAGTAAAACGCTTGAAAATTTCACTGAAGTAATATAACAATTCGACAAATCGAAAAAATACCCCCACACACTACTGTCGATAACTAATATCGTGAAGCTGCAGAATAAAGGTATACAAAAGAATGCAGATGACACGAAGACAATGCTGAAATTTCCACAGCGAAGCCCAAAGATTCTGTGTATATTTATATATATACATATGCAACGCCTCGCGACGATAAGCCTCGAGAACAAACAATGTTCTTTGAGCCACTGATAAAATTTATGCGGCATATCGCGCCAGGCATCGTTTCCAACGACGACGGAGGAGAGAAAGCCAAGGAAAATACCTTCTTCTCCTCGAGAAAGCGCACCGCCGTTTTGTCGCTCGATAGCACTTTTATAAAGCTCTCCTCCTCGCCGTGACAATCGCTGCATTTTTCCACGCTGTGTGTGTGTGTGTCCTCCTTTTCGAGGATTCGCTCGTTTGCGCGCGTTCGAGGAAAGAAGGAAAGAGAATAGTTGAGGGAGTGAGTATCGTCGTATACGACGACGCCTTTCAATGCGAGAAACAAGGAATTACGCAGCCGACCCGTCGCCATGGATATTTCGTTTTATGCGCGCAGTGTCACGGTATAACGAGGTGAGACTTGGGTGATCGTGTATTATCCATCGATTTGCGGAATTAATTTAATTCTGCTGTGTAATCGAATCGAAATCGCGTATATTAACTACTGCAATCAAGCTATTATCCAGAGCACAATAGCGACGTAATTTGCGCGCATATATATAGTTGGTTGGTCGACGTTACCTCGAAAGCTTTTTTCCCCCTACTCCTCTATCCTCGAATTGAAAATATGTCAGTAGACAATCGTTATAGCTATTACACCGCAACTTTCCATCGTGGAAACGATATAATTCCCCGGGAAATTTCGCCTCGAGTAGTAAAAAACGATGCTCCCCGTAAACAGTCCGAGGAGCTCTCTGGTTATATGTGCACCTGAAAAGTGCCCCCCTAGGATGATCCCCCTATAACGGAAAAAAAACAAGCCAAGCAAAAGCCGAATCACAGTATCAGAGTAGTCCGAGAGAAAATTTTCAACTTTTTCCTCTCGAATTTACACTCATGAAGCAATAACGATTACAAGTTGCACATATATATATATATATAAAACGCGGCGCTCACGGAGAGAGTATGTAATTCGGCAAAGTGCGAGAGAGGCTTTAATGGATACTCTCGAAACTTGGTCGAACGGCCGTCCTTTCCTATTTACGTCGAACAAACACGGAAAATCGCGTATCTACGTTCGAATTGATTATAGCCGGCAGCATAGCGTCCGCCGCCGCGTTCATTAAGCGCATTGCGGATATACTTTGCTCTCTCACACACTGGGTTTGATTAATTAAACTGGAATTTTTTTCTTGCGCGTGTATGGAGACCACTACGGTTCTCTCTGATTTCTGTCGTTTATACGTATATATATATGTATAGGGACACGCTTCCGTCTTATTTCCTTTTGTCTGTCAAGAGAAGCGGGAAAAACTATTGTTTGGACTGTTTTCGTGGATGAGCTTTTCTCTGCGCGTCTCTTTATTTGATGAAAGGCAATTAGGTACACTTGGATGCATTATATCCGTATAAAAGCCCTCGAAACGCGTGAATAAATAACAGATGTGCGTAAAATGTGGGTCAACGATAACATTCATCGCGCAGGTTTTCATCATTATTTTATTAATCGAATTAGATAATTATAATATGTGGTATATTATATATATGAAAATATGATGAGAGATTTGCATGGAATTCACGACAGTATTGTATGTATACGAAGGTATATCCACCATTCCTACGTATTTTAATTTTATACTGAAAAATGTATGTAAATATTCTTTGAAATTGCCTTCGACGGAATTCCTGGAATTTTCCAGACGGACTATTTCACGTTGCAATGTAAAGGATCAGAAAAATCCGGTAAATTAATATTATGCACGCGAAATTAATTGGACTTTCACCGTATTCGCCAGTCGCACACACAAACAGGCTGAATTTAGCATTAGCGCAATTTTGCGTCCAGCAATCGAATAATATCGCATTATCATTGAAACGAAATTGTGTAGACACACGCGACTCTCTATACACATGACTTATGCGCGTATTTCTCCCCGGGAATTTCAAATAGCTAAAGTGGCCACCAGGACAAAGTGTCTTCATACATGAAACATTATTGCGGAATCACTTTGACGGGGCGCCGCGTGTGTCTGCGATTATTTGAAGACACAACATTTCCCCCTCCCCTCCCCCCACGTATATATATATATATATATATGTATGTGTATACCTATACGCGCGTCTATCGAGCCAATTTCCTAAAAGGCGCCGGATTCGAATGCAAAGCTCTCTCCTTGGGATCAGCAGCTCCGGCGCGGTTTAGGCACATTTTTCAACGGTCTCTTGCGGAGGTGCGGGCGACGACGGCGGCGGCGGCACTTTGTAAGGCTTCGCGGGAATAAATAAACATTCCGGGGGTAAAACCTTTCACGAAGCTAATACTCGTGCTTGGAAGAGACCGATTTTTCAAAATCACACTGCTTAAGAGATTTAGACGTGAAAATTCGTTTGGATAGCCGGCTGTAACGTTTTCGTCGACTAATTTCGGGGCTTTTTCTGATTAAGCCAAATCGAAATTGATGAATTTTCGTTTCATTAAGCCAACACACAGTGGTCCGCACAGCAGGCGGCTATATTGGATCGACCCGAGTGATTGGATCTCTATTTCAAAAGCTTGTAGAGTGGATGAAATGCTTTATTGACTTTGCGTAGGAGGTAATTTAATCAACAACTTACATACAATATTTTTTTGCTTTATGGTTCGATTTTTTTGAGAAACTGATTTTTGCACTTTTCTTATGCAGGATACATAGAATTGCATGGATATTACTGTATTCTCCAACAACAGTTTTTTATTAGCTATATTTTTAACTATTAACCGTAATATATTAATATTCTATACAATTTTCTAGAAACTGATCGATATTCTCCAATTTCACTGTTTGAGGTCAGGAGTTCATAATTAGAGATCGCGCGCGAGAGCAAACAGCCACTCGGAGAACGAATACCTTGGTAGAAGTTTTCACGGGTTTCCGAGTAGAAACTAGCCATATTTTCTACTTAATAACAATATTTTGATAATAACATATTATATCTAAAGTAAATTAAAGTTAAGTTTCTGTAATTCTTTGAAGACAGCCGTTTTTGAGATACTAATCATAGTTTCAAAAATTAAAATATTATCAATAAATAATACCCCCATTTGATTAACACGTTAACGATAAATTCTCGTTAAATGTGTACCAGGGTAGAATGGTTACCCAAACAGATGTCCTTTTTAGAGTAGAATCAGGTAAATTAACTATTTTTCTCAGTGTATTAGCTTCTATTTATTTATATATTTACATAAGTTTTTGAACATTTTCAAATGCTTAATATCTCAAAAATATTCTAATGAACGAGTGCTCGTTTCAAAAAATTTTACGCGCAATTTCAACGAACTGGAAATAAAAATTCTGTCCCAACAAACTCGCTACTTCAGCCACAAAGTACTTCTCACCTCGAAATAACAGGTGCTCCGTTAAAGAAAAAAACGGCGCTAAGGCCCGAGGAAAGTAGCAGCAGCAGTAGCCTCAAGCCTCTCGTCGTCGCAAAAGAGCGAGTCGCGTCGCTGGCCTTTTGTTATATACGGCAAATCCTCTGAATTCCTCGAAACATCTACATTTTCTCACGGGGGAGCGGCGGCGCCGAGGGCACTTGGTCAACGAGCCACTCGCCCAGTTACTCTCGACTCTCTATCCCAGCTTCACCTACTGCTGCATGCATCTCGGAAATGGCCGATAAGAGCTTGCCACTTGACAAGACGAGGCCTTTTGTGCCCTCACGCGCTTCGTTTCGATTCCCGAGCCCATATATAACATACCGGACTGAGTATGTGTGTATACGTATATACAGGGATGGAACGTCGATATGCGAAGGAGAGTCGAGGACGATGTCGCTACGGGGATATCCGCAGCAATAATAGAGTCCCTCGAGGGAATATTCGACTGACTGTGCGCGTCGATGGGGCCGCTTTAATTAAAGTCACGCGAGTCTGCAGGATATAGGATATACCTTGCGAAAGAGAGAGGCAGAGAGTCCTAGGTTCTGATGGCGGTTACGGAGATTTACTACTCTTTTTTATTGCTGCCACTCTGTAGTACTTTTTTCGGATTTCGCTCACGCGCGCGCGCAACCTACGTTTTTTACGGCGCCGAGTTTGATGAATAGGAATATAAGGAAACCAGCTTTGCTGCGGCTCTTTACGCTTTTTATTTTCACGGGATGATTCTCGACAAAGTTTCTTTACTTTTTTACACACGTCGAATTTGCATTCGAGCTTCTCGAGCAATTAACGATATGCCGGCTTCTTCGATGTAACAAAAATTTAATTAAAATCAACTCGACTTACACTTTTTTTCTGGCAGACGTAATGTCGGATTTATCAGCAGAAAGCAGAAAGATTTAGCCAATATCAGTAGAATCTGACTTGCAAACCTACCTGAAAATGCTAGGTAGATTCTAGAGAAGGCGTCTAACAATTAATTATGCCTCCATTATTCATAAATAATAAAGAAAATACGTAGTTAACATTTTACGATTGCAACGTCGATTATAATTACTAGCGACTTTAGACGCGCGTTCACTATTTCCTCCACTTTTCATTTTTTTCAATTGGTATTCGCGTGTTCTTATTGGCCAATGAATAATACGACTGGCCAATCGAATGGGGCAGTTAAACAATTAATCACAGCAAGAATATATTGATTACAATGTATATTTTAGAGTAGGATTGTGTATATATTGCTGGCCTTTCTAAGTAGAAGTAGTGTGTGTTGTCTAATGTGCATTTCCACTAAAATTCCAGGTTAGCAGGTTTCTCTAGTTTCTAAATTATTAAGTAGCAATATTGTTAATTTCCTATCAGGGTTAAAAGAACGAGTAAACCCTCTGAAAACGATATTTCACATTATAGTCTCCGAAATGGCTCTAAATTTAACATTTTTAATTTCATCTAACATTATTTAGAAAATGAATCCTCGATCACGTTTTTATTTATTGATAGTTCCAATAATAATATTTCAAGATAGCGTGAAAAGAAATGAATTTCACGACATTCGAAAATTTCATCAAGAATGTCCTCGAGGGAAAATCCGTGGAAAAGAGCGATATCGCTTGCGACATGAAAATATGCAACAGCTACAACATCGGCTCTATCGAGGAAATAAAAAAAGGCTTTCCATAAATCAGTCGGACAAATCGCTAAACGCGGAAAGAGAGAGAGAGAAGTATAGCGGTTCCCCTCGAACCCGCATCAATGCGCTCGAGCTCATAAAAGTCTCTCTCCCTCGAGCGTAAAAATAAAAGCGAATGCCCTCGAGATTTTCACTTTCAAAAAGGGCAAAACTACTGTGGAAACTCTCCGTCGTCGGTGTCGCGATCGTTCTTTGCCCGGCTAACAAAGAGAGAGAGAGAGAGAGAGAGAGAGAGAGAGAGAGAGAGAGAGAGAGAGAAAAGAAGTCCCGAGAGCGTGAGCCAAAAAAGCGAGACCGAAAACCCGAGAGAAGAAAGAAAAAGGACGAAGCTGCGGACACAACACAAAAAGAAGAGAGTAGAAGCAAGTATACGCAAAGAAACATGGGGGACTACTGCATTGTACCGAGATAATAGCATAGTCGCGGAAAGCCTGGACCGGCGTGCGGAATAATAAAAGTTTAGAGGCTTCTGCTGCTGCAACCGGCATAATTTAAATAAACACAAACTAAACGAGTCCCGCCGACGTCGCGCGCGCGTTTCTGCAACTTTATACCCCTGACGCGCACATCTTAGTTCATCAGAAGCAGCGGCAGCAGCTACTTTTCCGCTTCCTCATTGTCACGCAACTTTTGCGCTCGTTCGCGAATTACCGGCTGCTGAGAATTCGAAAATTTGAAGAAGAACAAGAAGAAGAAAGAACGAGATACGAATGTATTAAATTTATACCGCAGGTACTTCCGTTCTTTTATTTAGAGACGAACATTAAAGCCCCCGCGACGACTCTACTACTCGCTCCGGCTAGTTTTGTCGGCGACAGGTCTCAGCGTCGAAAAATTAAATTTGCGCAAGGCTCGGGGGTATTTTTCTTCGTTTTTCTCGTCTCTTTTTTTGCGCCGGGAAATCGCGAGTCCGTCTCCTCCGCATTCTAAATCGTCGGGCTGTTATTGCATTTTTCACGTTGATCGCCTTAACGAGAAAGCCAACGGCGTCCGCTTACTGCATATTCCATTATTGGCTTTTAAATCGGACTTGGATTTGCAGACTCGACTCACTTCGTTATTTCCTCCTTTGCTTGACTCGAATCGATAAGTTGCGGGGAGAATGACCTACTGGCACTTTGAGAATTCGATGTGAGTCTTAAATTCGCACGTGTATTTTACCCCCTTTTGCCGAGTAATCACGTTGAATTTAAGCGGACGATTTAATGCGATAGTGCGGGTTACCCTCGTACGTACGCGCTTTAATTATCGCAATCAGTCAGAGTAGTTTAGATAATTTAATTACGCTTGTAATGCATTATAGTTAGTATAATAATAACTACATTTTATTTATTTTACTTTTTATTACTTTTACAGAACCCACAGATTTTATACTTTGTCTACTACATAGGAAGTGCAAATCAAATAGCTTTTTCAATTTTGTGCTCGTAAATGACAATTTTTATGGTAAATTAAATGAAATATCGCTACCCTGGTAGAAAATAGACCAGCCAGACCAGCCAAAATCCAAATTATGGATCAAACGTTACTTTAATTTACTGCTATCTAATCAATCACAATAATAACATTTTTTTAAACATATTTGTCAAAATCTAACCTACACACCTATATGCAGATACAAAAGATGAAGCCTATATACGACCTAATACAGTCAAGTCAGACTATACGGCACTGACTGCGCGCGTGCATATCTCAAATTGGCAGCAGTCACAGACTTAACCTAAAAATAACGTAAACAAAATGTAATATAATAAGTAGCAAGTATATATCTTAAGTTCCATTTGATGCTTCATGAGCATACATCATTTTTGTCTACTTTCGTTACTAAAACGAGCAACAAACATTAATTATTAATATAATTTGCATTTTCAACTTTGATCGCCAGTCCTTAGGGAGCAAATCAATTTAAAATCTGACAAAAATAGCATGTCTGCTCGCGAGTTACTCTTAGCGAATTCGCCAGTCGATGTCGAATTCGACATGGACTGGCGAGTAACTGGACAACGTTTCTACCAGGGTAATACAGTCTTTTCCGCACTAAGGTTCAACTGGATAGCTGTATCAATTGCATATCTACACTATAACTCCACCAGATTAAAAACAAACGCAGCAAATCAGCACGTACACTCCCAGTACTCACACAGTCAACCTAATTCATCACACAGCTGTATATCCTCGCTATTAAAAAAAAGCTGTCGCAAGCGGAAAAAGCACTGCAAGCACGACTAGGTACTACGTGTGTTGTACGCGTGTCGACGATGTTCGAACGCCCTTTCTCTCTCTATCCCTTGTCGGAAAATACAAAAGGCATAAAAAGAGCCCCAGGGTATTCGAGAAGTTTTAGCGAGCGTAATCTCGATGTGTGACGCGCTGCGCTGATCCGGCCGATGAAATCAGAGGAATCCGAGCGTCCGCTCGCGCGCACTCGCGCGTCAACGCGCTAATAGAAATGTTCGATCGATGAAAAACGAGAAATGGAGAGACAGAGGGCTGGAAAAGAAAATGGAATGTCGAGCGTGTATATTCCAGGAAAATAAGACAAATATTCAGGACAAAGAGGGTAGATATGCACGACATCACTTCAATTATTGCAAATTCGCGGCATAATGCTATACTCTCGTGTTTCGCGACTCGCTTACTATTGACGGATTTTTCAATATTGCATTTTTTTTAATTCGTTCGATATACGCGCGACAGTGTTTTGTATCAAATGCAGCCAATACCGCGTACCTATTGTCCAATTCGTCTAGTTTGTCGGAAAATTTGTTTCGCCAATCAATTGTGATAGTTATATTCTGAAAAAACAGTCAAATAAAATGTACACTATATTTGATTCGAAATAGACAAACGATTCAAACTATTTGTATCATTAAACTTTCATTGAATTAAATATATTTGACGTTTTCACGTGACCACGTATTATTTATATAATTTATTTGAACATATATTTAGTCAAAATAATTGTGCGTGATTCGATTATAATAAATAAATAGGTTTGACGGTGTTTATATTGGAACCATCTAACAAAAAACTTATAAGGCGAGAAAGCTAAATGCCGATAAATTGGCAGCGATTTTTCCTCATTTAATGTCGTACAGTTCACAGATAGTTTTTAGTGAATTCCATTCTAAAACATTACTTTGCAAGTTTCGATCTTCACTCGAATTAATTATCATAGATATTGTTAATAGGCTCAAAAGTTCCATTTGACTCCATATAATATTTAACAATAACACGTCCAGAAGTTAACTAATAGTTAAGGAGCGTAAATCAGTCGCAAAGCTAAACACAAAGAGGCACACAAGAGTATCCTCGTGTGGTTCGCAGGTCCTAACAGGAAATCAATTATCGATATTCAGAGCAGCATAAACGAGTCGAAAAAAGGCGACGACGGCGTTAAAGAGGATCCCAGCCTCTTCTCTCAACACGATTCATAAAAATTTCGTTGTCGACGATCATCTAGATCTCACCTCTCTCTCTCTCTCTCTCCTTTTCCCACTGTGCGTGTTCACTCGTTCTCAACTCCCAAAGGGGGCGGCGGTTGGGACGCGCGCGATACAGCAGGTAGTAGCCAGAAACGCCGGCGGCGGCTCTTTAGATATATATCGGCGCGATGTGGATAATAGTGGTCGCGTCGTATACCGATCGGCTCTCTCGATCTCTCTTCAGAGGGATCCCGACATTATATGCGACGAGGCGTCCGAGACCTGTTTTCTCGCGCGCCAGTCCCTACTTTACGCCTGTTATAAATACGTGCAGCTACGGTTGTTCGGAAAATTATTAGTAGCGCGCGCGTGCGTGAGAATATGGGGAAAAAGATTTTTGGAGATTTTTGGAGATTGAACGCATGCGCGGATTAACGATACGGGCAGATCGCAATCTGGAAATGTTAACGACGACGCGGCTCATGAATTTTTCATTCGCCGGGAGAGCTTGTAAGCTCGTTTGCGCTTGCCATTAAAGCGTGTTTTACAAGCTGATTTGCTGCGCTGCGGTATATAGAATAATAATAATTGCGGTGAATTATCACACGCGCGGGAGTTTAGCGAATTACTTCCAGTTCGTTAATTAGCTCGAGAGCAGAGTGAGAAATAAAAGAAAACTCTGTATATATAAAAGAGTAAGAAGAAATGTACGCGCTTGAGCATATTTTATTCAGCGCGGTTTCAATTAAAAAACTTTCGTTCCTCCGAGAGAAGCAGTAGCGAACGCCACAGATATATATATAAAGGAAGAATCTTCTCCGGAGCGAGAAATTTCATTCCTCCCGCATCTTCGAACTCGAGGGGTTCCGAGAAGTACACATAGAGTCTTGACGATCTCTCTCTCTCTCTCTCTGCTTTCGCGTAGGGGCGAAACAAACGACCCCGAGATAATTTTTCGTGTCGTAATGCTATATCGGTCGGGACTAAGACGCGCATGATTTTTTAATTTATTTTTCAATTCCACGTTACGAGCCTGCTGCAAAATTCATTCGAAAAGCTGCCTTTTTTTCTCTCTCCTTCCACATCGGTAAAAATTTATACAATCCGACGTTATAGATCTCCGAGAAGAAAATCGAAAACCACAAGCGAGCCAGCAACTGGACGCCTGTACATAAATACATCAGCGGTAAAACCGCTTCTCGGTGTGTCACAGGGTCGCAGCGGCAGCTCATCGACATGCCATATACCCGGAGAAGGATCTCCCTCCAGCATCACATCCCTTTAGCCCAAGCACTTCGTCTCTCTCGCCTTATAGTAGTCGTCGCGCGGTTGCGGGTATCGCAGTATCTGGGATGTTCCTTTATGAATTTATAACCACCTGTCGACCTCAGCATTATCGACCATCTTCCCGGCCTCTGCTGCTGCGGTGGCTTCTTCTCCCTCGTATAGTCATGAGCGCCAGCTTGTTTGCCTCCTCATTGCCGGACCACCACCCGCCCGTATATATACCAGACGCACATACGTGTATATGTATATATACGTGAGTTACATAACCCGTGTAGAGAGCTGCCCCTCGAGCTTTATAATTCGACATGGCTCTGCGTTGTGATCCATCGATTTTATACGTTTATAAGAGCGTAATTATTTTTGCGTTTGGTTCGGTGTGTGTTTCGTAGTGGTATATATAAGCTGCCGATTGGAGAGAAATTTATGGATTCTTTTCTTCGCAGTTGGACTAATTTATGCGCAGACGATAATACCCTTCGCGAGTTACAGCACAGAAGTTAGACGGTCAACCTGACGTTTATACTCTCTCTCAGTCTGTGTATATACACAGTAGCTCTGATACAGTGCAGCACTAGGAGAAATAAAATGAAGCGTAAGAAAGTTGAGATTTACACCTGGGACTTTGAAAGTTAGAGTGCTTAAGGGACACTTTAATGCGGTTTGCGATATAAAGCTCGGGGACCAAATTTTTTTTACTTTTTTGCTCTCCTTCTTGCCTGTTGTTGGGCGAAAAAAAGGAAGAGTGTCCCACTAAATCTTATTGCCTTTGTTTCGCTTCCAGTTTTCATATTATATATATCCAGAGAACACTGCGCGAGGAGATTGCTCGCGAATCTACGCTGTTTGGAATGCATATACGAGATATGGCGTAAGTTTATATACCTTTGACTCGAGACTCAGAATCGCTAATCTCTGAGCTGTGAATAATATACATAAACGTGTTATAGTTTGCCTTAATTTTCGGCAGACACGTTGAACAGTGCAACAAACTAATTATTCTAAGCGGATATAGTTGTTTTCGTAGTTTAGACGCTGGAATAATTACTGATAGATGCTTCAAGTACGAGCGCAACAAGTAACTTGTGTTGACTTGTTTTAACAAAACCAAAGAATGCATAATCGGCTTTTCCAAGATTCACTTTAAAATGAAAACGCATTAGTAAATCGATAAAAGGATTGCATAATTAGAAAAACATTGACAGAGTTGGCTCCTTCAAGATATTAGGCGGCACAATTCTTCTCTAAAACATTCGAAATTTACAATAACAAATCGAGCGCAAATTAAATCTCTCTCTTTCGACACGTCACGCAATAAACTCGGCAGCCGCCAGTAGCTCAGCGCTTCAAGATCGTTTACCAAAAATTGGATTCCCAAAGTGAACTAAAGCAACAATTTGAAGCAGCTAGCTGGCTTCTCCGCTCGCATACTTCATGCATAATAATCCTTTCCTCGCAGCGCGAGAGAGAGAGAGAGAGAGAGAACCTTGCGCGCAAAGTATATCGCGCGCAGCAACACGCAAGCAGCGCTGCCTCCTCCTCCCCCGTATTATACACAATTTCACGCTGTCTCAGCCACCGAAAATTTCCAGCGTAACATCATTCCCCCCTCCGTTCACTACTACTTCCGCACACGACGGGCGTTGATGCTTAATAACGCTGCAGTCCATATCTCTCTCCCTCTCTCTCTCTCGCACAACAAATCGCTCAATCAGTCGATCGATCAGTCAGTCAATCAATCAAGCTCTTTCCCTACCGAAATAACTCGAGTATATATGTATAGCACGCGCTGCCACGCGACGGCTTCGATCAACTTTCTATATACGCGTATATACGTGCGAGCTTTATATATTCGCGTGCGGCCAATAAACATGGTTTATCCCCCCCTCCAGAACCGCGAGAAAGAGACGAATGTATATAGGTATAGAAGGGGTCGTCAATCAGCGCTAAAGGAGCCGGGGCACGCGAAAATAAGTATAAAGCGCGCGACGATTGTGTCCCGCATCGCAGAGCCGATCGAGAGTTCGGCTAATCGCGCCTGCAGCTACTTTTATCGGCGGTCGGTTAACGACGGCTTCGTGCTGTGACTGCGTTAGGGGGCTGATTATTTATTTTCGCATTGTTCTCGGCGGGAGGAAAGCAGCTCTGATGTTGATACGAGATGGAGAGCGAGAAGCGTGTATAGGATCCGTGATTGCGGAAAGAATGTTGTAACGTTCCATAAGGGGGTGTTGTATTGATTGACCGGGAGGGCTGATGTGTGTATAACGATTGAAAGGAATTTATCGAGCGGAGAGTTAAAATAACTTTGTTAATTCCAGCTGCGTCGATGTATGTGTATAAGGCAGATTGATTTATACGGTTGTGTATCGGAATTAGTTTATTTCCTTCTTGAGGTGTATAAGAGCAGGGTTTTGCTTGTATACTATTGAAATCGCATTATCTCGGGGGGTAAACGATTGGTAGTCTATTTTTTCCCCAAGGGAGATACCAGTCGCGATGGAAAATTATTTGGAAATGTAATCTTGTTGAAACTAAATTTCGTTTCGTTCAAATTCAGCACGACTAGCGATGGATTAAGAAAATTGAACTTGTATTCTTCGATATTTATTTTAGAGTCATTTTAACATGCATTGACCAGAATCTGCTCAATTTTCTGCCAGGGCAGCTTGGCTATCTGTGACGAGCGTCAGTAATAAGCTTGAGTGGTATACTTGATTAATCCAACAAATATGAGCAACACGTTTGGCACTCAATTGCGTATTGTACATCGTCGTTTCTAGCTTAATGGAAAGCAATCGTATTAAAAAACCGTCTATAACGAATGTAAATGTCGCTTTAATATTACCAGTACATTTCAGGTTTGGCACTTTTCACTTCAAACAAAAACTTTTTGAAAAATTAATAAACTTCTACTGTACTTTTAGGAACAACGGTTTATCGCAATGGAATATTCAGGACCCTGATTAAAATGAATCATACTTTTATTACATATCCTAGTGCCAATTTAAAACCGTCGGTCGCCGTTATCATACACAGCGCATATTATAGCACAGGGCAAAACGCATCTAATCAAACATTTCCCCTATACAGCCAAAATAACTCATATTATAGCACAGGGCAAAACGCAACTAATTAAACATTTCCCCTATACAGCCAAAATAACTCGTTTATATGATCTCGAAAATGATTCATAATAATTCCGAGAGAGAGAGAGCCTAGCAATAATCATTCGTCGCGCGTTTATTAGTCGTAATGATTTAAATCGCCGATTCGCGCAGGGAAAGCCCGAGCATTTAAATATACTATTCCCCTGTAAATTCGAGCTTACACTTCCTATACGTACCCCCCTCTTCTATTCCCCAAATATATATATATATATATATATATGCCCCCGAACTTTGGACCACAGCGAGCGCGCGTATAATAATCAAATTCATTTTCACGAGCTATGAACATTAATCCGCCGTTGCCCCCCACGCGATGTATCGCGATTAATCACGGTAAACTCGAGCTTTGCACAAAACACGCGAGCACGCGTATATAAAATGTATATAAACACTAACACAGCTCGCCATCGAGTCGTTAAATAAATTATATACGTTTACACAGGGAGAACCGATTCATCCCTTACTTTCGATACACAAGCCCATTAAACTTACGTCGACTATAGTATCGTCCTCTTCTTCTTGCAGTTACATCGCGAAGAAAAAAAAACCAACCTTGTGGCACACTTTCACATATAATACAGAGCAATTTGTAAACACAGCGAGTTCCAGGGAGGCGAGACACACTGCGCTGCGGCAGTAGCACGAATATAATCGTAAGTCAGAGGGCGCCGCGCAGAGAGAGAGAGATAGATTCGAGAAAATGAACTTTGGAGAATGATGGATGAGCCGGAATATTATACCTATATGATAATGCAATTCGCCGGCTTGTTCGTCTGAGCGCCACCGCCGCCGAAGGTATAATCCGTCACGTTGGCCTGATGTAACACTCGCGCATTCGGCAAATTCTCCGGGCCATTATAAGCCGCCCGCGCACTGCTACTGCATCATCGCGTACCTGTATTATTATCTATCTTCCCTCTCCGATGTTGTTTTCCGGCGATCGCAGAGTCTTCTTTCCCCGCAACACACTCGCACATACAACACACTCGTATAAATCCGCACTAATACGTATTAGGAGAGTCGCAAAAATTTCCCGCGAGATCTGTCACAAGGAGTCTTGTCATCAGCCTGTACACACGACGGGTATCGCGCGCGGCGACAGACTGGGGGTCGCTCGCGCACAAGCGACTTTTTAGCCGGCTCTCTATCCCCACCCGCTGTGAGAGAGAGAGAGAGAGCGAGCCTAACTATACACTCCCTCTCCCGCGTGTGTATATCGCGGCACGCGCTCACTGCACACACGTGATGTCCTGCGCTTACACACGCACAAGCTGGACACCTGCGGAGCTGCAAAATAAAGAACTCGAGCTCTTCTCTCCGTGTGTATACGTATATACAGATGTTTATGAGAAATAGTAGGAGTGTGAGCTGCCCGCGGAGGAAGACAGACCGCGAGCGAAGGCTGCACGGCAAGCACTGACGGCAGTAGCTGCCGCTGCGGTCCACACGGTGGCGCGCGCCCGAAGGTAGCCGAGCTCTCCCGAGCGAGTATACGAAGAGCGCCGGGGATGCAAAATCTCGGCCGCGCTGCTGCTGCTGCTGCTGCGCCGTTTTGCTTTTTTCACGGTCTATCGTATATACTTATACGCGTTACTTCTGTTGTGCTATATAGGTTATATATTCAATTCTGCCGCGAGAGGTTATGTTCGAGATCTTTGGCTTTTAGCGACGGGCAAAGCAGTGTGAAATCGAATAATCGATTGATAAGAACCCGAGTGTGTGAGAGGACAGATCAAAGAGGAGCCAGCTCGGAGAACGAGTTTCTAGAGCCGTCGGGATTACGGAGGGGGGGGGGGGGGGTTATAGCGCGGAAGCCTTTTCGAGGAAGAGTATAGACGATGGAAATCCGGGAAGCACAGCTCGGTTATCGGAAATTGTAGATTTTTCGGTCGCGCGTTCGGAAAACGTTATTTAATTACCGGTGCAAAAATAATCCGTTTTAATCGTTGATTTCGAATATAACGCAATACGCGAAATTTAAATACGAAATCCTTGATTTTTATTTTTGGAGGCCGAGCTTTGCAATGTACATCGTAATAACGCTCGTATAAAGCGATATATCCGGATCCGCGGACGAGATGAAAAACACACTTGTTTCGAGAGAGGCTTCCGTCTTTCTTTTGCTCTCCTCTCTCTCATTACCTGTGTTTCGTGCTGTTGTCGGTCGACGGGTTTCTTTGTATGAGCATCGAAGGGAATTTTTACGTTACCGAATCTTCTCCTGATGAATGCAGAGATGTGAAGAAAAAACCACTTAAAGTGGTATAACCAATAGACTTTTTCCAAAACTCCCTGATTATGCTGTAAGCCGAAATTGAAGATTTCGAATTTTGCGTTAATTTTCAACGATTCAACTATGGCTTCTTTATTTGCGTCAATTAAAAAAAAAATCAAAACCAAAGTTACCATCCTAAAGGTACCCCTATACACAAACTTTCTTATTCAGACACGCAGTTCGGTTCCCGCATACGCAACAAAAACCATACCGTCCCCCTTATATAAGTACACACAAACGTCACAATGATGATGTCGCTCGATTATATCGCGAGCTATATATTTACTTCATTCCAGTGCATCCCTTCGAGCGTCTATCTGTTTAGAAAATAAAAATCCTGAGTTATTACGTCCCATGAAAACCGAAAGCACTTACGCGCGCGGTATCGATTCCCACAGTAAGTCGAACAAAGCGTTGCCGCACGTATATCAACGATCCGTTTCTCTCCCTTTCAAGTGACAAACTAATTCATTAGTCAGCTGGGTGTGATCCGTCTTAAACATCGAGAATCTCGCGCGAGACGTCGGCCCTCGATCTCGAGGATTATATCGCGGAGCCGCTAATGTGCTATGACGATGCGCTGAGGAGACGGAGCGAGACTCTCTCGAGTGGCCGCACACGTGCGTTCGACAAAAGCAGAGCTAGAGCATATGGAGACGGATGCAGGTGACGCGATGTCCGGATGTGGACCGGTTCAACGAAAGATCGATATGCGCGTTCGCGGAATATCTCGGTTTCGCCGCGGCGAACTGCAGCTGTATGGACGTGTTATTCTTGGGGCACTCGTGTAGTTTCGCTCTTGAAAATTATCTCGTAGGGATGAGTATGGCGGCGAGTCTCAATACGCCGAACATTTATGAGTAATTTAATTTTACCTTTCGTTTTCTCTCTCTCTCTCTCTCGGGCAGCTCGTCCGGCGCGACTTTATCGCGTTTCGCCGGATATTTGAATACCTGAATGGAACAAATGAGCGGCGTATATAGGGGAGGAGTAGAGGTCCAAAGCCATGAGTATATATATATATAAAACTCGGTTACGCCGGACGAATTCCAATGGAGATCGTAACGCGCTGCGCTGCTTTCTAAATGGTCTTTTTTGAAATTTGATGCTGCTCTTGGAAAATTATGCTCATGAACTCGCTCGCTCTCTCTCTCTACGGCGATATGGGAATGTGCGCTCGCAGCGCCCTTTTTATGACGCGGGCTCGCGTATATAACTGTTTCGAGTTTTCGGTGTGTGTGTGTGTGTGCGTGCGTGTGCACGGCATATCGAATTTTATTTTACTGGGCAATTAGGATTGGGAACGTCGAGTCGCATGTGTGTATGTTTTTGAATCGATGAAATCTACGAGCGAGCAGCAGTTGAAAGAATGAACGAGTAGTGTAATAGGTTATGTTATTGAAAGACGTGCGTTTTGATGGGAAATCTACTTAATCGAGTCGTCGAGGTTTTGTGTTCATAAAAATGTATGGGTTTATAGAATGTAACTCAGAGATGAGATAATTAAATGTGATTGTGCATGTCGGGAGGTGGTTTTTTAAACGTCAACAGCTTTCGAATGAAACTCAACGAGTATCACGTGAACGTCAGATGATGAAATTGGATTGCGGCCTGAAATGGAATTTTTTGTAAGCAGTTATAAAAACTTTACTTAAACGGTATTTATTATATCAAAATTTGATAGAAGTTCATTGACGCAGATTAAGATTAAGAAAATACCGCCACATATCACGCGATGCCTTTCGTTGCGCACATAATGCAATCGTAATTTCAAATCTTCAAAGAAGATAAATCGCTCATTCATAGTGCCGCGTTCTTTTTTCCAAAAGTTAAAAAAAAATCGCATCTCCGACACCAAAAATCCCCTTCATCCACCTATTCACCTTCCAAAACGAACCAGCTGCGATGGATCCATCGCGGCTGCAAACAAGCCTCTCTCTCTCTCTCTCTCCAATTAACTACGCGATCGCGAATCAAGCCAGAAACCAACAACAACACGTGGCGCGCGCAGCGAAGGCCAATAATAAAAAAAAAAATCTGCAACCGAAAGAGCTTCGATCGCGCGTTCCACTGGCTCTTCAAAAATTCAATTAAGACCGTTGCAGTTGACACGCGAAAAACGTTCGCTCGCGCGGGCGTGGCAACAGCAGCAGCGCGAAATCCAACGAGCGTCGCGACAGATGCGCGCCGGAGACGGCGGCGCGTGCCACGAGCAGCGAAGGAGGCTAATAGAGACGGTCATGCGGAAGAGAGGAGCAGGTATATATGCGCGAGGCCTACTTTTTTTAAAGTCCCGACGTTAAATTCTTAAATTAAAACTGCCTCCTCGGTGTTATATACGTATGTATATATATATATGGCTTTTGAGGGGCTGCCTGCGCGGGAACGAGCTTGATATATTCATTTGCATTCAAAAATTACGTTTGCTGCACCACCGCGGAAATGTAATACAATGCCTCAGCCTTTGTGTCCGAGCGGCCGCTTGATGCGTTCGTGGCTTTTGGACTTTTATTGTCCTTTTCGTATATACGACTCTCTTTCTCTGTTTATGTGCGGCTGGCCTGTTTTTTAATACGAGGGAACAGAGGCTGCGCCGCGGTTTTGTTTGCGAAATTGTTTGAATAACAAATAGTGCTGCGTTGCTGCGGAGAATGTTTTAATGCGACGAGGCTCGCGTACAGGCCATCGAGGAGATTATTCACTCGGAAATGAACAGTTTCTATTGATAACCCTTGCGATTGAAAAAATGTCAAATCGTTAACATAGCACACGCATTCTCACTCGACAAATAAAAAAACATCCTGTCCTCGCGAGCTTAACAGTAAGCTCACACAGTCACTCCTCGAAACGGCCCAACTTTTAATTCCGCTTGTAAATACACTCGGCACGGCAAGATATAGCGAGATACTTGCTACATACTTGCTAGCTATTAGTTGCCTGGCTTAGTATAAACCCGAGCGGTTCTGACTATATATACCAGCGCGTGCGTCGCGCGTCTCTTTCTCTCTCTCACTCCAGAGAAGGTGTCCGTAATTAATAAAGTTTTAGCTCGACCCCTCGCTCTTGCACGTTTCTCGGCCAAGTGCGGGTCAGGCGCGATAACCCGCCGGATAATCTCTGTGTAGGTACACACACACACACATACGCTATAATATCCCCAAGCTGACCCCCCGCGGCGGGTTAGCCCTCCAGGGGCCGCTCGCCCTCGACTCTTGACTTTTTGACGATTTATTAAAAAGACCCCGGGCTCTGTGCTCCGGATAGTCCGAACTGCTGTATAACTATATAGGCGTGTATGTATATATATATATATATATATATATATATATATATATATATATATATATATATACACGAGAACGCCTGAGAATGAGGACGAATGGAGTGGTGCGTGTTTCTTTTTTTTTTGTGCTACAGACATATAAGGAGCTATGCGTCCTGGGAGCTGTAATGGTTTTCGACGCCTCTGCTAAAAGTTTCTGGACGCGATTCGAGTGATAATTTTTTGAACGACGAGGACATGAACTACATCGTTGATGCAGGATATAAAAGAATTATCGAGTGCTATTAAGAGGATTTAAAGGTATAGATTTTAGACTCAGCCGTTCTGTCTTTCAATTAGAGACTTAAATCATGCAGGAAAATCTTCATACGCGGCGCTCCATCTTCAACGTAAATAAACTATACATCGCAGTCGTGCTTTCAGTGGCTCTGTAAAATTGATGCGCTAAAAGACTAAAATTTCGTTCTTCAATCATCGCACAGTGAGCCGGTATCAAAGGGAATGGTAAAAACGACAGCTCGATTAATCAGTCCAAAAATCCGCTGTGTATACTCCTTCGCGACAACGTAAACCATCCAGCTGATCAGTCTAGAAGCTTATACACCGTCACAAATCTCTTTCAAGGAGAGCGACATCGACGCGCGCGATGAAAAAAAAGAAAGCAGAGAAAACGAGTTGGGTAGAGCCGAGGAACGTTTATAATACCGAGTCGGCGGCGCTTTTGGGGAGCTGGTCTCGTAGCGCGAGATTAGTAGGTGGCGATAAAGGGCATAAATTATAACGCCGTGTAAGTGTCCCTTTATCTCTCGACCACCTTTGCGGCGTCATGCGGAGCGAGCGAGTCTTCTTTATTTTGATGCCTAATGAGAGAGGACTGAATTACGATGGCGCTTTACGAGGGCTCGGTCATCGGATACCTGCTGTTCTTCTTCTTTTTTTTCTCTCTCTTCCGGACGCGACTTTTATTTTTCCCTTATACTCGCGTATATGTATACGGCGAGATCTTGTGATTCGAATGATTGAAATGTTTAATCTTATCTGTAATTTTCTACTTTGTCTCTCATCTATATATATATATATATATATACTCTCGCTATATATTATAATACCGTAACGATTAAATCATGATGGATCGTTTACGCTAGAAAAATGTCCAATTACAATTTCGACTATATATACATACATATAATTAACTTAATAATCACGCGCGCATTTGCTTATAACACCGGTAGCATATATATATATAGACGCATCCGGTCTCTAAGCTGGCGTCACTGCGGGATCAGTCGCGATCGTATATAGCACTGTAATCTAATTATCTGGACCCCGAGGGACCAGCTCTTAGACGCTCCGCAGACATCCTCTATACATATATATACATACATACAGCGGAAGCATCGCACGAATGCATCGCGCGCGTCGAGCTTTGATATATCCGGGTTAATTGCCATCGAACTCTATATAACCGCTCTAAATAATACTTATCACCTCGATGCACTCTACTATCATAGTATGTGTCATACTCACACAATATAGTATAGTTTCTGGTTTAAGATTTTATTCGAACAACAGACAAAAATATGTACATTTTCATTATTGATCCACACGTCATTTATCACAGTTCAATCCGTTGGATTACGTCGACACAATTAAAATCACATTTTTCATTCAGTACATATTGCAAATTACTAATCTTTACGATTAGATCTCAATTTTAAACAATCACAATTAGAGCACGAAATATTACATATATATATGTGTGCTTTCCCTTATTTGGGTTATTGGGTTAGCTAATAATGGGAATATATTCTTTTCACAATAATTGAAAGTATGATCGTGATTATATAGCTACTTTTAATAAAATTTTAACATTGTATTTGGCGGAAAATGCCTCCATTCGATTAACACGTCTAGTTAACTTTCTACCAGGGTTCAGCCGCACAAAAAGCTTCCTTTCCCCTGAAGTACAAAATTCATCGCGCGCTCGATCGACAATTTATGGACTCGCGAATTTTTTTTTTTTATATCGCTCTCGCGCTCGCGCGTAAAAACGCGTAAATTAATACGACACGCGCGTATAGGCATCGTAAATTAATACTCCGCGCAACACTGCGTCAAAGGCTGCATTGCATCTACGGGGGGAAACCCCATATAAAGTATCGGTTCGTCGTGCCATTAGCGCATGTGTTCGCAGCCGTGTGTAGGTCACGTATATCTGTATATACATATATAGACGAGTTAAAAAAAACAAAGTGTCGGGATGAAATTTCCATGGAACATTGTTTTTAAGCGAATGCGGCACACGCTTTCTAATGGAATAAACCGCGCGGGCAATATTGAATTTTAAAGCTTCAAACGATGCAAGAGCCACTACTGCTATATACCGCGTCTCAGCATGCGCATTTGAAATGGAAATGAAAGTAACTGCTGCGAGCACGCGAGCCGCCGCGTAAGCCACTCATTGCTGGAAAAAAAAGAGAAAAAAAAATTAAACGAAGCCAAGCGCGAGAGGCAGAAAGAAACGCGGAAACTCTACCGGCCGCGTGTACAGAGGGTGTATATGTATATATACCTTGTCGTCGCGCGTAAGCCGCTGCCTTATGTGCTCTCGTTCTCTTATTTTTGCGCAGCTCTCTCCTTCCTCTACACTCTCCCTCTTTTGCTCGGTCTCGTGTTTTTTTCGCACAGCTGCGGGCTTTTCTGCACGTATTTATGTATATATATTTCTTATATTATTTCTCAAGAAAATAGCGGCTACTTTGCTGCTATTTGTTATATTACGTTGTTTGTGCGAAATTTATCCTGCGTGATTGTAATATTAGGGGATTTTATATCGCGAAAAATATTGTATAGACGCCACCTGTTGTCATTTTCAAGAGCTTGAATTTGCGGGTTGCGTATTTTGTGAAACCAAGTATTATAGGCATTGCAAAATTGAATAATGAAAAACATCGTTTTTCCATATTGAACGTGGTAGAGAATGTGTTTATAAGAAGAACTAAGGAGCACTTTTAGTTTTTATTTTAATTTTGATATTAAAAAATACAGAAAAGGAATAAATTCCGGTATATTTAAAATTTAATTTTTTTGAAGATCTTCTATACTCAGTAGACTTTCAAAAATTATGATGGTTAGTTTGTAATCCAACCCTAATAGGAGATGAATCATCATACTATATTTGTAAATTATCAGCAGCTGTTGTATTCTTTTAAAAGATGTTTTCAGATGATTGATTAGAAATAATGTTATCTATCAAACGCGGTCACTATACACGAGTACTATATGTATATACAATGCTTTATGGGTATAACAATATATAAAGTTGAAGGAAGCCACGTGCTTTTCCTCGTAATGACTTCACTCCCTAAAATCTGAAGAGTGATATTTTCACTCCAAGGATAATATTGAGTGAAATCCTTACTTTTCAGATTTTAGAGATCCAGCCATACCTGCCGATAAAAATTCATCGAATAGGAAGAAGGGAAGCTAGAAGTTCCCAGTAAAATCGACAATATCAGGTGGAGACTACATTTTACATAACAATAATATTCACATTAAATGACCGAGTCTCACGATCGGTTCTTTAATGCAAATATTTTTACCAATATTCAAATTACAATTACATCTTCCTTCCTAAATGCGCACAAAATTGTTATATAATTATTTGCATATCAATTCCTTCAAAGTCAGAACTCCCTTAATTCAGTTTTCTACTAACGAAACCTATATAAATTCGAAGTATAAAAAAATTCAATTAAGATAACCCTCTCTTTCTCCTTCTCGTTAAACTTTCATTTTCCCCAAGCCCCTCAGGCCGCGAAGATCCTCCCATATCCGCGAAATTTTTCAATATGCATGCGAGTCTCTGCTCCTTCTCATCCATACATTATATATATACAACGCTCTCTTATGCATGCGCTTCCGAACACCGTCGTATTTGTATGCACAATTCCCGATAACTCACCTGTGTGACGATACTATATATATATATATATATATATATATATATATATATATATATATATATATCTATATATATATATATATATATACGGCGAAGGAGTTGGCGGCAGCTGCTGCGCGTCGTTGCATTTTCGACATTCCTCTCTCGCGGCGAGAGATGTACCCTACAGAATTCAAAATAATCGAAATAGTTGACCGCTCGCGAACGGCGCACCCCGAACTTCGGATGTTATTCGTCCGTACGGCGTATCCTATATATATATATGTGTGTGTACGTATATATAGGAGGAGAAGGAACGAGCGGAGAGGAGAAATTGAACGAGATGTATATATATGAAGGTGATAAGATAGCGATTAAAGCGAGGTTTTCGTGGGGCCATTTCGGCGATCGCGGCTCGATAAAAGAGGATCGTGAATTCGAACTTTCCGTATAATGAGCATAATGAACATCCAGCGGTCCTATATACGCTCGCGTTAAGTGATGTAGTTATCCAACTGGCCGGGCGTATTATACGACAGCACGAGAGTTCGTACGTTTAGTTCCGTAATTGGTTTATGGATGAAAGGGATCGCTGTTGGGAGTGATTTGAATCGAGCAATTGTTGTAAAAATATACGCGTCACCTCGTTGACTCGTCGGAAAATTGACGAAACGTCCGAGCATTTTTTGCGACAACTCAATTAAAATACCATCGTTCTTTTTTCCGCGAGTATACTATACATATATATATATACTCTCGTTTCATTCCGACATTCATTTTCGAGCACACGTACGCGCGCGCAGCTCGTCAAGTCGATATCACTTAGCGAAAATCGTCTCCCGTCCCGAAGGAAAAAGTCAGCCCCCGAAAGAAAAGTGAAAAATGCATAATTCATTCAAGCTCTCCAAATCGAGAACAACATAATCCCAGTCCCCCGACAATCCCGAGCAATTAATTAACCTCGAAAAATTAATCCAACTCCGGGCTTCGCCCACATGTATATCTATATACACCGTCCCTAATGACCCACTGGTCTCGATAACGTTAAAAAAAGAGAAAGAATAGCGAGATCTCGGAGGGATAGATATACATCCTCCCCCGCGTCGCGTTGCTGCAGAAACGACGCTATATCTGATGTTTCGCAATCAGTAACAAGCGCTGCTGCTGCTGCTGCTGCCGCTGCGGCTGTCTTATCATCGTAAAATATCGCGTTACGTTCACCGGCCCGTTACTCAAGCACCAGCCCCTATACGCGCTCTGCCAGATAGACGGAACGAAACGAAAAGCCGCCGGCTTGGTTGTATACACACGCATATATATATATATATACATTTTGTGGGATTGCGGCGTGGCCAGTGACTTAGGCTAGATTGAGATACACGGGGATTTGCGCTTATGTGCTATGTGGTCTCGGACTGTAAGTGTATATAGCTCATGTACAAGGGGTTGTGTGTCTAGTAACCTTACGATATATATATATATATATATATGGTAGGGTATGAACTCTTTCGGAAATCAGTCGTGCGCTTATTGCGCGATTTCACGCGGGACTTGTTTAGATGGGGAAGCTGTGGCGCTACGGTGATAGAAAAGGCGGATCAGATTTTTGATGTAGAATTAGTGGATTCGTGTTATGTACAGTTGAATGATGAAAATTTTGTATGGGATAAGCAGTGAAATTCACTGGTCGCATAAAGAATTGTCGATTTCGAGTTTCGTCCCGAGGTTAATTTCATCGAAAATTTCGCTGTAACTTTGCTTTACAAGTGCGATAATAACGCTGATGATATTTTACTTTCGAGAAATCAATTCAATCTCCGGGCCCTTCTCTCGCCCACGACGCAGTTCTTCGCTTAACTCCCTCTCTCTCTCATTTATTTACTTTTCGGAATCGACAATGCTTTTACTCTCTCGAGAAGAAACTTTCTCATAATTCAATAACGTCATATACAGCGAAATGAATTTGACCTACATTTCAAAAGTTTCGCGCGGCGTCCAATCTCAATCCTCGCCACGCTAACCCGTATCTATTTTCGTTATATATAATAAGCACACCCACGCGTATCCACCATCCCTTACATATATATATATCCCTCTCATTTATACCCTCTCGATCGTTTCCATCCATCGCATATATATATATATATATACGAACACTGACCAGCAGCTCTCGGGCTAAGTGAAAAAGCATCCGTGGTTAAAAGGGCCAAAGAGAGAGACAGCTGGCGAAGGTATCCTATATATAAAGAAGCTACGCGCGGAGGAAGGAAGGAAGGATAAGGAGGAGGAGGTATATTGTTCGCCAGTGCCAAGATATCGACGGATCGCGTTACGGCTTCGGATTATCCGCGCGCTTCCTCTGCTAGCTGATAAGGCTTTGACGGAGATACCTTGGCCCGATGCTGCAGCGAGGAGAACCACCGCAACGATAGACGACAGCGCGCGCAGAAGAGGATGAAAGGAAGATCGAGCGAGGAAGATGCTCGCCGAGACGCTCGTATAATCTCTTCAATTTCGTATATATACATATATATATACGCAGTGGCCTGATATGCCGTTCATTCTTCCGGCGCAGCTCGGAAAAATTTTGCTACTCCCCCGAAATGATGATGGTTTTGGAGATGGAAAATACCTTCGACGTTGTTGTTCTCTTCCGTTCTTTTTTTTCGTCATCCTGAAAAGCGTCAATTTTTTTCTTCCAACCGCGGTCTGTCTATTATAAACGCGCACAAAAGGCCATTCCTCCAGCGCAACGGGTGAGATGATGAAGGTGTCCTGCAGCGAGCGCACAAGCCACGGGGTATCCTTTATTGTCAACGTCAGTCGTCGGCGTCAAAGGCTTGTCCGACTCCGATATTCCGAAGGAGATAAGAGAACACGAGAGCAGTAACTTTGCGATTATACTCGAGATTCTTCGTTCAGTACGTAACATAATGTCTCGATACGCGGGTGCATGTGTGTACAGACCGTTGGACAAGTGGCGGAAACGGGGTCAACACGCCTGTGCCTCTTGACCACCCGTGGATTCAAGCCAACTGAAGAAGACGACCCCCTGCGACGATGGCTCCGAACTTCCTGCTGTTTGTCTCCGGGGAAAATACCGCCGTGGGTTTATGCTCCGGTACACACACACACACACACACACTCGTAACTGGCTGTTTTAGACAGAGAAAACGCTCTATATTACATCCAGTGAAAATCCGATCCGATGACTTTACGAGGCTTTTTTCGGAGGCAAAATTTTGAGAAAAACTTTTCCCCCGCGCGTCTTTACGACCTCACTACGCGGAATACAAGCCGGTGGGAGGAAGGAAAAAAATTTTACTCCCACGCGTCTCTCCATTCTTTTACGACTGAATCGTATAAGCCGGAACGTGCAAATAGGAGTTCGACAGTCCTTAATTCGATGCAGATGCGCCGGCTCGTTTTTCTCGGAGTATAAATCTAATAAAATTTTCACCTCGTGCGTACGCGGAAAACCTACTTTCCGAAACAAACTCAGTGTAACGTTCATCGCTTCCATTATCAGGAAGTTATATACGATTGATCCTATCGGTCAGGGCTTTATGTAGCATTGTCATGCACTCGCGCGCGTCGCTTATCATCCCTGGGAAATCTCGTATTTATAGATTCTCTCGCAGCCGTATAACGAGCTATATTCGATGTAGACCTCGAGATACACGCGAGATCCTCATCGGAGTCCATAAAAACGTCCTCGTGACTTCCCTCGTCGATTCGGCCACGGAAATGAAAGAAGCCGCGTCTCGCAAAAATGAAGGGCCACGCGCGTGCGCGTAAAGAAAGCCGCAAACGGACGGAGAGATAAAGCTAGACAAGAGGGAGAGTCGGATGCAGTCATACGCGGTATACGACGCACTGCTACTGCGGTATAACGTTCCTAGATTGCCGAGATTTACCGCGGGCTAGCAGCCCTCTCTCTCCTTCCGTACCTCTGTAAAATTAACCTTGGGATGCTGAACACGTCGCCGCCGAGACAGAATCGTTAAATCTACCGCAGCGCGCGAATTTATCGCGGAATCTCGGCCGTCGCTCTACTATATAGCTCTATATGTACCTACTGTCCCTGCGTAGAAGGGGGGAGGTTGTAAGAAAGGAGGGGGGGGGGGTCGAGAAAATTAAAAAGATCGGGGGTGTGGAGGCCGTTGAGGGGGACCTTCGGAAAATTAAAATGCGGAGGATTACCGGCGCGGTGATTGGGGGGGGGGGGGGGGGGATAATGTAAAGATGTAAGGGGGTGAGGGATCGTTATAAAAATATCTGCTGTTTTTCAAAGTTTGAGTTTAGCAGTTTTGCAGGTTAAAAGAGATATTATACTCGTTTTCCTTTAATCAACGATCGTATAACAACCCCAATTTTTATCTTCGAAATGCGTTATATACGGAAAAATCCACATATACCGAATTTATGAAGGTATCAAATGAATAATAGTTATGTAACACTCGAGAAAAGAGGGAAAAAGATGAGGTGAAGAAAGACGTGCGAAATTATTGAAGTAGGATCTTTGATGGGCACGACCATCAAGTTTCCTCTTTCACTGTCTTTCCCTTCTCGAGTACAAGTATAAATTAGTTATCGATGATCGCATTTGTGATTTCTAAGGCACAGGGATGTACGAGAGTCGGGATTCCAGGATTTGCCCTCTTATATGCATCAGTTGATTATTATCTAAACTTTCTTTATGTTTCGCTCTCGAATATGCGGATGGAGGTTTTTGCTTTTATTTCTCGTAAATCATTATCGAACTTGGCCAAAGTATCGCTGACGGGATGATAATTACAAAAGTTTATAATTAAGATTACAAGAAATAATAGCGGCCAGACGCGATAGTAGAAGAGTAAAATATCGTTCATCAAATTTTTGTAGTCTATATAGCGCTATACTCGCGCAGTTCAATTAAAAGTATAGTACAACAACAGAAGTAAATTGTCTCAATCAGGGCAACCGGCGCATTTGATCGAAGTTGCAACGTCTATTATTTCACCCCAGCGTCGTAAAATCCAAATGTTTCTGTATCACGTATATCAGCCAAGTATTCGCGTTGTGTATCCAAAACCGCTTTACATACATATATATATATATATATACTATATTACACACCCGCACTAATCACGCGTCTTCCTCGAAAAGCATGATCGGCAGCAGTATACATACACACGCAGCCGCAGCATCGCAACTTTCCCGAAACTTTCGTCTTATCACTAGCTCGCACGAGTTTCCCAAAACACACGATAAGCGGGGGAGGAAAAAAGCTCGCAAGCTCCGGCAGCGTGAAATTTTCGACGAGTAGCCCTTATCTTAATCAAGTCGCCCGCGCGCGAGCTATAGTCTATACTGTACGCAAACTTCAGCCCCGCGCGCGTATAGCAAAAAGATACCTATATATATATATATATATATATACATACACACGCGGGGGTGTAGGATAAGCGGCGGGACTTATGCCGAGCGGCACGTACACAGCAAGAGTGAGAGAGAGGATAGCACCGAAGGCTTAGGGAACAGTTTGGGGAGCGCTTGTTTGCAGCAAACCGCCGCAGCGTGATGGGCAAACAGGGAGGCCGTCATGACTCTCGCGCCTGTGCAGACATGACGCCGCGCTAATTAGCGCGTGTGACGCGCGCACGTGGCTGATCGTTTGCCCGTACGTGATGTCACCTGCTCGCGAGACTAGTCGTTATAGATGCGTAGACGCGCGTGTGTGCGTGTGTGTGTGTGGGTAGATGAGGTGAGTCGGCGATAGGTAAGTTCGTTTTTTGCAGGAGATGGGTTTGTAAGGGAGACTGGGATTTGAGGATAATGTTTAAATTTTAATGCATTTCCAGGTATAGCTTTGAGTGGAGGTTGTCATCAACGTTCACTGTGTATAGGAGAATTCGTCATTTACTCTATGCTAATATATAGAGGATACAGGTGTGAATAAAAAGCAGTCAATCTTAATTGAATAGAATGGAATTTATTTGACTTATATAGGTCAAAACTTTGTACATATTCGTTCAGATTCGTCCAGCTTCATCTAGATTTTAACAGTCAATCACACTATTTTCTATACATATTTCTTGACTTAGTCCTATTCCATCACGTTCTTCCAACATAACGCGGAATACAAACATACCTATACTTATACTTATTATAATCACATTTGATTAGGCTGCCGCATATTACAAACCTTGTAATAGGCTCGTCTTTTTTTAACATCCAACCATATATACATATTGTGAAGGTAAAAAGATATATTCAAATTCAGACACACTACTAATATATATACATTTTGAGCTTAGATTAATTCTGATGCGGGAAATGAAAGAGGGCCTATGCGCCACCTAACGGCAATTCAAGGACCGAAAACCTGAGAATCGTTTCCTTGATGTGCGGCTATACTCAGACGAAAATAAGAAACTACACAACTTACTCATTATACAGTTTATATGTATATACACAGATACAGAGCGTTACACCTGTCATTTGTTCGCCCTAGCAATTCTCCCTTCCCAACATTCATCGCGTCTCCACACACTCGATCTATCCTCGTATATTAGCAGCGTTGGCTGCATTTCAGGCTGAGATGCATCGCGAGCCGAGGCCTGGCCGGGTCCGATACTCTCTCTCTCTCTCTCTCTCTCTCTCAGGTGACGCGTTGCGTGTTTATCAAGACCCTGTGTTATGGCTGCTGGTCCAAGGCGATACCTATCGGCTATTGTCGGCTAATATTCACACGCGCTTGCGCGTCTCTCTCCGTCTCCATATACATCTTGAGTGGACATCTCTCACGGAGCTAATGTACATATAGATTGGCCGGCCAGACGTTCTCTTCCCTTTATTGGATATTGCACGCGGAAGCTCTATCCGTCACATATCACGAATACGCTGCGGTCTGGAGTAGAGTATATATATTAAGCGATTCGCGGATTTGAATAATGTACGTGTTCTTTTGCGTCCTCGTCCACAGCGTGTATATATATATGCGCAGACTGATTATTTGCATAAGTTAATTAGAATGGGAGAAGCGACGGTATAATACGCCGAGCTATGAATATAATCCGTATTGAACTTGTAGGGGTTGCGCGCAGAGATTCTTTTGCGAGACAGCCGGGGGGTGTCGAGTTATTTTTAAGTACGCATATATATATATATATATATATATATATATATCGCGTGGGCGCGTTATAAATTCGACGTCTCCATATAATCCGCGAAAAGTTCGAAAGAGCCATTCGAGTTCGTCGATCGTAAACGTCACGTATTCATGCAAGTACATAGTGCGCGTTCGAAAAAACAATTTTCGCGAATTCCTCGCTTTGTGCGCGGCTGCTTATATATATATATATATAACTCACGGCGTTCCCTACACGGAAACTAATACAACCTTGTCACATCGATAATACCAGCTCTCCTCGCGAGCATTTCCATAACTCAGTATAATTCCAGCCTCTTCTTTCCATCAGCCTCGCGGAATCCTCGGATAATTGAATATGATCCCTTGTCTCGATATTCCACGCTGATCTCGTCGAAAAAGGAAGCCTCGAACCCGTGATAAAAAAACAAGTCGACTGCGCGGTAAGGATGAAATAAAAAAAGAGAGAGAGAGAGAGAGCAACGACGTTTTATATTTTCCAGCAGCGCGCGGAGGCGTAATACCACGTTCCCGCGGCTACTGCATTTGTATGCAATGCGTCGGGAATAATATCAATGTCTGCGAAGTGGCAACGTCGGCCCTATATATATATATAACAAGTGAGAAGGAGAGAGAGAGAGAGAGAGAAGCGAACGAACGCGAGAAACCCGAACAAAACGTGACCACCGCAATGCGTTGCGGCGGAACTCTTGGGTCTTCCTTCCTTCCTTATACTTCGCTCTGTCTGCGTCTCTCTTGGTTTCTTTGTTCTTAGGAAGAGCGTGGATTTAGCACAGGACGGGTATATATAGTCTAGCGTCGTATCTTATTCGTCGCGGCGGCGATACGAGAGCGACAAATTAAAGATTTATGATAGGCAAATATAACTTTTGTCTCTCTCTCTCTCTCTCTCGCGCGCGCTGCGGCGAGAGAACTATTTTCCTTCTCTCGCGGAGAGAGAGAGAGAGAGAAAGAGAGAGAGAGAGAGAGAGAGAGAGAGAGAACTGAAGGGATCGTGGGAATACGAGCATTGCATTTCAAACTTTAATGCTCCCCGGTGATATACTTTGAATCCTCGGCTGCGAGATCGCAGACACCGCCAGCGTCATTCTCCTACGTGTGCGTGTATATATAGATAGAGCTTTTCCCCGAGAGTTGTCATAAAGCTCGTTTTTTTTTGCGACTACACTGGCCCACCCACACACTCGTTTTACTCCCGGGCGTCTCTTTAACCTCTGGGATCCATACGCACACACACACACACACACACACAAGTAAATGCAGGTCTCGCGTAAACAAGCGTGTCACAGCTATAGCAGGATTGCGCGCGGAGGCAAAGTTTTTCGGCATCAGATCGAGATTGCTTGAATTTTTCAAAAAATCTCCCTCTGACGTCTAAACGGCGAAAGTTGCACCGGCGAGACGACAACGCTCTCTCTCTCTCTCTTGCGTGTCTGACAGAGCGCCATAGAAGCGCTGCGTTCCGCAGTAGGAGTTAGCTCGGATATTTATGCTTTTCGCGATATGGAGAGAGAGAGAGCTTTCGCGATTCTCGTCAGTGCGCGAGAGATTTCCGATATAGAAAGCTCTCCGGCTGGATTTATATCGTTATTTGGCACGGTCTCATCTTTACGATGATTCTCTCCCTGGTACATAAGCGCGGAGATAAACCCCCGGTGTTTGATTATGGACGTAATAAGTTTCGGGAGTTCGTTGAGTTTCTAATCAAAACTTGAGTAAAGTGACCGCGACGATATTATTACACACACACACACACACACACAGACGTGCATACGGCGCACCAGATCGTCCGGAAAATTCATTCGTCTGCGCGTGAGAAATTCTCTGTAACCCTTGCAACGCGAAAACGTACTGTCTGCGCACGGCCCGTCGCATAAATCACCTCCTCGAGGCTAACGCCGTATTTCCAGGGCTCCTGTGTGCTGCGGTGCCTACGTACACACGGGGATAGGTAGAACAGCATCTCGCGACAAGTCGGCCTGCTGCAGTCGGGGATATTTCAAATCGCTGAAACTTTAGGTAAACGTGCGGTATTTCAGCGAGGGGACAAAAATTATTAAGCTCGTGCGGTGTGCGTATGTGTGATATATTTATCAGGAGGTTTGTTGGGAGATTTGGTGGGAAATGTGGAGATCTGTGAGAGTTAGAACATTTTATTGGTTGAATCGAAGGCTTGAATAATGGCTAATATTAGGTAATTATTGGATATTTTTTTTGTGACAAACTTAGATCGACATTATTAGATTGCTGAAAGTATGAAATAAAGTTTTTTTATAATATAAACGTAAGACTAATGCAGCTCGGATATTTTACACGACATTCGGGATGACATCGTTATACGAAAACTGATCAAATTCATACATGTAAAAGGTATATAATAATATACTATAATAAACTTTATTTCAGCCATTAAGACCCACAAATGGACTTGGTTTACATTCTCTACTTAGCCACACTTAACAATGTTTACAATAATTTACATAAGTTTACCATAGCTTTCCTTTTTCCAATATAATTACAATATTTTCCAATGTTTTACTGAACGATACTTTACAAAAACTTTTCTATAGATTTTATCATTATGCTGCAGTTACAATATACATTAAACCCTATTTACTTGATTATAACTCACCTTTCATCCATCCACTCCGTATAGGTAGCTCGAGCCATCATATCCTATGACTATTTTTTTTATTATTTCCCAAAGGTATAGAATAAGATTAGTATGTAACGTAATTGTGAGTGCAAACATTTTTCAATTATACGAAGGACTGATTTGAAATTTTGAAATATATTAGTTTTTTCCGAATAAAAGAAGTGAGCTGTCTTTGTGGGAACCGACGATGTGATTTAACATTAATTTTTGCCGAAAATGCTTCCATTTGTTTAACACGTATCGTTAACTTATTCCACCAATGCACACTGCGGACAAATGATGATCTATCACTAGCTCTAAACCGATATATATTTCTATCAAGCATAAATGCAACGCAAACTTTGTTTTTGTTATAAACCATATTCGCGAACCACCAGAGAATAGCAGCTTCAGCAGAAGCGCGAAATTCCGCAGAATTGAATGTTGAGCAAGGAGGGGCGAATTCCGCGCGCATTGAAGGCATCAGCGCGCGGAATTGTTTCGTTATCCCGCGCGTCTCGTCGTTGCGGCTGTATATATGTATATAGAGAGACGTATAGTCGAGAGCTGCACACGCGTGTATGCAAGACAGCCGTTACGTGTATATACGAGGAGTAATGCATGTAGAAAGCCAAGATGAGAGACTCTTCACTTAATTCTCCGCGAAATTTAATGAAATTGTCGGGGTTGAGATTGCATCTATCTGCTATTTCCTAGATATTATGTACACTCTCATAGTCGGTGTATATATATATATATATAAGCCACGAGCGGGTAATATCTCTGAATTTGGCGCGTGAAAAATTAGGCGATATTCTGGAAAAAGGCTGTGTCTTGTTCGCCGGAGCTCATATATTAGTAATTGAAACGATTTCTTGAAACTTTGAAACATATCGCAGGCAAAGAAAGAGACAGAGAGAGAGAGAGAGAGAGAGAGAGAAGAAAGTATGGAGTAGTAGTAAGAAAAGAGAAAGAGACTCGGGGAGTTATAAGTAGGGCCATAAATTCTCGTGAATATAAAAGACAATACGTTTTGCTCCCAGTAAAACAGGCTCTCTTTTATTATACACCGCGTGTCTTTTCGAGTTGTACGCATTTATGTCTGCATAAATTAGTCAACGTTCAAAACTCCATTATTATTACATATAATGTTCGTCTTATTTGCGATAAAAATTTGCTTCACTTTTTACATTATACAATACATTTGACTTCGCGGAAACGCCTGATATACACAACCGACATACATAGTCGCAAGGAATATGAATCCGCTTCAACCAGTGTATATTGATTAATCTATCATACGAGCTGTATATATTCCATAGCCATCAAGCTCATCTGTACACTTCAGAGCGCGCGCATATCGCTCATTTCCATTTTGACTCGTAATTCATTTGAATTTCGGTAATAACAATCCCGACGGAAATTACCCATCAATTACCGCTTAGCGATGACTGCTTAGTTAATAAATACTCCTCCGCAACCGTGCGTCATTTGTGTACATATATATACACACACACACTCATAGCCGACGCCTACAACGAAATAAAAGATACAAAAGGTTACATACACAACATTTCCACACCTGCCTTGAAAAATACGTTCCCCCGCAAAGGTGGACAACTAGAGCGCGTAGCCGCGTTTATATTTCGCAAAGTGTATATATATATATACGCCCCCGCCTCGTAAATCGGGAGGGCTTGGGGGAAAGAGGTGCGCGCGAGGGAAGTGAAATAAGGAAGTTCTGGCTTAGGGTGAGATTTTAAGAGCGACTCGTTTCTTCTCGCGGAGTATACGGCTATGGAATGCGTGTAACGAAAAATTTATTTCATTTTCGGCACTTTTTGGTTATTACGCGTGATGTACAAAGTCCGCGATATAAATTTGCGCGTATAATGTGTGTATCTGCGCTCTTTACGCAGGATCTAAAAATTTAACGTAACAAAAGCGTTATTGTGACCGAAGCGAATGCACGCAACATACGTGGCTCGACGTATAAAAATTTCGTCTGTTATGCGACGACGCGTAAAATGAAAATTTTAATTAAAACCGCGGGAAATCCTTTTATTTTCTACAACGCGCAAAAAAAGTCCCTTTCTACAACGACCATATTTTAATTCGCGCGCGATGCGCGTATTGCCCCGAATTTTCGGGGAAAAAATCTTCAAATTTAAACTCCATAATTTTGCCCGCCCCCGCAAGAGCTTTAAATTTCATTTCCACCTATATGGCCAACTTCCCAACAGAAATATCCGAGAGCGTATATAGCAACCACAACAGAGATAGTGAGAGAGTAGATTCCGGCCGTTTGTTCAACTTCTCGTGCAAATTTGATGCTCAGCTCGGCGTGAAAATCTACGGTGTATATATAAAATTTTTCGCCGATGGTATGATAATATATAGAATATTAGTAATAAGCCTCCGATCTCGACGTATAAGAAAAATAAATGACCGAAGCTTTTTCGAGATCCTGATTCTCTCATTCGCGCATGCGTATATATATACACGGAGAATCTCTTCCTCTCATTCGGCGCAGCTTCGGCTGTCATTCGCAGCAACAGCACAGACGTATAGGAAAAGCCGACGGGCAAAAACACAATTCAATTAGACTAATGCAATTCCTCTCTCTTCGGTCGTCCTTCACCTCACTCTATATTAGCGCATTTCTCTCTATGCATATACATATACATATATAGCGCATCTCGATGCAACGGCTAATTCCTCACGTGGTTTATCAGAGGACTCAGAGCGACACGCATTGCGTATAAACAGCCTGCGGCTCTGCGCAAATAAAGTTTCGCACGCAGTAAAAAGAGGAGAAGAAGCTTCTGTGTGTGTGTGTGTGTGTGTGTGTGTGTGTGTGTGTATGTAGAGAGAGATACCGGTGCAACACGACGCATCCGCGTGCAGCCGCAAACGACCTCTCGAGAATTCGATGCAAAGCCTGGAGTAATTTACATCGCATACTCGTGGCTGCGTTGTTGGTTTATTGCTCGTGGGTTTAATGCTGCGGTTGTGTGTACGATTTTTCTGAATTTTCCGATACTTATTTTTCTACGAGATTTTCAGCGAAGATCGCTTATTTATACACCCTCGGCGCCGAGCACGATCTTCGATACGCTACTAACGATTTTTTTGATATATCGAACATTTTTTCTATCGCAATATAATGAATAATTTTTTCAGCCGATTCTTCGGACGAATCCGTAACGTGTGATAATTATAAAAGCTCGCAAGCATCGTCAGTCAACGTAATACATATATTAACGATTCTTAATTAAACCGCGGTTTAATCATCCTGATAAAACAGCTTGTTGACGTTACAATTTCCCAAACCCACTAACACACGCATATATACGTCTCAAAACAGTATACATCCGACGCGCAGGATCTCATCTCCCGGCAAATCAATTAATTAACCATAAGCAAAAACAAAAGCCGCAAATTCAATATCCCGAAAGCCCGAAACAATTTCTCTCCTGTAATCCGCGTATATATACGTATAAAACGCGTCGTATACACCGACAAAAGCCCGTGTATTTATTACACGCGCGGTCTGGCTCTGCGCCTGTTTACCACATAGATCGCTCGGCGTCTGCATATACATTTCCATTCGCGCTTTTCGCTCTTCGCTTTCTCGCGCAGTATTATACGTGCAGTGTAAGTGCAGCCGCGAAAAATCTCTCCGTCTCTGTCTTTTTCATGGTGTTCCTGACGCCGTCTCTGCTCTCTGACTTTTCTACTCTGCGCTGCAGTGTTTTTGCTCTCGGTAAACGGGCGAGCGAGCTTTTCTTTCTTCTCGAAAGCGCGAGCGGAGCTTTCTTTGTTGTGCGGGATAAATTAGTTTTTATAACTTTGGCTTATCCGTCCGATGCCCGATTGTAATAATAATTGCGCCGCGGAGGTGGAGTTGTTGGTTATTATGCAGCTTCCTTTAAACTAAGTCTGAGTTTTTGAATAAACGTAAAAATACGAAAATTAGTTTATGCGTGTAGGACGTGATTTCCTCTTGGTAAACCAGTAATGTGACTATAGTTGAAAAGTGAATAAAATTTAGCTGACTCTTTCTTTGGAGTTAATTCTTGGCTTTATTTATTATTGCCATGTTTGATAATACAAACAAACTTACACAATTGGAAATTGAAAAAAGACATTCATAACTAAAAAGACTTTAGAGTATTTACAATACTCGAACAACTATAAACTGTATTCTGAGCACTTCGACTTCTAGACAATCTTCACGTGGCCCGAAAACGTTTATACACGAACGTCTGTATACCCTATTACAGTTAGCAACTCAATTATCTTCGAGCTTCGTCACGTACAGTAACAATAAGTTCCATCCGAGTAATATCGTTCATTAGAATAATAACGATACAATTTTGCGATATTTGCAATTCAAAAATGTTCACTATACAAATCAATAAATAGTTTTAAATAGAAGATGGTTTAATAAACTTCAAATATAATCACCGAAATCGCTTGATTTAGTCCATTGGAGGAGGAATGCTGTCAACATATTTTTAGTCAATTATAACGTAGCCTTTTTTGGGGATGAACTGCCGGAATATGGACAACATCGATTTTATATCTGGTTTACCTCAAAGGGATAGTCAAATGGTTTTTTTTCAAACGATCGTTACGCGGCTGACTTTTTTGGTTAACCGGACGAGGATTACTGACAAAAAGAAAAATGGAAAGCCGGACACGAGCGATCAGAAAAAATTTTTTTTCCCTCTCTTTTTGTCAAGTTTCAAGAGTATATAAAGGCTATTGTTACGAAGAATCCTTTTAACTCGGCGGAAAAACTGTCATCAAACGAAGTCGGATAAACCACTAACAATTGCGCGATATACGTATGTATATATATATCTATACGAAAAAATATTGCTTTCAAGAATTTAATTCGAACTTTTCCTGCCCGACGTGTGCGTAGAACTATTCGTATACTTCGAAATTTTTCATAAATTAATACCGAACTCATGTAGGTTAAAGATTCAAATGGTAATAAAAAAAAATTAAAAAAAAAATTACGTTAACCTCGAATTTGTACAAAAAAAAAGTTAAAGGTTTCAGAGATTTCCTCGCACATATACAAGCTTGTAACAAACTTCCCCACCGCAAACACCATTATAAATTCCATTGCCCTTCGCACAGGAAAACTTGGCTATTCGCTCAATTTGAATATTAAAACCCGAGGTTCCTTAAAAACATAATCGCGCGTCATCAAATTTAATATTCCCTTAAAGCAGAACGACCCCTATCAAAGCCAAAGCTCCTTCAACACTTTTTCTCTTTTTTTCTTCTCTACGTACACGCATTCATGACACCTGCACTGTCCATCCGCGCGTACACCAACAACTGCGTGTGTACGTATACAAACTCGATTTTCCCGCGAACATAAGAGTAGCGGCGGCAAGAGTGGGTATAGAGAATTTAAGCCGACGGCGGGCAGAATTATACGCGCGCGTGCAGCGTTAACGCGCCCGCGAGCCTCGTAAAGCACCCTGAGCTTAATTAAGCTTTATCGGAAGCGAGATCTGCGCGCGCGGCCGGCTATCAGCGAGAGGGAGAGCTTGAAACCCAACGGCCCACGAGCGCGATATTAACCGGCGAACTAAAGTCATTGAGCCGATGAGGAGCGTCCGGTGGGATGCGTGGATTTTCTTATTAGTCGTTTTTTTTTGTTCGTCGAGAGCTTTTTGCGCCGATGAGCCTGGATTTATCGATTTTGGTTTTTTGTATAGCTGGGAGCTTTCGCGGATCTTGGAGGATTCGATGATCGAGCGATGCTCGTAATGAAGATGATAGTATGGATTTTGTTTATATGGAGTGAGAATATGAGGTTTCGTTCGTGGAAAATGCAACGTGAAAAGGGGAACGCCGGCAGAAATTCATAAGGATGCGGTATTATAATTCTCGGAATACTCGTTATACCCCGTTTTAATTAAGACGAATAATTATTCGCCTTTTTTTATGTCATTTTTAAATTGAAAATAACGAGGGTTATTTTATTCATGCAAAGCATGTAAGCTCGTATCACTTGTTTCCGAGGCAAAGAGAGGTAAGTCCATTTTACGTGTTTTATTTCAACTGGAGGTATGCCAGTCGATCGAGGCATACATTCACACGATGCTGTCATTTTTTCGTATACGAGTATGCATTCGAAGGTTAAAATGTTTATTAAACGAAATGCAGAGAACACCTTTTTTAACTTGAAAAAAAATCCCGACAAGGATGGGTAAAAACTATTATTGTACCGCGATCACTTTCCCCAACATTTTAAAAGTTTTCTTTGTATATCGCACGTTTCAAATTTCACCACATAAGAGCTTTTTTCCAGATTCATAAATAAACCTGTATATACAGCTATATTCGCAAACACACACGTCCTCTGACGAAAAAAACACTATCCCATTCGAACACACACACACACACACACACACACACAGAGTATAGTAGCGTATGTAAACACGAAAAAACGCGCACATATAGCCGCGGTTCGATAAGTCAAGCGATATTAGAATAACTTTTCCCATAGCGCGGCGAGAAGATATCGCGAAATACAGCGATCGGAAAGTCTTTAAAAAGCAATCGGCATTCGTCTCGGCCCAGAAGGTTATATATCCATAGCAGTCGATCTTACACGAAGATGGTAACCGCTCCATATAATATATACCGCAAACTCGGAGCAACACTTAAAGAATCGATCGTAATTCACGTAATAGCCGCTGCGCGAAACTGCACTATACTCGAAGCGGTAGAGTACTCTCGATCTTTTTCCATACACTTATATCCGAGTATATTTATACGCGTTTCGCGGAAGCGATATATATATGTGTATATATATATCAGTGCGCAGTGCGTATATATATATATATATATGCTAGAGATAAATCATGTATCGGTGAATGCAATTATTGTTGCTCGCGGCGCGAGAATCGAGCGAATGATGATTGCATAGTACGTATACTTCTGATGGGTTTATTTATCTCTACGAGTGGATGAACGGGTGAGATTATTGTGTAGGACGGCCTCGAGAGAGAAGTTATATGGACGTAGGAAAACATCGCGAGAATCGGGGTATTATGCGCGTAATCAAGACGGCTAATTATTGGGCTCCAGACAGAGGGAAAATTCACAGCAGCTCGTCATGTGTATATATATGTGACACAATACGGGGGCGGCGTGTAAATTGTTTTAATTTTCAGCCGCGCGGCGACTCTGCGCACAAACGATATCCATTTATTCGCATTATCATCGTAAAATGTCTTCTACACGGCGATAAAAGCAATAACGATAAAATCTAATTAGACGAATTCATTCTACAGCCGCGCAATGAATTCGTAAACTCTGCTAATTGAAAGGATCGCGTTTATATGTATAGATAAATATGCATAATTATCGTAAATCATCTCGCGAGTCTTTTCTTTTTCAAGAAAAAAAAACATTTTGAAAGCGCGAACGGCCGAGCTCAAAAGAAACAAAAACATCCATCAGCGTAATCAAGCTGACGCGAGACAAAGTCGGATTAATTGACAAGAGTAGAGAGTCTGCAGCAGACAGCAAACTCTTATTTTCAATATAATATCCACAACGTTTCCGCGCGAGTACTCCTGCCCGCGGCGACAGCCGTCGGAAAATTGTCAATTTCACCATACGCCTCGATCAGTCCTGTTATATATACATCCATATAAAAGCTTCATATATATATATAGTAGACACATCGAGATAGATCCTTATTTATATAACGCAATAATAATTATACATATACTTCCCGATCTGTACTCTCTGCAAGTCGCAATACAATATATATGTATTATTTCAAAGAAATAAGAAATTCCACCAGCGTCCCACCCGTATATACATATATACACGCGTAAGTGGCTGGTGCCGCCGCGCGCTGAATTTACACTTTCCGTTTGTCGAGTTAGCGCGAGCTTCCGTTTTACGCTTGCGCGGTGTCGCCGCCGCTGTGGTTATCGGATTAACGCCGAGATACAGTCACGAGAGAGAAGCGAAAGAGTGTCTATATATATATATATACGTAGTAGAAAAAGGGAGAGAGAGAAGAGCGGAGACGACGTCTTTATTGATCTTGACTCGTTTACAAGTGCAAGGGGGAGAAAAGAGAGAAAGGGCTGAGTGTAGGAGTGGAAATTAACTTGATTGTCGCGGCTCGCGAGAGGAAAGGGTCCGTATGTATATATATAGATAGAATCAATATCCTTACACTTCTGGAGCTTTTTTCCGAAGGTGTGTCTGGCGCGGAGAATTCAAATGTATATACATGTAAAAAGATAAGGAGAAAGCAGGAAAGATAAAGGAAAAAATATATATATATCTGTATATCAGGGAGGGTGTAACGCGGCGAGTGTATATGTATATATATAGTGTATGCATAAGGAAAGAGAGTCGTAGCAGCAGTCGCCGCTTTCAGTTGGATAAAGCAAATATGTATCTACATACACGCGTTGGTATAGCAGCGGCAGCAGTTTAATATTGTAAGCGAAAGTTACTACATGTACTGCGCATCGACGACGACTGCGCGAGTAACAGTGACGAGACGCGTTTGTTCCTTTAGTTCAATAACAGCCCCCCCCCCTCTCTCTCTCTAACGCGCGCGAGCGTTATATGCGCGTGTGGAGTTTTTCAATTTAAAACTCGACGTCCGTTTGCTCCTGGAAAATTGAATTAATTGCGCGGGTATATACACGGACATTTTTTATTTTTTACTTTTGTTCGGAAGATCCTTTTGCTTTGTGCCTATACGCGCAATGGTATGCGCCGTTCGTTTGTACTGGAATCGAATTATAGGATTGTACTCACTCGCGTAATACAATTCGTTATTTCACTCTTGTTGCATCGTTACACTTAATAAAATCGAGAAATAACACGTGATGTATATAGTAGTTAATTAATTTATAATTAAACAGAGAAATTACGTTAGGCGATTAATCAAGACACTACCCGTGCAGAGAGCTCGTAAAAAGTTCGATTTTAATATAGCAGAGATCTCGTATACACACAGCTCAATGGCCCGCTCGATTCTCTGAAAAGCGTTCTTTCAAAGCGATAATACATCTTAATCGCCGATCCAAAAAAAAAAAAAAATCATCATCCCGAACCTTAGCCTCGTCATTGTCAATGACGAGAGCCGCGCAGCGCTTGTCTCAAGTGCGCACTCGTTCGAGAACCCGAGCGAACAAACCGAGTCCCTGTTCTCGGAACATATACATATAGACACATATCTGCGATATCACACAACACTCGAGGCTACGCAGAAAAAGCGTGTATATTTATAACCCCCGAAAAGCATCGGGTCCTCTCCATATACGCATCACCTATATACCGAATAATCCCACACGAGCGAGAGAGAAAGCGGAGGCACTCGAGACTCTCACGTAATTATCAGTCCACTATTTTTTTTTTTTCAAGTATATACTCGTCGTGCTTTTCTCGCAGTTATAGAGGCTGCTGCAGATAAGCCGCGGAAAAGTAACGCTTCGCAGATATATATATACATGAAAGAGTAAAGGAAAGGCTGTGTATAGGAAAGAGAGGAATCGTAGTCCCTCCCCTAATCTAATTTCTGCTAAGGACGTTCGAGTGGCTGTAATCTGCTCGCGCAGCGAAGCAAACCCTCTTCATTCTCTAGGAAAGAGAGTGTCTCTCTCTCTTTTTCTCTCGCTGGATTCTCCTCCTGACGTATATATATATATATATATATATATATATATATATAGCCATGGGAGAAAAGACTAGGGAAGCTCCACTCATTCCACTTCTTTATCTCTAATGCTCCCTGGCTGTATTTAGTGAATAATGCAGAGCCGATGTGCTCTTTCCGTGTGTGTAGTTTATGTTAGTTGGGAAACGAACGCGTATACCGATTTTTCAGACTAGCCCGGAGCCATTTTTTCTCCCTCATCGATAGCAGCAGCAGCAGCAGAGCCGCTGAGTTGGGGATTGTTGTTTTTCTGAGGTATTAGCGCAAGCTTATACCGATTGCTGTCCGTTATCGCGGAAGAGCTGAATTATTAGTCGCTCGATTGATAACATAATCGCATCGAGTGTCATTTATATGCGTCATCCGATCGATAGCTTGATCATCGATTTTTCGCTGTTTGCTCCTATATACAAATATTAAAATCGATTTCTTATTGACACTCGTTTCGGAGAGGCGCCGCGAGGTGGCCCGATATAACACTGTCAAAATATTTATTCGACTCGGCATTACGTTCACGCGCTTCAGCGCTTGTTTACAGACACGCCAGCTGTCGTATATATATATATATATATATATATATATATATATATATGTGTGTGTGTGTGTGTGTGTGTGTATTTGCGCGTTTTGTGAAATCGACACGGGTCGTCTTCGCGGGCGCGCGAGCTGTATACCGTCAAAGTAAACTGCTGATCCGCCTCGTTTTAATTTGTTTGCACTTCGCAGATATCGAGCAATTATGTGCATTAAATCTTTTCATTTCGTTTAATCTCACCGCGAGAACGTGTAATTTCCATTTAGTCAAACCCATCGCGTGCGCGTGTAATCTCAGAACTTTTGGGAAAAGCTATTACTCAACGCGTCGTTCAATCTGTCCCGCAAGTTTCCCGCCAATTTTCGAGGCCATTATCGAAAAACTTTCTGCATTTCCATTCGGTCAGCGCGCACCCATGCGATATATATAAACTAGACTCCTCTGATTTTCCCGCGCAATATTTAAATCGCTGCAAGCTCCCGCAAGCTTATCTTCATCTCGCAGCCGCCGTGTATTTTCCATCGGGGCCTAGACCAAACACTACGCGTGTGCGCGAGCTTGCAGCGAAACATCGAGCTTATACACACACACACACACACACACACATTTATATGTGCGAGACGCGAGATAAAAGAAGGAGTTAGGGCGAGAAGAAACGTCGTCGTCTTTCTCTATAAACACCGTGTGTGCCGCTGCTGTTCTTACACGCGCACGAAAGCGTCGCGTGCGTATAAACGGATCTTGTAGAAAGTAGCCTATTCGCTTCGATTTTCTCGCTCCCATACTGAGTATAAGAGAGAGAAAACGTTTAATTGGACGCAATCGCGTCGTGGATTTCGTTGATTCGAGCTAATGCATATTTTTGCTCGAGTGTGATGTCGTTGATCGGAATTTATACATATATGTATAGCTTGATGGTCAATTAGTGCGCAATGATAATTATGCGGCTTATATATATATACACGCGGCTTGACGCGTGCGAAGGTGTAATAATACACCGCGTGATATGTATGTAACAAGCGGTTGGATTAAACGAGCACACAAACAATAAGCCGAGTAAATCAAATGAATCGTCGAATGCAGGCCTTTAAAATTCTCTCCACCGCATATATAGAGCTTTACTTTTATCGCCGCATAGCGTATATACATATATATATATATGTGTGTGTGTGTATTCTAATAAGATTTACTACCCCCACATCTATCCTTCTCTCCCAAGCGTTTTATCCCCCTCGAAGCATTGCTTATACGATTTATCGAGAGCTGCAGTCGCGGTAAAAGGCGCCGCGTACGTGTGGCGCTCGAAATAAAACATATTTCTCCTCTCGGCTCGGCGCTCGAATCCATTAACCCAAAACTATCGAAACAAACGCTACTGCATATGCGCGATAACAAAAAAGAAGCTTCGCATCGAACGATATCCTTTCGTACAGCAAAAAAAGCTCTGGATGTATAATAATCCCGGGGACGTCGCCGGAGGCGAAGAACAAACGAAGCGAAAGGAGCCCCGTGAAAAATCAGTAATACAAAAGCGTATTCTCCCTCGGCCGAGAGCGCGGTCATCGGAAAATGGAGGCTCGTTGCGCCAGTGTGTGTCGTGTCACTTGTTGAACAAGAGCAAAGTCTCGCGCCGCCCATAATACCTCCCTCTCTTTCTCACGCTCCCACTCTACCCTCTATATATATAGTATATACGTGTATATATATATATATATATATATATATATATATATATATATATATATATATATATATATATATATATATAGCCTCGATGATAAATCACAATCTGCGCTCGAGCTTTCAGGCGGCAGATACGTGCTCGCGATACGAGTCGGTAGCCGCGCTCACCGAGACGAGGAGGAGGAGTATAGTAGTAGCCGGGGCAGGTGTGCGCGTATAAAGAGAGAAATACGACGCAGGGGGGGGGGGAGGAGGAGGTGGTGGTACAGCGAGTGAGAAATGTAGGTACGAATTCGCCTGGAGCGGCGGCGCCGCTCTTTTTCCTCTGTGTGTTCCTCATCCCGCTGCTGCTGCTGCTGCTGCTGCTGCTCCTGTATAATATAACGCGGCTATGTGTGCGCCTCATATATATCTATATATATACGCACGAACGGAGAGAGAGCTGATTGAGACCGCTGCGGAGTTGCTCGAGAAATTTCAGCAGTCGATAACAATTCGATGCGCGCCCAGAGATAGTATAGAGATTTTTAACTCCTCCTCGGCTTCTTCTTCTCGCTATATATATATATACACACATACACGCACACACACACACACACACATATATATATATATATATATATATATATATATATATATATATATATATATATATATATATATATCACGTTCAGGGACGCGTGCGCGCGATAGGTGTCATTTCGCGTTTCTGAGAGTTATACTCGTCGTGTGCAGTATCTGTGTGTATAAAACGCGTATGCGGTTATATAAATATGTGTGTGTGATATATATATATATATATATATATATATATATATATATATATATATACACATATACAGTAGCGGTGCGCGCGGAGAGAAGTTTCTACCGCGGGATGTAAAATTAGGAAATTTCGTATTCGAACTTTGTTTCGAGCGTCGGAAATTTTCGCCTGGAAACAGCTGGTCTATATATACACGCACACATATATATATATATGTGCTGTTATAATACCGCGCGAGCGAAAGTTCAGCCGCGAGACTAGCTTGTAATATTTGTGTAAGCCGTGTGTAATGTCAGTGTTAATAAGTCCCCGGAATTATATACACACGAGGTATATACCGAATAGTCGTTGATGCCTATCAAACTAATACTTACTGGTGTATATTGTATATAAGCCATCGCTTTTGATTAGCCGTGTCTCGGGAGTCGTGTACGTATATAGTGCGCAGGATGTCTATAGATACCGAGATATGTAGCTAATATGACAAATCGCACTGACGCATAGATACACGTTGAATATATGCGGTGTCCGATGATTAGTCGTCTTAAAAATTAGGTGTGACACGTCGTGTATATCGATATGTCGGAGGAATTATTACGAGCCTATGAATTTTTAATAAGCGAAAAGAAAATTTTTTTATTTATCGCTGAATTTCAGAAGTAAATTTTTATTTGACACTATCGAAGACGGGCCGAATGAGTATAAGCTTCGGAAAAGAGTGGATTAAGCGTGGATACGCGTAAAACTGATTAAAAATGTCAATTCGATCGTGTTAAAGTAACATGCGTAACCGGATTAAAGGGAAGCTCGTGAAACAAAGAACGAGATGTGCGACGACCCCCATAGGCGATAAAACACTTCGATGGAGACTTGCTTTACATTTTAGTGGTCGATATATCGTGCAACATATATATATGTATCCGATGCTATCTGCGTGAAAAAGAAAAGTAGAAAAAATATATACCCTGCAATAATTCACGTCAGATTCGCTTTACATCAAGATGTTTGTTTGAGTAATTACTGTGCACGCCTTCGACGATTTTTTTTTAAGATGGTGATACGCATTTGCATAATATTATATATAAGCGGTGGAGAAAAATGAAAGATTTATTTCAAGTAGGGAACGATACCAGTGTAGGCACGTGTATTTTTCAGGATACGGATGTATTGTAAGATCAAAAGAATTATATTATCAAAAAAAAACAAAAATTAAACTTTGAATTTTGCAAGTGTTATCTGACCATTAAAATCTAGCTAAACGTTGTTTTTAGTTTATCAAACACCAAATGCTTTTGTTTTGAAAACAAATTCAGATCATTTTAAATATTCTGAATGTAAAAGAATCCGATACAAATACAAACGAACGGCAAATATGGAACATTTTGATATATTATTACAGACATTCTTTTTTAAGAGGATTATATAAGCACAATAGATTATTTTTTTATTGAATTGGCTTATAAAATTGTATCCATTTAATCATTTGAATTAAGTGAATGTTTTAAAATATCTCAAAACGTTTGTAATACATTTACATTATATGCCTCTCAAATACATTAATATATAAAATTGTATAGTTACTGATATAAATATAGTGTTTGGCACTTCTCTGGATAAAATCGAACATAACTGATATGCCTATATAATTAAAATAAGATGGCATTTCGAAAAAAGCTATTATATACTATTAATAGCTCAAACGGTGGATTTTGAATTTAGATTAACGAGAATACAAGTTTCGTTTTAGTTTCATATTGATTCGTATAATCATCGGAATCAATCGTTTTTCGTAAAAATCCAACGTCAATAAAATCGATACTCTCTTCGATACTATCACATACGATATTTTTATTTTTCATCGTATCCAATTAATTACACACTGGTATGGCGAAAGCTTGATAATCGACTTCTATATATACGTATACATATATATATGCATGCATATGATGAATTCCTTCCCCGTTATAAACAGGGCAAAATCTCATCGCGCCCCGCATTTTTCCTCATAATCGATTTAATCATCCGCAAATATATTGCATTTTCTCATAATCATCTCGTAAATAACGATCCAATAAAACACGCACACGCGGGCATTAAAAATTTATCGCGGAATCAATCAAAGCTCGTATTATATGTGCACAACGCGCAATTAAAAACGGAAAATTAATCTTGCGCCTCTAAAAAAAGCTGTCATTATACGTAAATATACGTGAATTAAGGGCACGAAGATAAAAACTGGAATCGACTTTGGGCTAATAAAAAACGAACAAAAAAACGTGAAAGAGTCCTCAACGATCTCTCGATGCTCGTGTACGATGTCGCGCGTCGATACACATACACACACACACACACACATATATATATATATATATATATATATAGTTGCGAAGATTGAATTATTTTTTTCGTGCGCGCAAAAAAAGTCGCGCCCCCCTTTTTACATTCCCGCAGTGAAATGTATACACGGTTATATAGTGTACAAGGGCTCCGAGGACTGGTTTGGAAATTATAACCTGTTTGATGCGTAGTATAGGTACGCGAGAGGCGTTATAAAAAGAGGAGATAGCCGATCGAGGATCAGCTGCAGGAAAATTGAAATTTCGTATTATATATTGTGCTGTACGGTATCGCGTTACGAATTTATAATATGATTGGAATAAATTCATCCGACGACAGCTTATAATCCGAAGCTATACACGTATATATATATAAAGGGAACGAGATATCTCTCTCTGTCTGGCGCGTGCTACCCGGAGATGAAAGAGGTGAGAGAAATGGTTGAAAAAGAAATATATACATAGATTCTTCGAGGCTCTTTTTGATTCGCTTTGGCTCTTTGGAGTCGAAAAATTCATTCGGGATTCAAAGAGAGATAAAATTTTCCCCCGTGTAGCGTAGAAGCAGAAAGAGAGAGAGAGAGAGAGAACATTCGTAAAAGCGTTGGATTCTGACAATTCTTGAAATACGCCGTGTCCGTCGAAGCGCATAAAATGTATACCGCGAAGGCAATTAAATCTATAATAACTTTGAAAAATCCACGTGCAGTGCTCTCGGCCTCTGCGAAATATCGATATTTCGTTATGCAGAATCGATTTCATTTTTATACTTACGTAAATAGAAAGCGAGAAGGCAAAGCGCATTAGCATCAAAAAGAAATGGAATACGGGATGTTGCTCTCTCTCTCTATATCCCTCAGTGTAGTATCTCTTTATATATACGGAAAAGCGATATTATCCAGGAGAAAACACGCGCTTGTAGAGGACTGTAAGTAAATAAGCACGTTAAAAGAGTTCGCGCTCGTGGAGCACGAGGGGAAAATAAAATAAAAAAAAAGCACAAGAACGAGCAGAGACACATAGAGGAAGAGAGAAACGCACTCGCGAAGAGATGGAAAATCGAGAGGATAAATATCGAGACGAGAACTGATCTTCGGTACGTTTGTATGTGTATTATCTCGTCGAACGAATTAGCGATACACCTCGATTTTCGATCTTTTTTCAAAATACATTGTTCGCATACGTCGCACTGAATTTATACGAGTAAAGTACATGTATCGGCCCCTCGTTATAAGCAACACAATACCGGACGTGGTTTTTCCCGGCCTTGTTACGAAAAACATCATATTTTCTTGCAACATTTTTCTACGAATTTCCCCGCATATACACACACGTTTTTATCCTGTCATCGATACAAAAAAACAATCATTTTACTATTCCACAATATCTATACCTATACATAAGCAGCCACACACACACACACTCTCGCAAGTTTCCGTAACTTTGAACTCTCCGAATCAAAATCGCGGAGCGAGCTATACTCGGTCCAGCGAGCCGGACTATGGCACGCGACCGCAGCAACAGCTCTAAGAACCAGATCCGGACGGACAAGTGAACCTCTCTCTCTCTCTCTCTCTCTCTCTCTCTCTCTCTCTTTCTCTCTCTCTGGAAGAAGAACGGATAGAAGCAAGAACCGAGAGGAGAGCGAGTATAAACGACTTTGAAGAGATTAACCACAAAGAGGCTCACGGACGCGGCTTCCGACAGGGTCCAGCACACACACACACACACACACACACACATGCGTACGTGCCCTTGAGCTCACCGCAGGTTTCACGGAGTGACGAGCAATCGAATGTCCGACCGACGGACCTCCACGAACGCAGTGCCTGGAATAATGCGAGCAAGCGGAAGACGAAGAAGAAGAAGAAGAAGAAGTAGCCCACGAAAGAAGATAAGCTACCCAGGGAAAAGCGAGAATCCCCTGCGCCATCGTTTCGCTTACTGTATACATATACATTGCTCTATCTCTGGATCTTGGTCGTATGCGCGCGCGGGCCGTCTTTAATCCGAGGATTCGGAGAGTCCTTTTGCTCCGATGCAGGAAATTTCTTAATTGGATCGAGTATTTTGACAGAGCGAGAGAGAGAGAGAGAGAAGAATTTTCAAGAGAGAGAGAGATTACACGCTCATTAGCGGCCTCGAGAACATGGGGAATTAAGCGCATTGTAATAAGGCCTCGCGGTGTTTATATTGAGAAGTATCCCCGGTAGAAATTTCACGATAATTTATCGTTGACGTGTTAATCAAATGAGGGTATGGTTTATTTATTGGTAATATTTTTATTTTTCTCTTGAAAGTTAGTTAAGTATAGTATGTTATTATCAAAATATCGTTATTAGGTAGAAAATATCGCTGGTATCTAGTCGAAAACCCGTGGAGAGTTCTACTAGGGTATGTTGTATAAACTGCTGGAAATATTTCTTGAAAAATGTGCAATATTGTTACGGTGAATATTCAAGATGCTGAATCGTTGAATTTTCGTGCGCGAGAGCTCGGATTTTTCAACAAAAATTTAACAAACTTTAATTTCCATATTTTTCAATGAATTCCCCGCGTGATGCAATACATACATTTTGAAATATTTCGCAAAGAATTTTCACCTGCAAAACCGATCCAAAAAAAAGCACCGAATTCAACCGAAAATCTCAACTCTCCCTCATCCACACACACAAAGCCTTCCCGAGACGCCGAGAGAAAAGATCACTGCACTCGATAGCTCGCTGTATATATAAGAGAAAGAGAGCAAGAGGGGAGATACTTTAGTGATGTAGCTGTCAGGTCGTTTAATTAAGGGATCTTAAGAGTATCGCCGCGCAGCCAGATGGGAATGATAGAGTGACGTGTACTCCGACCGATTAAAGATAAATGGAATGCGCTGGAAGCGCGCCACCAGCAGCTCTGGATACTATATCTATATATCTATCCCTCGTCGCTGTTCGCTGGTATATGGAGCCGCGGGCGAAGTTATATACTCTGTCTATTTTTCCCTCTTTTCTGGACGCGCTTCGATTGCCCGGAATTTCATTATACTCTCCGCGTCTATTAAGTATATACCCGCGGATATGCGAGAATTTCCGGTCTCTATGTACTCCTTTTATCGCGTACGCGTTATTCTATTATGCATTCAATTAAACTGCGCGTATATATATATATATATATATATATATATATATATATACACAGCCCCTCGATGCCGCGGGAGAGAGAAGAGCCGAAAATTGGAATGCAGTTATATGTGTGTGTGTGTGTGTGCGTGTGTGTGATATATAGCGAGCGATATTCAAAATTGAAAATAATTTATTCATTTATTTACGTTTATTACGGGAGCGAGATGCGGAATCTTTTCGCCGAGTTGGCTGAATTGTTCAGCAGCTCGACGCAGTGAATCGATGCGGGTTTTAATTTATATATATAGACGCGGGGGATGGCTTTATAACGGCGTTCAAATTAGCCGAACGCGCTGCAAGCATTTGTCTATAATGCGGAATTATTTTGTTGGATTTTTTTTTTTTTCATTCGGATAGCTGTCGTTTCCCAAGATTCGATTTCGTAAACTCGCCCGTAAACATTGACTTTCTATACCACTAAAAACTTGACCAATAAAATTAACGGCTATACGGCGAATACATGTGTACAAGCGTTTTACGATCGTCCTCTTCCCGGTATACGAGGGCCCAGAAAGCACGATGGTTGTAAATTAGCAGCTTCCTTTCCGTCATTTCTCGAGACAAGCTAATTTTAACGTGTATATATATATCACATACGCGATTACTTTTGCGCGCGAAATACGACAGCAAAGCGCAGTATATCACGTTCGCGTATAATGAAGTCGTCGCGTCTAATGTGCGCGTGTGTGATTACCGCTAAAAATTACGTCTTTACTCTATTTCGTATATGGGTAATCCTTTGATTTTCAGACGCGGTAATAACGTATGATTTTATGATGGAGCTACGCCTCCAAAAAAAAAGCCGAACGATGAATATTTCGTTAATTAATGAAATTCTCCGTAACAGCGCTCTCGGCTATATGTAGACATCCTGTAAATATAAATCGTGACGTTATAACAGAAAAATAAAATGAAAGAACGTTCAAGGCTGCTTCGCAGCGCTTGTCAAACAGTGTGTGAATAATGAAGATTTTCCTGCTGACATTCGTAAGATGACGCCTTACTCTCTTTTTTAATCAGAGACGCAATTATAGGCGTGACCGAACTGCTCAAAGACGAGGCAAAAAGCTAAATTCCTTGAGTATATTATTCATACATATTATCCACATCTACTATACGGAAATCCGTTTGATCAGACGAAACATCCTACTGTCGTATATATATATATAGTTGCCGTAATCAGGGCTCCGATAACAGGTCGATCGTCGTAACGCACTCCGTATATTTTTAACAGCCTATGGCAACTGCGACCGGTATAATTCCAGTCCTTTTAACGGGCTTAATAAAGGCCCTGAGAACTTCTCGCGGCCGATTTTAACGCCTACGCGGCTTTAATCCCCAACGCGCACCTCACCGTATACTCGGCTTTATCGGTTCTATATACACACACCCACGCACCGCGCGACCACACCACCCTATATACCCTGAGTACAGCAGCCATAGAAGGCGATCGCGCGATCGATAATTCAGATAACTATACCGACAACAACTGCGCATTGCGCGTATATATATATATATATATATATATATACACAGAGCAGAGAGTCTCTCTCTCGTATATGATTCTGCAGCAGCTGCGAGCGGCAGTATTCAGATAAACAGGAATTTATACCGGGCTGCAGCGCGGCCGCACGAGAGACTCGAGATTATATTAGTTTCCGCAGCGCTCGCAATCGATAAAGGCGAGAGAAGAAGGAGGACGAGAAAGACAGGGGGCCGCGAGCCAAACGAGACAGTCGGAGGAAAAACTTGCGGGGGAGAAAAAAAGTTATCGGGAAATTCGGTCCCCGCAAGCGCACACCTTATATGCCTGTGTGTGTGTGTGTGTGTATACATATATACGTACGCCGGCGCACTTTCTTTTATAAGTCGCGACCGGTATTACGCCGCGCCGAGTTGCAGGAATTTTCTGCGAGATTTGCGAGCGGGGATTTTCGATGTCGAATTAGCGGATTGAACAAGTTTTATCGAATAACATTGTCGATAGCTGCGGTATATCTAATTTCAGCTTAATATATATATATTATATATAAGCGTAAGACTTCTGTACTGGCACTGATGTATATATATATACTTTTTCGTCGAATCAGCCGCATATAACGTTATATATACACACTGCCACGCTCAGCCAAAATTTTTGCCTCAAAAGTCATATTTTGCGAGACGAGCTAAGTGATATCATCCGGAGCCAACGGCGCACAGTGACGTGTTTTGGGATTTTTGTGTCAAAATCGTATATCTCCCAAATGAAATGAGCTAGGATAATGAAATTTGGTATGCTATAAGATGAAGTGTTCTAGAATATGGGAAAATAGTCCCGATATTCAAATGTTGTTACATGACCTCAAAATTAATGCCCAAACATAGGAAATTTCGATAAAAATTTATTAACTTCTATCCGAAGCTTAGAAAAAATAGATAAAATTAACTTCTGCACATGTTTTCCAATGTATTTTTTCACGCTGAATCGATATCCGGTGGTTAAATTGCCGCAGAATACCCCACTTTACAAAAAACGCAAATAATAAGAAAACGCAAATAGTAAGAATTTTACAATGATTATTAACTAATATCAAATTACATGCCAAGTATTTATATTAGAATATTTTACAGGGAAGAAATTAAGGAAACGACTGATTCTGATGATAGTGATTTGCAGATGGAAGTAGATCAATAAATAATCAAATATTATTATAGATATCATGAATTTAGCATCATAAAAGATTTAATTTTCAATAATATTATTACATTTAACTATTATTACTTATCGCGCACGAACACACATAAACACACACATACACACGCACACACACACACACACACACACACACATATTATAAATATATATATATATATATATATATATATATATATATATATATATATATATATACAATGTACATAAATATATATAAATAAATATAAATATATGTAATAGTTCTTCATTGTAAATTAGTATTCATCATAACTGATGAAATTCGTAGCATGATTTCTGAATCAGAAATTCTCTCTTCTCTGATAGCTGAATATCTTATGCTTATAACGTGACAATATATTTTTTTTTTATAAAATTAAAGTAGTTTTGAAGCACGAATGGCCGAAAATAAGCATTTTAAGTAGTTAAATCAGCAAAAACGCGATAATTTGCGTTTTTCTCTAAAGTGGAGCATTCTGCGGCAATTTAACCACCGGATATCGATTCTGCGTGAAAAAATACATTGGGAAACATGTGCAGAAGTTAATTTTATCTATTTTTTCTAAGCTTCGGATAGAAGTTAATACATTTATATCGAAATTTCCTATGTTTGGGCATTAATTTTGAGGTTATGTAACAACATTTGAATATCGGGACTATTTTTCCCATATTCTAGAACACTTCGTCTTATAGCATACCAAATTTCATTATTCTAGCTCATTTCGTTTGGGAGATATACGATTTTGACACAAAAATTCCAAAACACGCCACTGTGCGGCGTATATCCGAGTATTTTTGTACATATGCTATTTTTCGAAATATCTAACGGAACAGATGTATATATATATATATAACGGAATTAACGCGTAAACTCACCGCAGCCGCAGAAGTTTATCACAGCGAAAAATTATGCCGCACGCGAGGATTATGCAATGTTTAATTAAAAACGGGAGTGTAGAGTATACAGGAAACGAAGGAAAAGCCAGCGAGGAATAATACAAGAAAAAGTGCGCACAGGCGCCGAGGAGAGAATGTATATACCACTTATACACTACTGCAGTGCACCGATTCAGCATATCTATAGATAAAAGGGCGCGCGAGGCATGCGGTATACGTTCGGAGAGATATTTTATTGCCCAGGGATATCAATGTCCTTTTCGCGAACGCGAAAATTCATTACGTATCGTAATGCCGGCGGGAAAAAGTGTAAAAAGAAGGAGAAAAGTGCGAGTCGAGCTGATCGGTTGGAATTTTTCTACTCGACTGGAGGAATAGTTCACGCTTTGAATCGTACGCGCGACTTTCTGCTTCTTTTTTCGCAGCAGCAGCAGCAGTTACATCGAATAATGCGATAAAGGATTCGATTACATAGAAAATATTCACACTTTATATACAACAAAGTACGCATGCGACGACACGCGTGTTTGCGCAATTTCAGCTTAATCTATTAATTGAAAGAGCAAATAATCGCTCGTGAAACTCGCGCGCAGCAACCTAAATATGTCGTATTATCCCCCTTTTCATTAAAAAGCACTCACCGAGATCGCCGTGTATGCAGCCGCGCGCAAGGTATAAATCGAATTTCGCGGAATCGACTGCTCCATGTGTGTGTGTGTGTGTGTACGCACACGTCGACGCGCACGAATAAATTCCAATAACGACACATGTGGAGCGGGGGCGATCGAAAGCCCACTTAAGTTAATCATCTCTGTATCGTCCTATACTGATCAATGCGGAAGCAAGAAACGTGACGTGCGCGGCGAAAGCTTTATACTCTCTGATTCTATTGTGCGCTTGTATCAATTAGAAAAAAAAGTACGTCGATGAAAATTCAAATTTCGAGTCCGCTTTAATGAATTTCAGCTCGTTCTCTCTTTTGCTCCTTTCTTTATGAAACCTTTTTCTATTTAAACTGCGATGCAGTTTTAATTTTCAATATATTCTGCAGAAAGCTCATTTTGCACTTTCAACAAAACAGGAACTTATATTAAACTTTACCTTTTTTTAACAAAAGTGTGTTTCATATTCTTATGTATTAATTGTCTGAGTAAAAAATTTTTACTTTAATGCTTCCTTGATTCTGTCCGTTCAATCCTCACCGTAGAAATGCCCGCCCACACACACACACACACACACACACACACACACACACACACACACACACACACACACACACACACACACACAGGGAGCAGTAAACTCTCGGGGCGCAGAATCAGCGTTAGTCCCATCAGTGATTACATCCGTATATGTGAATAGAAACGCAAGTGTACGTGCGGACGAGAGGAACGTTTGCGGAGAGATACTACTGTTAATTACGAGAATGCCTAAACGCGATCTACGTAGCACAAGTGGAAAAGGAAGAATAAAGAGAAGAAGATGACGTCAGTTGGCGGAGGGATTTGCTCCTTTCTTGGGCTTGGTAGAGGAGTGTATATATAAAAGCCGGATACATGTTTTTCGAGGGAAAGAGTAATCTGCGTTATTGGTTCTTTTATTTATATTCTCGTCGAGCGGTCGATAACACGCACTTTTCAATTACACACCGAACCTTTGCTCCGAACTGTAAATATTAAAGTGAAAATCGTAATACACGTTCTGTTATTACGGCGCATATAGTGTGACGTATTGCTTTCCGCGTAATTATACACGCAAATTTTTTTTCTCACTACACAAAATCTCCATCGGATAAAAATAAAAGAACACTAATACGAGCTCGCAGACATACAGCCACAGGATCGAGTAGCGTCGGAATATCCAGCTGTTTGATCTGGCCCCTACCATTTAGCCAAATGGCGTGAAATTCAACAAAGTTTCGGAGAGCATCGACTGACTGCAGAGGGACTTCCTCTCTGTGTCCCGTTTGGCTCGTGCTCTGCCCACTTGCCGCAACAATGTTTGACTCCATTTCACTCGCTCCTTCTCTAGAGCTATATAGCCGTCCTCTCTCTCTCTCTCTGCAATCACTGGCCGCTCGCGCATCCACAGTATGCACATGCACGCTACATCACCCTTATGCGCGAGCTCACGTCAAGTTCAATCCGATATTCCGATCAGCCGACGCGTTCCTCTGTTCTGCGCACTGACGTCGTTCCTGTGTGTTTTTTTCTTCCTTTAAGAGGAAGCTTTGTGATAGTAAAATTTTCAAAAATTCCGGAATAGAATAATCGCTACGAGTATGTTTTAATTAACTTATCCTCCCTCTATCAGACCTCTTTAATAAAAAAAAACATATAAAAATTATCAGTAGGATCACGGTATATCTTAAAGTGAAATATAATTAATAATTAAGAAAAACTTACAAAATTCTATTTGCACATATGTTTTCTGATTCTGAATTCGGGAAAAAAATGTTTTTTAAATTTGATAATTATGGACATTTTTTTATTTTTGAAAAAAGTTTTTGCATTTTTTTAATGATATAAGTTATTCAATAAATTTGGCAATAGTGTTTCTAAAAGAGCATACAATTGTCTACTTTTCCCGGAAGATTCTCCAGATTGACCGTTCGGTTCAATTGTTATGATAAAATTCAAATCTTCAAAACTAAATAGTTAAACATTTTGAAAAAATTCATGGCAATAAAAAACAACAATATATCTACTTACTGCAAATATTTTAAGCTATTTTATGACTGAGAGAAATATTTATTTACTATAACAAACGATTACTTAATAGTTAATACGCGAACTTAATACACTATTTTTGACCTTTAATTACAATTTCCAGTATGCACAACTAACTAAAAATGTAAACAAAAGTATTGTTAACATTGTTACATAGTTTCAATGCAGCTGTGAAGTTTATATTTGAAAAATAGTTATGCGTGAACAAAAGAGGTTAGAATCGGTATTTTTAATTTATTAACTTTAGAACTGCATTTAACCTGTACATTAATACGAAGAATACTTTTGTTTAGATTTTTAATTAGTTGTGCATACTCGAAAATACAATTAAACTTCAATAATAGCGTATTAAGGACTGATTTCTTTATAGTAAAGAAATACATCCATATAACGACTAGTTTTTGAGCTAAAAATCGAGAACTAAAAAAATCGTTTTTTAATTACCATTGATAACGAAATTGCTCCTTCAGGAAAATAATTAATATCAAAATAAAAAATAATATTTTATCTATCGGAACTGTAAATTTAGTTGGAAAGAAGCTACGTGCCAATGAATTGGCAGCGTTTTGTTTCTTCGTATCAATCTCGATCGAGGTGTATACTTTCCTCTTGAAAGGGGTGTGTACAAATATTAAATTTTGAAACTGAGCGTTTTCAGCAGTAGCCGTAGATATAGTTCCCTCGGGCGCACAATTATTTTCTTTCAGTGTATATAAAGCTTGGGGAAAATTTCCGGACGCATAAAAACGCTTGTTATTTCCAGTGCTCGGCTGAAATCAATGGATACCTTCGATTCGGTAAATAAAATTGTTATCCCGATGAGTATCTAATACTCGCTATTATTTCCTTACTTAAATTTAAGTCCCACGATTATTCGATTCGTAAAGAATCGAACAAATATACAGCACCTCGAAAACCAGTGCATTACTCCCTCACATATTCAGGTCGCTTCGTCTTCGATATATACAGCATATATATACGAAATCGACTGCGAGCCACAGCGAAATAGCCGAGGCTTTTAGACCCGGCGAAATTGCTCGAGCTTCTCTCCGTACACCACGTGGAATCTGCAAGTACGCGCATAGCCGGAAAGGGTGAGTACAGCTTCGAGTAACCGCCCGAATACCATGGGATTATACGAAAAATCCCGGCGATTTCGCTGGATGGACAAATTATTGAATACTGTCGCGAAAGAAAGTTGGGAATCGCCTGTGTTTCGTCTCGACGTGTTTGCGCAAAGAATTTTCGAGAGCAAAGTATAGCGCGGATATCGAATCGGAAAACGCGGGTGAAGGCCATATACCCCGAGTTTTTTGGCCCGGAAACGCGTCAGGATTATTCGAGCTGATGTTATTATTTTTGACGACGAGAGAATAACTTAAAGAACGTTTATTAGCATTTATTTAATTATACAAAGTAATGCAAAAAACTGTAGCCGTGTGTCACTCTTTTGAAACTGCGACACTCATAACTCAGGAGCAGAAACGTCCTCTTTATTCTTTGTTTTACAAAAAATTCCGAGCACGCGATGAAACGTTGCTGCTGTAACAAAGACACCTTTCTTCTAATTATCCTTGAAGCTAACTTTCGCTCAAAAGCAAAAGTAATTATATTCGCGCGTGTAACAAAAAAAAAAAATAAGCGTTTACTCGATTCTTTCCTGTTTTTCAAGCAATTGGCCTCCACGTTCTTCAACTCTGTAATTTTTCAATTTCGCCTAACAGCTACTCTGTCGCCGTGAAAATCAAGGCCGATATATAAAAACGTTGGAAACTCAGCCAAGCATCAGGTTTACAGTCGTTTCGGCGACAGTAGCCGATACGAAATTTCCCTGCAGGCGGCGCATAACTTTCTGGGTATAATTTTCCAGAGAAAAAAAATAATATATTTTACGACCAAAAATAACCGACTCTGACGCATTCATGTATTATATACCGGGAATTCCCTCACAGTCTTCTTTTTTATTGCGCCTCGTAAAAGCCAACCGCGACGACTGTTCGAAAAAAAAAACAAAAAGAACTAGAAACACACCCATATATACCTACATATTATAACGACCTGAAGCCTACAGTTTCGTTCTATCCTTCGGACACATTTGTAAAGCGTCTAAGAGAAAAAAAGGAAGCCGTATATATATTTCTCTCTCGCATACCTATACGAGAAGGTCGATCATCTTCCAACCGGGATAAAAAGAGCGCTAACGAGCGACGACAACGGCTTCATCTATACACGTATAGTTCGAGTATATATATATATATATATATATATAGAACGGGCCACGCGCAGGTATATATACAAAGACGAAGGTGCACAGCGCGTCCCGCCTCGAGGACTATAATACCCACGAGCGAATAGATCGACCCGTCGTGATTATTATCCCATGCGTATTATGATAATACTAGAGCCATGTATACATGTACAATTCAGAGAGCAGCATACATATTTTTTTTCCGTGTTTTTCGTTGAATGCGCAAATGTGATTATCGTATGTATCTGGTTACGTGGTTTTAAGGCCGCTCGCTTTTATTGTGATGCGTTAGAGGGGAAACTCTGCGCCACGTGGGTAACTGCTTTGTCAATATTCCAAAGCGACGGCCGTGGAATTCGAGATGTAAAAGAGCTTTTTTTTCAATTATCCGCAGCCTAGTGCGACGTATTGGCTTGTGTTTACACGTACTCTTCGATTACGTAAACACTCGTTTTAAACATTTTTCGCGATTTTTTTTCAAAACGAACCTCCGGCTTATAACCATTTTTTTTTCGTTCTCAATATACCGCTCGAAAAACTAGGTCACGCACGGAGGATTTTTCGAAATTTTCAACGCGCCGTATACTAATACACAGAGAACCGAAAATATAACAAGCAAAGGACATTCTTTAGGCGGCCTGTTCTTTTGTCACCGCCTCCCGCGTATACATCCACGCCCACGTCATCGACACGTCTCTATATAGACACGCAGGCACACATAGAGATCGGAAAAATCCGTGGCGTGCACTTGCGCGCGTCCCTTTCACGAAAATTGTTTTTATTTATAGCCCGTGGACACTCGGGTCCGCACGCGCGTGATGGAATTCCTGCGCTGGAAATTTATAGCCGAGAATAAGAGAGGACGGGAAAAGCGAGCAAAAGAAGCCGTGCATCAGCCGCGGGAGAGGTGGCTTCCAGATATCGGCGCGAGAGTTTGGAAAGCAAACACGAGATTCGCTCGTGTGTGGGGCTCGAAGAAAAAGGAAGACTATGCGATATCCATTCGGAAGCTTATAATTCTTCATCGGCTGTTTGCTCAGCAGTGAGAAAGAGAGAACTAACCGCGCAAAAAGCTTTATATTCACGCGGAGAGAAAAGTGACGAGGAAGATGGAAAGGGGAGAAACGCCGCGGCCGGGAATAAAGATTTATTTAGCCTTATATAGGCTTGCGCGCGGCTGCGAGTCGTTATTTACAGTGCCCGGGCTGTTTGTTTGCTCGGGCGTACTTTTTATCGTCAACCGCGTCGGATTTTTCTGATACGCTGAGGCTGCGATTTCCCAAACGTTCGAATATTTTCACCAAAAAACTATATAGAAAAAAGAACAGCAGCATCTAACTAGCCATTATCCGCGTAGTAGACAGCCCGAAAGAGAAAGTGATAAGTGAACAACCCCGTCGCTCGCAGATACCCGCGCGTCTATACAGGCCGCGCAATGTGCCGCTCATTATCGCGGTGGTGGCTGTTCTCTCTCCGGGCTCACGCGTCGAAATCGCCTAATTACGCAAATTGATGGTCGGTAAGATAATAACGTGTAATCAGCGGCAATAACGGTTCTCTCTCTCTCTCTCTCTCTACTGGCCCCCGCTTAGCATATTCATGGGGATCGCCTATGACAAATGAGTGCCGCGACGGTATTTACTTAAAGCCGCGTATAAATATGCAAGAATCCTTAAATTGGGCAGTCTGCCGCGCGGTTCGAATTAAGCTAGATGTCGTCTATGTGTGCGCGTGTGTTATATATGGTCGGTCAGGCTTTACATCTCGATCTCGGCGCGTCGTTTCAATGTATTTGATTAATAAACGAGCTTTTGAAACGCTGTTTATACAGATTCGTGGCTCGGTGCGAGCGTCTTTTCACGGGAAGCCTGAAAAATTGGATTTCACGAGGAGAAAAGAGAGCGAGAGATAAAACGAGACGTGTACTATTTGCCAGAGTTATTATGGAGCGAGAGACAGAGAGAGAGAGAGAGAGAAGAGCCTTTTATAGGAATTCTTTAAGCAATTTGCATTTCGCGACGGTTTTCTTGCTTCCGTCTCCTTTTTTCTCTCTACTCCGGCTGCGAAGTTGAGATTTATTTATTCCGCGTACAGGTATAATGCTTCCGCGTATACGTGTAGATATATGTGGGTTAGGAGAAAGGGTCGGCAGAGATTTCGTTGAATAAATGGAGAGAACGCAAAATTTAACTAATAAAGTACACATGTATTGTATGAAAATATGCGAACAACGATTAAACAACTCTTTTGCCTACCACCGAACGACGGTTATGGGCCTGGTCAGTGAAGTGTAGGACAGCTTTCGGCACTAATTGTTCTTTGATGTGATGGCCAATTTCGAAATCCTTTAGTAGCAAGACTTCGGTTTTCTGGTCAATCGATGCATTCCCATATGGCACAACTGGTGGACTGAAGTAATTGAAGAACGATTTTTTCTTGCAAGTCCTAACCACAGGCTTCATAACTCCATCCTTGTCTGTCTCCATCATCGTGATCTTTTTGACGGTGATGTTCCTTCGTTCCTTCCAATCGATTATACAACCCTTGCACCGATAAATGTGTGATCCTATGTAACTGAAAAGACGATGTTTCTTAGGTTCAGACTTCATGTGATATTCCTTTGTCAAAACTAAGTTGGAAAAGTGTTCGTTGGGAGAGAAGTAGAATTCCAGAATGAAACCCATGGGGTCTTTCTCCAAATATTTAACTCTGATGTCGTACAGATGCTCTAAAATTTCATCATCGTATCTTCTAATGATTTCACTTAAATAGGGACAATTCAGGAATATCTTTATCCAGAAGCCGGGGATCCCTTTGATTTCCTCGTCTTCTGAGTCCTCTGAGCCGTCAAAGTCCATAATGCCAAGATCAGATTCCAAATCATCCTTGAATTTCTCTTCAACTATAACTTTTGTAACCGGCATTCGAAGCGTTGAATCATTCTTCATCCTCAGTCCATCACCGATCTCCCAAACGCACTCCTCATCCGTTGGTTCGTAGATACCAGTGACGATATCAGTTCTCCGTTTGTAATGAGCTGCGCAGAGCTGGTAGTACTTGCCTTCAAGAGCGTGCAATTCTTCGTGAAACTTGGCTTCGATGCGCATAGTTTCCAACTGAAGTTGCTTCAATCTTTTGATTCTTCGCTTTACTGGATCAGGCAGATCATCAATATTACCGCGTTTTTTCGCAGTTGTTAAACACGTTTGTACAACGTTCACTTTAGACTGTAGATCATTAGCCATCATGGATTTCCAGCCACTTATTATCGATAAAATTGATCTGATCCTAGATCTAGTTCTTCAACTCGTTTCGTCCATATGTATGTGTTGTGATTGTCAAGTGTACCGAGATACACGACACACTCTGTTTACTGTCTGATGTTTATACTACGACATTCGATTATTAACTAACTTAAACTAGAATTGTCGCGGGTACTCAAGTTTCACTGACGGAAAATGTATTCGTAATTGATTACCTGCGCATGCGCATAACGTTAAATTTGGCTTCCTCCTAAAGGAAGCTTTGTAATAGTAAAATATTCGACTTCAAAAACAGGTTAAAAATCCATTTTGAGATGTTTGGAGTTCGAATCACGTGTTTTGAGAAAAAATCCGTATGGATGTGTGTGTGTGTGTGTATGTATACCGTAATATTTCTGGAACTACTACTAACGCAGCAAAAATAAAAAAGGTGATTTTTTTTTAAAATTCATATCTCTAAAACTGCACATCATAACCTCACGAAAAAGCATGTTGATAGGTCACGTGTCAAACTATATCCCATTAAAATTTCAAGTTATTTGATTACATATTTATTTAGTAATAAATCGAAAACTGAAAAAAATGATGTTTTTTGTTCCTCGATTACGGACGTAAAAAGGCTTTAATGCTCTTGAGATTTTGGGAAAAGGTAGATATTTTATGTGTCGTAGCTAAGTTCTTTGCGCAGCATTTAAAACCTTATAGTTTGTACAATATGGTTAATTAATTAAAAAAAATTTTTTTTTTGATTCTTTATATCTTCAAAACTAAACAGTAGACTGCTTCAAAATAAATTTGGCGATTTATCATAGAAAAAAGTAATTACTGTTAAAATTTTAAATGGTTTTGTTGATTGGTTCCTGAGTTATAAGCGAATCTCTAAAATTCGATTTTTCTATACAGTTTTGCTTCCTCCTATAAAATTTGAATTCCTCTTATAACAATTACTAAATATTAAAACAATATTTTATTTATTGGGACTACGAATTAAGTTTGAGGAAGCTACGTGCCAAGGAATTGGCAGCGGTTTTTTCTTTTTCTTTCCCTGCTTCCAAAAGAGAATCGGTAATGAAACTGCGTTTTTTTTAATTTTTATGTAAAACATATTCCAGCTGCACTACCACCACTCCTCATACTTGCGCACATATTCTCTCATATATACCTTCACAGATACATGGACTCGCATACAGAGCTGCCAAATAGAGGCATAACCGGTGTATTTTGACTCGGACGATTGGCCCCTTGATGTCCACGTCATGCAAATTTAATGGCTGTGTTCGGATCTTTATCTAAGCCATTACCAGACTTTGGAATCTCTCACCCAATTATACGAGATTATCTTAATTAGCGAATTCGAAATAAATCCCGAGAGAAAATAACGCATATTTTTCAGGAGAACGCAGCCTCATTTCGGCTAATAATTCTCCCCGGAACGTCGAATCTCCGCAGAGGGCCGAAAAAGAAAATCGTCCCCAATCCGAAGTGGAGTATCGCAACAATGCATAATCCCAAACCCCCGAGCTGCGCCGTTAGTTAATTCGACCTTCTCGCTCCCTCGATTTTTCATCGGATCTCATTAGCGCCAGTGGAGAGAGCCTTTCAACCGCTGACCATCATTGCGGCGAACAGTGGGCTCAGAAGTCACAGTCACTCTCGAGCCGCTCGTCTCCCCGATGACCTGTCTGGAGATAACCCTCCCAGGCTCGATACTCTCCATAATTGATCCAGTCAACCCAGTTCCGGCAGACACACTACTGGCTGAGCTACCGCCAGAGACACATGTCGGATCATTAAGCGAGCCCTCGGTATAATTTTCGACCTACTGCCGCAGCCAGCTGATCTTCTCCTGTATGCCCTGTCTCATCGGGCTGTATTATACGCGTCGTTTTGATGCTTGGAATTTGTTTGTCTTTCTTCTGGAAATTCGGTCTATGCAAAACAGCCAATCTCCGCGATCCTATATGCCGTAACACAAGGGCACTTCTCATCATCTCACGTGCCAGGGGTTAATTTCCACGTTTCCGATCGGACGACGTCCTTGATGCGGCGACGCTTCAGATACACACACCCCCCGCATGTATGTGCGTATATATAGCTTCACACGTCGCCAAGGGCCATCTCTCTAAATCGGTAGTGTGCGATTGCAGGAGAGTATAGGCATTCCGAGCTCACTCTATCTCCTATATATACACACACTTACGCACAAAGCCAATATCGATGGACTAGCCAGCTCCATATATACATATATATATATACACTGTTCAGTTGCTTTGCTCCGGCGGTCAGTTCGATCCTTCGGTCTCTATCTACTCTTGGTTGCGATGTAGACGTGTATACTATGCAAAGGGATTTTACGCGAAGAAAACGTTTGGCAGTTTCCGCGAATGGATTTAACGGCGCTTGCAACTGACGCGGCTGGATCTGCTGTATATAGTCTGATGGAGATACATGGGGGCAAAGGACGAGGATGTAATAGTTATTGGCCCTTGGGGGGGGATCACGACTCTGCTATTGACACGAACCTGAGGAAGGTCGACTATTTGTTTCAGGATGACGCGATGCTTTTATATAGATATATCGATGATTTATATATACGTATACTCGATGGAATATTACATAACCGAAGGAGAATTTTCAATCCGCATCAGTCGTCGAAGCATCGTAAATAAGCCTCTCAAAATGAATCTCGAAACCCCGAGTCTCGTTTACTGCCCCGAACGTAAGAATGCACTCTCTCCGGGCATCCATATGCATGTCCGAAGGAATAATTGGATTTGATCGTCTCCGGGCATCGCGTAGTGTGTGCGTTATAACGAGTGGTGCGCGCTCGAAAAAAAGGGGCAAATCGAGCCCCGCTTGATTTCATCCGGGGGCGAACAGCAGCAGCGGTGTACAGCGGCAAGAGAAAAGAGCAAGCGAGAGCTGCTTCTTTTTTGCGCACACTGATGGCGTATATTCTAAAGAGCAAGGCGAACACGGCTTCAAAGACGAGGGGAGGAGAGGTTCTTCTTCTTTTTTTTTAAATAAAAATGGATGGACGGAGCAGCGGCAGCCATATAGCCTGCGGGGAGCACTTGGAGAGAGAGAGAGAGGGAGAGAGAGAGAGAGAGGAGTCCCCGGAGGACACGACACACCGCTTCATTCAACTGTCGTTTGTTTTCTACCGGCCAACTATATATATATATATATATATATATATATATATATATATGTATACACCTCCTCGATTTCGTTCGGTGTATGCGTATAATACATACAGCCCACTTTTCTTCTTCTTAGCAGTATAGTAGTATAGTATAGTAGTATAAGAAGACACTTCAAGTGAGAGGTATCTCGCTTTGAAGCGAATGAAAGGGTGGACTCTCTGTTGTACACAGAGCAGAACAAATTTATTGCGTTTTTCTCTCAGCGAGACAAGTCGATTGTTTACCGGATGTAATAGACGCGAGAAAAGCCTTTTTGCAGATATATGTATAGATGATTCAAGAGAACAAACGACGAGTTTCTTCGCTACTGGTATGTAATTATACTTTTTAATGTTTTTTGTTCTTTCAATTGGAGATAAATATTGAGCGAGCGGTCGGAAAATCACGAAGAAAAACGAGTATATATGCCCAGGGGGGCAGAGGACGATGTATCGGAGTCGACGCGGTAGCCGTTTGAAAAATAAAAAAATCCCTCTACACCCCTTGGGATAGATAAGGGAATACATTGAAAGTATTTCCCGTTGTGCATTATGTGTTCTCGATATTTATGGGCCCAAGCCTATGAAGATGTGCACTTTGTTAAAAAAAAAGCTCGTGTGCATAACGAAATCAGTCATATAATAATACGCACTTTTTTCAATAATAATCTATATTCGGGTACCGCCGCGCAAGTATGTCAGTTTCGGATACAAGTCCGCGTGGACGGCGAGATAAATCATTTTAATTGCTTTAATTAACGTAGCCCGAGAGTATTATATATAATTAAAATGATTTACACATCGCGCGTGCCACCATCAAGCAACATTATATATAAAAACTATGCATATATACCGCAGCTCACAGAATGCAGTATTACGCGACATATCGGCCGTACCTCTATACATAAAAAATTACAACGTCGCAGACACACATTCATATATATATAGCGACTTTCACACCCGCGCGCGGCCTTACTTTTTGCCCTGCTGCACTCAGTCTCCCATAAGAATTTCAGGAGCATCGTCCTTCCACTCCACCTGCCGGTGTATACCTGCTAGCCTGCACCGCATGAATACGCAATACTCGCGCGCACGCGACCGCGTCTCTCTCTCTCTCTATATATATATATATGTATAAGAAAAATCGAGTAAAAAAAAAGAGAGAAGAAAGGAGGCAGCGCATAACCGGTAGCCAAGCGCTATACTATATCTCATTACTCGTGCATCGCAAGCGCTCTCGTCGTTGCTCGATGATAAACATTTATTCCGGGATTTCGCTGAGTTAACAGCCGACTTTAATGAAGACGCGCAGCTATACGGCGTTTTAGTGCCTCGGGCGGCCGTTTACCGCTTTATCGCGGACGATCATTTGCGCGGGGACGAAGTCGCTTTCTCTCGCTCTCTGCGTGTGTTTCTGCGACTCGCTTTTATCTACATCCCACGCAACTGCGGCTGATGCTGGTTAAGTGCGTGGTTCATGGTTTTTTTTTATTGGCTGTTTTTGAATTTATCTGGAGGACGGTGTGGGTGAAATAAGAGGGCGGAGGTGTCGGAGTTGATGAATCGTTGGGTTAGACTATTGTCGATGAGCGAACATGTGATTATGGATAGAGGTATAGTTTTGAGAAGATTTTAAAATTGTTTTTGGCCGGAGAAAAACGAAAAATTGTCAAATACAATGATAGCGTTGATATTTTTTATTGAGTATTTAGTATAAGATAATTATTAGAATGAAGTTGAACAGCAATTAATTTATTACGTTTATTTGAAAAATTGATCAATCAAAAATATAATTTTGATTTTTAATATTAGTTTACTATACGAAATTTTCTGAAGAATATTTTTTCTCCAGGACTCGTTCAGGAATTTGAAAAGTAAAATAAGACAAGGGCGGGTAATATGCTTGTAGTTATAGAGTTTGATATAAAAATTAAGTATCTGTGTAAAATTTGTTCATGAGTGATTTCCTTTATTAGGTGCCCTGTCACAATATTTTTGTTTAAAATGACCGTTTACTAGTGTATTAAAAGTTTTGAGCGTATATCGAAGAATCTCGCCAAGAAATTATGTAAATCTGGTCTTTCCGAAAAACTACATCAAACAAACATTTTTAATCATCTTATCTGATAAAGCTAATGGTCTAGCGAAAGGTAGATGAAGACCCCGTTAACATAGTCAAAGGAACCAGCATTTATGATTTTAAGATTCGCATTAATTATTTTGGCGTCGAACCCAGTGCTCCTATACAGGAGCTACCAAACCCCTTCTTGAAGTTTTAACGCAAGCCTTTCGTATAAATCTTTACTTATAACTGCGCACTTCGTCGCCAACTAGCAGTTTGGATAAGTTTTTTTTCCTAACTGGTTCCTGATTGCAGAGACGCCAATTTGTAAAAATCGCAATTTTCCAATCTTTTCGATTTTCCTTGTATAATATTGCAACCTTCTGCGCAAAATTTTACAATATTCAAGTGTTAACTTTTATCACACCGTTTTTAATTCACCGACTCCGCAACGGCTCATACTGAAGATATATATACTCCCCGATCGTACATGTACAACTGTAAAACGTCGAGGCAGAATTAAAGTTAACATAATTTTCAAGGACGTTAAAATTTTTTTGCAAGAATCATTACCGCCGCGGAAAAAGTGCGCGTTTAATTAACCAGTAACACCGTACACGTCCTCCTCTCAATTAAATATATACCAAGAAAGATGTCCATTGAGTAGATGAAAAAACTAGATGTACACTAGACAGGAATACGCAGCGGTGTCCGTCGAGTTCGTTAAATTAAAAACTAGCGGTCCGGCCTGGAGTATATAACGTAATTCGCAATTTTTTTCTCCACAGAATTGCAAAGTCATTATTAGCCAGAGAGGAAGTCGGGGACTCCGCCTAATCAAAACACCGAGTTATCTCGATCTACTTAAGCTCTGAGTGTGTGTGTGTGTGTGTGTACATAGGTGCAACTTCATAAAGTAACGAGGCCCAACCATTAACTCCCTGCAAGATGATGCTTCGCGACAGCAGTTTCAAGAATGACTGTATACACGTAAAGCCATGGAAGTTAGCGAGACGTTGATTACACGCGCCAGCTTGGAAGTTTCTCGCGCTGGTCGCGAGGAGGACTTTAATCCTGTTACACACAATGTGTATAGCCGAGTCTTTGAAGCTTCGCATATAATAGAGTGGATTGTTGGAATGTTTTTTTTTCAACCGCGGTTGAATAATTTTTAATGATATACATATACACGCAAAATGACGTGATTGATCCACTGGTTCGAAGTATGTACGTATATAGTAGTCTGGAAACTCGATATCATGGTAACCTAGGTCTCAAGTTTAATTAATCAGAAACTTGCCCCTCTCTCCATATATATATCTAATATACCTTTATGAAAGATGAAACGTAATATGAAAAACCGAGCGTGATATATATTAAATTTCATTCTTCGAACTTGCCCTTTGCATATATATATATATATATATATATATATAAGCTGTATCAAACAAACGACGCATCTGTATATACTTAAACGAAGTATAGCAGTAGAAATACAAACGCGATCAATCAATCCGTTCGAGTGTACTTCGTTAACTAATTTCCTTTGTGAAAAAGCTCTCATTAACCCGATCGAGAAAAATGCGCGTAAATCGGTTTTATATATATATATATATATATACAACCTTATTTTCTCTATACTATACACCCCACGGCTCGGTGTATTTATCGCGCGGACTTTTCTCCCCCTCGGCTTTCACTCTAATTGCGTCGAGTGGCAAAAAAAAACACACACCCGCACACACTCGATATATATATATATATATATATATATATATTGAATCTCATAATGTTGTGCAATGTAATCTTATTAGCATGTATTAATTTTTGTGACATTGTCATGAAACTAGTAATTAGACAAAAATATAGAATCTGTAGCATATGATAGATAATTTAGCGTATAAAGTAACAAATAACCCTGGTATAAGTCATTCAATTTCCTAGCCGGGACTGACCAGTGACAGATCATTTAAATGCAGTTACAGCATAAAGTCGACTGTTACTGGCTGGTCTAGGCTGGCGGGTTGAATGATTTCTACCGGGGATGGGTTTATACAAAATGTTAAAAAGATTATATATCACTGTTAAATCCCTACACAAATGAGGTAAACTAGAGTTGGGACGAAGAGAGTCAAAAAGGCTTTCGTAACCCAACCAAAACTTGTGTGCGAATGTGTGTAAGTGAGAAGGATAGTAGGATCTGAGTAAGGAAGTCCAATTTGGAGACTTGCTACCTTAAGAATGAATGAATTGTATGGAAGATTTAAGTATGGCTGGAGGTTATTGCTGTGTAATCCACAGCATAATTAACCAGCATTTTGTTATATTTCTTATTGTTAAACCGGACCTGCGAACAGGGCTCCTCGTATTCCTCTGCAGGATTTGCGACGTTATAGTGTGTTATTGTGTAAAATAATATTTACTCTGTACCGGATTGCAAATGTTTATGTGTAACTCTGTTTATATGTAACTCTGGAAATAAATAAATAAATAAATAATATACATATATAAAAAATACAGCTGCATCGATTTGTTATAGATATATCCGCGAGCCAGGAATTACCCCTTATATTATTGTGCGTCCTATTACCTGAATGTGTATATATATATATATATATATATATATATTCCACATAGATACATATGTGTATATACACACAGTCCCGTGTGTTATATTATATATTTGTCACGCAGATATAAAGGGCGACGCGTGCGACTTTGGCAATCGAGTGGCTTATCTCGTGTACGGAGAGCCGAAATATTTTCGATTCGCATAATGCGCGAGGATTTCTTTTTTCTTTATTCCTCTCATCTCTGTGTGCGTGCATGTGTGTGTGTGTGTGTGTGTGCAGTAGAGCTTTTTTCCACAACGCACACGTATACGAATTGGATTTTGTCGTGCCCCGGGTGTATATATCTCCCTCTCTGTCTCTTCGCGCGCATAGAAGGGCTGTTTTTCTCTCGCGCGCGAGCGCGAATTTATTATTCGGTTGTGTGTTTTATTTCCCGCGCGATAAGTGCGCATTATGCTGATTTATGGGCAAAGCGCGTGAGATAGGGAAAGCGAAATTTTTCTTTTAACGGCAGTCTCTATAATATATATGTGTATATATATATGGACTCGATGTATACGTATGTTATTATTGTTATGCATGTATATACAGAAATCTACGTATAATCGGCGCGCTGGATTAACTCGCGATAATGAAAAAAATTCGCGAATTCTGATGTCAGCCGGTTGGCTTTTTACGCGTTATTTAATTTCCGCGCCGCGCGCTCGTGTCCTTTTCCGTTTTCCGGCTTTTTAGAAATAACTGCCGCGGCTTCTCGCCCGCGCGCGAATTAACTCAAGCATTTAACGAAGACGCTATACTGTAAACTACTCTTGCTCTGCGGATACTTTTGGGCGACGTTTTTTATTATTATTATTATTATTATTATACGATACGCGCGCGCGCGAGTTCCCGACCTTATTAAAAGTTGGAAATTATTTCGCGTATATATAAATACACAAGGAGTTTGGTTATGTAAACTTTTGCGGCTTTCGATCAGTAAACTTTTATGCTATGCATATATATATATATACATATATTCACGCGGGCTGTGTTCCACCGAGAATTCGGGTGTACACAAACGAACAAAAGCTACGACCTACATATAAACAAACAGAGATCGAAAAATTTTTTTTAACACACCAGCTCGAGTAGATCAGAGAGCCCACTTGCTGCAAGTTCGAGCTCAGCTGAAACTGCAAGCTGCTGCGGCTCTCGAGATCATCTATATCGCATATAGCTCACTATATATATATATATGAGGAAACTTTCTAATTATCCGCTCGAGCGTTTGGCCCACGCGTATCGAGCTTCTGAGCAAAACTGAGAGCTGTCCGCGGAAGGACGTGTATATATACAATTCGTTGGTGTATATCACGTATATATACTACTATACCTACTTATATCTACTTATATATATATATATATATAAGTAGATATAGATGAACGACAGACGATTATGTGAAAGAGCTCAGCAGCTATATATAATAGACAGTTTGAGTATAGTATAGGTGAAGCGTGACCGAAGCATCGATACGAGGAAATGAAGTTTGCGTTTGATATTTCTCTCGCTTATTATTATATATATATATGGCGCGAATAGACCCGCCAAGTTAATTTCCCGATGCTCGCGCGCGCGCTTAAATGAATAGCGTTGAAAATTCAGACGTTCCGCTCTATCTCTCTCTCTCTCTTTCTCTCTCTCTCTCTCTCTCTCTCTCTCTCTCTCTGTACATACACTCGAATCACTCGTCGGGTAATGCAGTCTCGCTTGTATATATATATGTATATATGCCAGCAGGGAAGCTCGCGGGGTGCAACGTCATATTATGTGTGTTATGATTTTGTATAGGCATATATATGTATATAGAGGGGGTGGGGGGGGGGGCGCTCGACTACTCTCGCTGCAGCGCATTATGCTAATATCCATCTCGTTCGGCTCTGCGAGTATGTATCTCTGATATGCTAACAGATGCAGTTGTTTCGATGTACATATATATATCCAGATGATGCATATGCGCCGGAGATGAATTAAAGAAGTTCCGGACATTTTATGAATTTTCTGCGCAGAGAAAGGCGAATCAATTCTTATTGTATATTAAATGCTAAATAAGCGTCGGAAAAGCTATGAGCTATCGGTCGTTCTATATACGCGCGATATACTTCATAATTAAGTGAACTTGCAAATATACATATACTGCATTCACGTGATACATCAATGTCTAAGTCGCTCGATGGATGACTCGCGATATTTATATACGAGTTTAAAAAAAAAAGTTTCTCATATATAGCTAGCTGATAGCAATAATTTATTCCTTTTTCTCTTTATACACGATACGACGACGCGATGGATCATTCGAGGCGGTTGAAAAAAAAGTGAAAGTTAATGTGAATAACAATTACAAACGCGCGACGGGTAATCAATATATATACAAACTCCTTCTGTCCAGCGCACTTCGAAGCATAAAAAATCCAATAAATTCGAAATCCTCGCGTACATGAGTTTGCGTGCGTATGTCTACGCAGAAACGCGACACAGAAAATATTGCCTCGAAGAAATGCGTTCGATACATCCCGCGAAAAAACGCTCGCTAAAACAGTACGTAAACACAGCCACGCCTCGGGAGGAGATAGAAGACTTTGCGTCGTCCCTCGAATTCAATTTCGATTGAAAAACGAAGCCGCCGCGTCGTCTATACACACATATATATGCGTGCCTTTTATCCCCCGCTCACGCACACACACTGGATCTCCTTTATTTTTATAGACTGCATTCCAGTTTTTTTTTTATTTCATCCTCGACGGATCTACCATTTACAAAGACATTGGCCGCACGTATATGTATATATATATATATATATATATATATATGTATTCAGAGGTAACGCCTACGCTGTATATGGATCCCAGGCGCGAACAGCCAAATTCCACCCCTGCGATTGTGTCTGCTTCGGTAAAAAAATATATATACTGGGGGTAGTGAATTCTACCCTCGGTTATATAGTAAGGGGATGCTGTGTAGTCTGAGATGACCACTTGATTCGACTCGGCTACTTTATTTTTTGCAGCGGAAAAAAAGTTTACGATTCTCCCACGATCCCTTGTATATATATAGACCGAATTTATCGATATACGCTCGTTGTTAGGGAGAAAGGGCGCGTCTGTGTAGATAGTTTGCGAACGAATGAAAACTCGCTTTTCTGTTTCAGCGTGAATTATTATTTTTGTTCGTTGACCGCGTATATGCAAAATATATCCGTGCTTCGCTTGGCTATGAACATTATTGCGCAAATATATATTATATGCGTGCAGATGACTAGACGAATGGTAATTTCATTCGTTCAATATTATATATACAAGCTTTTGCAAACTATAGATATTATATAACAACAAACTATATTATATTTAAAGAAAATGGGATTCGTTTTGTAAATACAATACAAACCGAATAGTTATTTTTTTTTTCTTATTTGAATTTCGATGTGCTTAAAGATATAAATAAATTTATTATTCATAATATCGTCTTACGAAGCAAACTTCCAAAATGATCAATAAAATCACTCACAAAAGTAAATCCATCGTTCATCCCTCTCAAAACTAGCCATACACGCAACCGCACAATCGTCGGAAACGAGCTATTCGCTCGCAGTATATACGAGTACTCTCTAAATCTGAAATAGTGAAAATTGTCTAAATCAGTGAAAATACGATGTTTTTGCAGGTAGAATAGTGTCACTATTTCCAACAGTTGCGCACCATTATAACTGCAAAACAGCGTATTTTCACTGATTTAGAAAATTTTCACTATTTCAGATTTAGAGAGTATATACACTGAGAGAAGTATTTCTTTACCGTAAAGAAATCATTCGAACTTCATACGCTATTATTGAAGTTTAATTGCATTTTCTAGTATATGTATAATTAACTAAAAATGTAAACAAAAGTATTCTTCACATTAATGTATGATTTAAATGCAGTTATAAAGTTAATAAATTAAAAATGCTGATTCTTACCAGCAATGTAATAATGTTAACAATACTTTTGTTTACATTTTTAGTTAGCTGTGTACGCTGGAAATTGTAATTAAAGGTCAACAACAGCGTATTAAGTTCGCGTATTGACTATCAAGAAATCGTTTCTTCACAGTAAAGAAATACTTATCCCAGTGTAGAACAGCAATTACGAGCACGAAAAAAAAAGCGCAATCAAAGGCCTCTCGCTCTACACTGCCATAAGTCCAAAGCCAAGCTCGTTCGGTAGGCAAAGCCGCAAGGCCTCGAGATTAGTTTGGTAGCACACACACACGGTAAATCCAGACATACATACATATATATATATACAGAAACGCAGCGCGGAAACTCTTGCGTGCCTCAGAGGACCGCATTGTTAGTCGCTGGCGGCGCAATGATGACTTGGCTTCTTCAAACACCCGACCCGCGCCCACGCATACACACCTGATTGCGATTCTATATATATATATATATATATACACACACACATACGTGGATGTGTCCAGGCGGTACACAGCGCCGCCCATCAAACTTTGGGATAACAAGCCGCGTAATGGCCGGGGCAACTCTTCGTTATATAATCCAGTGAAGCAAGACATTCTGCAGATCCTCGGCTCTGTAGCAGAGATTGCACTCTCTCACTCGCCTACATCAGCTCCGAGTAGTGCGTGGGTGTCCTCTGCAATATTTGCCAGAGCGTTAATGCTCATTCGGGCTGTCGTTGCGTCGAGATCGTATATGGCGTTTAAGCTTATAGATATAGCCTCGGCCGATAATCCGGGGAGGGGGGGGGGGGGGGTCACCGATCGGCGCCGCTTCGCTAAGCCAGTTGTTTGCCGCGTTAAACTCTATACCGGCGCTGATACTGCTGCTACGCGGCAGATTTCCAGCGGAATGTGTGCGGCGAGATACGGATCGGCGACAATTTATTCCTTATGCTATTTATCGCTTGACTGGTGGTATGCGCTGGACGAATTCTACGTGGAATAATCAACGCCGAGAACAAAAACAAGCTGTTCTCTGAAAAGCTACTTTTTTTTCATCATCTCGCCACCTTGAAATTCTCATCGCACGCGATATAAAGCGCGCGAGTTAAAAGCCGCTTTTTTATACACGCCCCGACTGCAGCAGCAGCTCGCCTTTTCTCCTCGGTGAAATTCCGAGCTTGCAGACCGCAGAGCCTCGGCGACCGGTTAAAATCGGCTTATTTATTCCCTTGAACGCGCCTCGCAAATTAGCAATTAACTTCGCGGCCGCTGCTGTGCATTTTTTATACACAAGCCTTTAATATATCTATATATATATATATATATAGCCTTGTGTGCGCGCAATACTGCGCACACCTTCCCGATGCTGTTCTTCCCGTTCTGTCTTCCATTCGTTCGGTTATCGAGCTTTAACGAACGCCCGCCGAGCTTACATGCAGATGGTCTGCTATTGGTTCTATTTCTCTTCGTCGTCCGGTGTGTAACGTGAAATAAAGCCGGCGCGATCGGATTATGCGACACGCGGCCTGTGTTATAAACACGATGAGAGTGTACGCTTGCATCAGGAGCAGCCGCGGTTAATGCAGATTAAGCGGCGCGCGCAGCTTGGCCTCGATTGTTAAATGACGCGAGATATCCAGTTATACGGTTACGTGCTGTGTATGTATATATTGGTGATGCTGGGGGGGGGGGGGGCAGTGTTAGAGGTGTATAGCGAGCTGTGTTTTGTTAAGGGGATTGGCTTTTTTGCGTGTCTTTTGTTATGTGATGCGGTGTAAGGTTGTGAGATTCTTTTTGTAACAGGGTACACGCGATGGTTTGATTGAAGGTGATCTTTATGAAATTTTTGAAGAAAATTTTAATTAGATGAAGGTCTTTTCCATCGGTTTCCGATTTTAAGTATATTGTTCGGCGATTAGAGTGCACATTGATTGCTTTTTCGAAAAGTGTTGCGGCTAGTTTTGAAGGTATATGAAAAAAACACTCAATAAATAAAGTAGAAACTATACATGGTTTTACAATTTTCGAGTATTATTAATATACTCTAAACGTGCAGACGAATTATATATATTAATTTCAGCTCATTCGAACTTTGTCGAAAACTTTTGAATAACCCAAACGTTTCGGGCCACTCTTACTTACGACCTTCCTCAGGTACAAAAACAACATTAAACTTAAAACTTGGTGTTTTATTAGAGCCATGCATAGTTTGGTTACAACATGTGTATGCAGCTCCAACAGCCTCCAAAAAAAACGTCAAAATATGAACTCCAAAAATATTGTTCAATATAAGGTCGAAGTATCTGTAATGTAGAATTGCATTACAAATTTGATCATTTGAAATGTTACTATACCGTATACACTACAATTTAGGATAAATACAGTTTGTCACCTCTTTACAATACGGTATAGAAATTTATGATGAAATTTGTAGAAATATTTGATGATACATTTCTCTGCGTGAGCCAATCCCCACTTTACAATGATATGCATGAAATACTCGGGGAGAGCGCGCGAAACAAACTTCTAATTCCATTGGCGGAGAGAACCGCGTATATAACCAGCAGCATCAGCGCAAAATCCGAACTCGCTGCGAATTCGAAATTCCCTCCCTTCGCACACATACACACACTGCACATCGGCGCGTGTTTTCAAGTCAATACCAGCCGCGTAATTATATCAGACTCGCAGCCGCACAATTGCCGGCATCGAGAGCGAAAACGAAGCGAAAAATCGGAACACTCGTTTATCGCCTCATGCACGCAATCATCGAGCTCCCAAAGTGGCCTTCGTTCATATATATATGTATATTTCCGATATGTGCGCGCGCGGCAAAGGTTCCCTTTGTGTGTGGCTGTAAAATTGTATCATAAAATTCTTGTTTATTTCCGCGTATTTATACGATATAATAAAGTTTCAATATTGAAAGATCCAATCTACGCCCGCGTTTGCGCGCGCGATTTCGAATTAAAGCGATATATAACACCTTGCACTTTTTATATACATGTATAAATGTGGCACCGCTTTGCGCCGCAATTTTAAACAAGTCGCCGGTATATACGTGTGAAATGCTAAATTTTTTAATGGAGCATTCATGCAATTTTCACGCGGCGCAATTAGATCTACTTTAGCTTCGACGAAGGGATGAAGAGGCCGAAATTACCGCGCATATTCACGTGCAGCGCAAACTTTGCGCAGTAGTGAAGATATACATTTTGCAAAAATTGTTACACGTTCCCCGCATTAAACCCGCTCGTTCCCTCGCTTATTTCTTTTTTTTGCGAGCGCACGCAGGAGAGCAAAAAAAAATGAGCTGCTAGTGGAAAATGGGGTCACGGTCCGGGAGTCGTCTGAATTATGCAAGCCATCAGGCTGTCGTCATGTCAATGACGGAACAGGCGCATCAATAGCTTTACGCTACTCTTGGTGAAAGAGATGAAGTGCTGCTGCTGATGTAGATAGACAGCGAAAGAACTTTTATTTGGAAGAGTTAAATACTTTTTTTTGTGAGAATTTTCAACGTTTGCTGTGTATTCCTGATAGAAATGTGAGCGATAAATGTTTGCTAATAATTAACTAATTTGAGCAAACAAGCAAATTATTTATTAACGAATCAGTTGAGAAATTGCTACGTTTAATAGTTGCTCATATCTGGCTTGTTAGCTAAAATTAGCAAATATTTCTTTCATGGATAGTTAAATGGAGAAATTTGAGGTTATGTATTGTCAAAGCAATTGACCCAAATCTACGAGACTTTCTTGAGCTTTTAGGTTACATTATAAAACTATGCTACACCCTATTGGAGCCCTGTTAGTCGGCATTGCCCATAACGGGATTCAGGAGGTGCGCTGCGTAAGTTTTGATTGGTATAGAGGTGATAATCGTTTGTAGACGGTGTCTAGCTGTGCAGGGTCGTGAATTATAGGAACAAAGCGAACAGGTGTGATAATTGACGGTATCTGAACCAAAAGTACAGAGGACACTTTCTAGAACTCGTCATCGATGACCACGAACCAATAGATGGATACCGATTTTTGGGTTATCACAAGTATTCGTATCATCATCAGTCCATATATATTGCACCTTCCCAAATGTATTGCCGTGTTGAATTAGAAAAGAAAACAATCTACACGAGTAGAATTATTTAGTTGTGGCCGACGTTTCGGAGGCTTTATCCTCCTTTTTCTAACTCTTTTTATTCAACAAAAAGGAACGGAAATTGCCAATAAGATCAAAATAAGTATTATTATTCACGTATGTTAAAATAAACAGAATCCAAGTATTACACAATTATCCGTAAAAGTACATCGTCGAACATGGATACCAAATTAAAGAGAAGCTGAAAAAGTGATGATATAAATTTAAAAATCTGTGAAAACTAGAAATGGCAATTGAAAAATGTAAAAAGTCAAGTTAGACTCACATGCAGGAGGAAAAATTATTTAATGTTATGGGCCGAGGTATTGTGTGATCGAAAGACGGAAAGACACTGAGTTTGAGTAGCACTCTCAGGCAAATGAGTATAACGGAAAAGTGTATCAAAGTGTATCTAAGATAGTTACCAATCCTATCATCTTACTGATGAGCCCAGCGGATAGCTCTAGGCGAAACATGCATTTTGTTTTCATATTTTTAATTTCTTAACGTTTAAAATTCCATCTTATTTAATTTACTCTGTGGATAATGTTTCTACTTAATTTTTTTAATTGTTTAATGCTTTTGAACAGTGAACAGTGCGTATATTTAATTTGAATTTCGTAAATTTTTACATTAAGAAGCAACTGTAGATACCTTCACCTAAAGGCATAACATAACCTCATAGCTTTCCCAAATATGTGTTTACTCCTGTTGATTATTTATTTATGCAAAAATAAATTCACAACAGGGTTAAGTAAGTGAAAATTTATTTATAATAGAACACTAAGATATAAGTTGCAAGTTGTAAGTATGCGCTTTACACTCGACAACTGCTCGGAGGTGAAGGTTCGAGACTGTTAATGTTACTTGGAATCAATCAATAGTAGAATAAGTATAAAGTAGACAAATGTATTTGTGAAAAAAGATACAGTACATATTATGAAGCGTCTACAGTAGTCTTTCTTTAGATGACCGAATTTTCCATAGTTGAAACAACCTTGCTTATCGTTCTCGGATTTATTCGTTGACCTCTGCTGCTCCCTTTTATCAAAATTTCTTTTAGTCACTAATGTTACTGTTGTTTCTTGCTTTTTCTCATCTTCTGCACATCTAGACTCTTCCGTTATCAGCCTGGTAGTGAGACTATCTAGTGTTTTCTTTTTCTCGTCCACAGAATCCCACGCACTGTGAAAGTGATTAAATTTTCTCGGCAACGTAGTCAAGATTCGAGTGATTCATTTTTGCTGGCTAGCTGCTCTAACTTTGATAGATTATGAGCGACACTTTCAGATTCTTCCCATTTAAAATCAAAGAACTGCTTGTGGACCATATTTAGATTTTCTTCGGATTTCATATCGTAAACTGCATTCAATACGACTGACTACTATTCTCGGCTGAGGGAAGCAGTATACCTCGGAGACGCTGTCTCAACAGCTGATGAGACGGAGCTGCCGATATCCAGATATGCAGAAGAATAACAAAGACAAAAATGGGCTAACCGCCGCATGCGACTCATCTGAGCGTCATTAGATACGTAGTCTCCGAAGTGCTTTTATGGGTGTTTTTGTTTCATAACGGTGTCGATATAGCTGGCCCTAGAATATCGATGATATGTTGTTCGTTTAAACGGTTGCCTGTATCTAATGGAGTCTCAGCTCTGTTGTTTTTGATGTGTGCTGAAGCGCCTTTAAATAAAAGAAGTTCGATCGCTCTTATATTACGACTCTTCTACTTTCTTCAAATCACTTTGCGTCGTAAAAATAAGTAATTCTCTATTACTTATGCTCAATCTTCTAGCACGTTTTCGCTCTTCGATAATCATCTCTTCTTATTGATGCTGTCTTTAGATAGAGAAATGGTTTCGATTCTGCACATGGCAAACTAGTTTATTTATTTAAAGTAGTTTGACCTTATATCCTCAACCTATACTCTCTTCTTTTTGCCTTCAAGAGTGGAAGTCTTACGTACTAATTTACATATATTTTTTAACATTAATTTTTTATAATAAACACATATTGTACTTAGATATAAATAATATGAAGCTTAAAACTTAATATAAAGAATGCGTACACATTAGTCTTAAATAATAAATAACTAATTATAATAATAACCTATAACTATAAAAATATACTTAAAATATAGTGTAAATACAGAGAACCAACCTCTAAGTATAAGTCAAATGTTCGAACTAGTATGTATAGTATAAGCGTACGGTTATCACATCTAAAAAAGGTTTCTTCAGCTCCGCCTAATATGCCGAAAGAGCAAAAATCTCAAAAAATGTTTATAAGAAAGAAAAAAACATACATCAATAATGCTAGACTTAATATGCCGAGAGTAAGTTAGAAAAGAAATATTGGAGAAGAAATATTTTCGCTATGCAAAGCCAAACTTTTCCAATACAAATCTAAAAACGAAAGAAACAAAAAACTATAATAAACATAAATCTCCCTTGGCCTATGTATTATCTCAAAAGCAATAATTTCCATTACCCGAAAAAAGTAACGCTATATCGCGGGCACGCAAAACTTCCAGCCAAAAGTTGTTTTGGAATTTTTTCAATATTTCACGCTCACCATCAGATAAGCTCCACTTCTTTAAGTAACTCGCAGCCCCTCGCCAAACACAAAGATCGGACGATGCCCCTGCTTTCGCATGAGAAAGAAAAACACTCGTCGCTTCCCAATACAACCCCGTATTTATATAATACAAATTTAACAAAATATATCCGATTGCAAAATAGGAGCTTCTCCGAAATTCCTTCAGTGAATAACCGAAAGCTCAGCAACACCCGAGCCGCTCTTTGAAGCAACATCACGCGCCAAGAGAGGGGGGGGGGAGAGTCACAGGTGAAAGAGACCCGGAAAAAGCAAGAGAAAAAAACAGCCAACGGAAGATCGTGACTACTGCGAGCGATGCTTAAGTAAAGCGCTTTTTGTGCGGATCGAGAAATGAGACGAAAAAAAGCTCGTCGGTTCGAGCTATCGAAACTTTCTTCCGGTACTATAGCTCTCCCTATGGATTTTCATCGTACTTTTTCGCGCGTCGAGTTCATGCGCCTTGTTTGTCGCTTGCGAATTTTTTCTCTCACACACACATACTGCACCGCGAAAAGTTAAACGGATAGCAGCAGCAAAGTTTCCGAGGATTAAACTTGCGGACGAGAGAGAGAGAGAGAGCTTTCGAAATTTTCGCAGCTGCTTATAACGCGTCCTCGCGGAGATTACACTTATATATACGTTTTGCAAATTCGGCTACTATACTGCAACTATATTTTCGCGGGAGATTGAATCGCGATATTCTTTCTTTTCGCGAAGATATATATTATTCGCGTGTTTGAAAGCAGTTGGTGCGCAAGAATATAAAGCGATATATATATATATATACAGCTGCGGAATGTAGCATTATGTTTGTACACATCGAAGCATATATATATAACGTTATGTATGCTTCTGAAGGACTTATATATATATATATACACGGGCGATGCATTCGGAGTCTTCGAGCCAGAAAACATCGAGATTCATCGAAGTTTGGAGCCCAAAAACACTCGCCAAGCTCGCGCGTGTGTTGTACACGCACGCACACACACACACACACACCAATTGAGAGAGAAAAGTCGCACAAAGAGAGAGGGAGTAAAAAAAAGGCTAAAGGCCGAAGCTTCTGCTGCAAAATACACACACACACACATGCACAGAAAACTTTGGGGCTGAAAAGCGCGCGAGAATAAAGCATTGAAAAAGAAAGCGCATAAATTCCACGTGCAATCGACTCTCCATTCACGCGTAAAGTAGCGCATCCCTTCCCAAAGTCCGAAGCTCTCTCGCGCCGGAGCCTAAAGTCCGCGAAAAAAGGCGTTTCTCTCTCTCTCTCTCTCTTCGTCGACGATCGCAGCAGCTCGAAACTTTTCCGTCCACTGCAGTAGAGAGAGAGAGAGAGAGAGAGAGAGAGAGAGAGAGAGAGAGAGAGAGAGAGAGAAAAGGAAGAAAATGCAGAGGTAAAAAGCTTAGCTTTTGTCGTTATACCGCGGCTTGATTGGCGCCTGTCCAGGCTATCGATAAATTTCCTCGGCACCACACACCCACACACACACACACACTATGGAAGGACTGCGAAGGGGATTAGATCGCGCGTACGTATAGCACCGAGAGAGCCAGTAGACCGCATTGGCGGCTGCGGTTATTTCGACAATGCCTTTGCTTCCCTCTCTCTCTCCGCCGACGTCCTCCATGCGTATATATGTATATCTCTTATCGTGTCCTTTTCTTCGGCGCTATACTGCCACTGACGTAGTAGCAGCAGCACTAGGGCGAAGGAGCAGAACATGTCTCTTGTACCAATTTTACGGCCCCGCTTTTATGGCCGGCGATTATTCTTCCGAGCCTAGCCTTAATATATATAGATATACCTATATATATATATATATATATATATATGTATATATAAGTGTGTAGGTGCACTGCGCAGCAGCAGCAGCAGCAGCAGCAGCAGCGCCAGCAGGCTGCGTATACGTTATAAATACATCAATTTGTTTTAAGAGAGTCGTGAAATTTTGAGTGTCTAATCTCGCGGCCCTAGGAGAGATTATATATATGTAGCTGCATTGTGTGTGTGTGTGTGTGTGTGTGCGTGTGTGTGAAAGAGTGTTAAGGTCGATCGATGATCGATGGTTTGTTGAGTCTTCGTTTGCTTCTTTTTTTTTACGGCCGAGCGATGGGATAATGCAATGAGGGGTCGGATTTAACGGGCTAGTTTACGGCGCGGGAGCTGCTGCTTTTTACTCGTGTAACGGATTTGATTGGCTGCAGGGGAGAGAACACGGTGAGAAATTATCGAGAGGATATTTATGACTCAGTCGACACCTGTATTCTTGGGAAAAAATGAAATATATAAAAAAGAACCGTAATTAAACTGACGTCTTGATTTTTTTTTATTGCGGTGAACTTTTTTTTCGTACGTCGTAAAAGCTTGAGATTTATGTAGCTGACGCGTTGATGACCGTTAGACAAGTCTACTTTTTCTGAAATTTCATGTCGAGTGCGTCAAATAATTTGATTTTACTTTTTAAAAGATGCGGCCTTAGCGGGTTTGTACATATGATTTGGGTTGGCAAGAAGGCTCATGAATATTTTCGATCTGATTAGGGTCTCGAATTTCAAAATGTAAGATCAAGATATGATATACTACTACATAATATAAGCGTGTCAAGACTTTTCGCATTATCAAGATCGAGTTTTCTGAAAATTCAAAATTAAGCTGTGTACTATAATTAATGCTCTAAACAACTTTTTAGTCTTTTTTTATCGCAATACTTTTTTAACAATTTTTTTTACAAAAAAATTTTCTTTAATCAAATGCAAAATTTATCCAGGTTTATTCAACAGGATACTTTTTAATATAATATTTATGAGAAACTTATTGGATTGGAAAAGTCCATTTTCACAACTAGCTTTACAATGTACCATTAAAGTTTTAACGCAAGGATCTTTTGCTAGAATTCTGACTTCATTACGAACTTTGGCGAATCTTCGTTCGAATTAAAGGTCTAATCCTCTATTTTCATTGCACTTTGAAAGACCAAGACAGGACTTTACGTGTCAAGAACTTTCGAGACTAAGGTGAGACTTCAAAAATCTCGTTTTGTCTTTATCTCGTGCAGCCCTAATTAGTAGACAAGTATTAATTGCTGACTTGTGCGTAAACTCATAAGAGGCTTTGGCCAATTTACCTTTGATGACATTACATATTACTACATCATTATATTCAAAATTGTTGATGAACTATTAGTATAAGGTAACAGGAATATCTTAAATTTTCAAAAACCAAAAGTAATTTTAGTTTTCTCTTTAGACTCCTAAAAACTATGTTTTGGTGGGCCATACCGTGATATCTCTGGAATTAGTTTTGTTTTTCAGTTCTGAATCCGGGAAAATAAGCCTGTTTTTGATCGATTAACGTGTTCCTCGACTTTGCATCGGATTTTCGCTTTTCGAAAATTAACATTACTTCGGTCAACTTCTTTTTACGAAACCCATTAGTTTAATCTTGAATTTATAAAAATAAAGTCCCCTCAACGTCGCTCAGCCTCCTGAAACTCGAAATTAACGCGTTACACAACAAATTATTAAGATAATCCGATATACATCCTACATAAGTACACGCCCGGATAAATTGCAAACTCGGTCGTCGCATAACGTTTCCCCGAACTCCGCGCAGCCTGTCCGCAAAACACAAAACAAACTTTCCAAAAAACAATGAGCTCTCGCGCACAATCAGCTCGCCCGAAACATCCCTCGCATTTTCCATTACAAGCTCTTGCGAAAAAAAAAATCTCCCCGCTTTTTGCGAGCGATAAAAAGCGCGCAGCAGTACATAAAGAGCGAAAAAATAGCGCGCGCGCGCGCGATTTACAATCAAACGGCGAGCTGCACACGCGAGAGAATCAACATAAGCTCGTGCGCTTTATATATCTCATTCACAGCTGGCGGCGCTAGCCGCAGAGACTGCATTTCAAATGAATCAAACAACGGGCCAAATGGAGAGCATTGTCCGTATAGACAAACGTCCTGAGCCCTCCCCACCCACGCGTTTGGCCCTTTTTTTCGCACATCTCATTCTCTCCCTCTCTTTCCCAGGACCTTTATCCCGTCAAAAACGGCGCAGCGACATAAAAAATCGACGCCCCGAAACAAAGCACCTTCTGCAGCAGCAGAGGTGAAATATCGCTCCCGACAGGGATCGCACCTCGCCTGCGTGGGTGTATACACACGCGTATACAAGTGGGGGGGAGATGAAACTGGGACGTGCTGCACAATGCATGTATATATGTATTCGATTGGAATCGCCGGGTCGACATAATAATCACATATCTCTGGCCACTTCAATTAATGGCGCGCGGCGATTAGTGGAGCTCGCGAAATTTTGCATCAGCTGCCGAAAGTTACGATGAGAGAGCCGAGGGAAAATCGAGAGAGGTATGCGGATGCTCAATCAACCACGACAAAGGCAAACACAGCCAGAGGGAGTAGTGGAAAATTAATTGTCACCATTGCATTCGGAATGAAGCCGCTGATTCTGTCAGCTCGTGTCGGCGGCGCGGCTCTTTGATTCGATGCGCCGTATATATACACACACACACGTGTATGTATATATATACAGGTTCGTAAATATGAAATTTCGCGCGCAGTGACCGTTGCTTTTTTCGAGTTTTGCGTTCGAGAGGAAACTGGATTATATGACGCCGAATTCGCAATTCAGCGTATGTACGTGTAGGCAAGTTTTCCGCGAAGCGATGACAGCGAGCGCTCGAGCGGGAAAATTAATTCGAAAGCTAGTTCTCGCGAGTTCGGAAAATTGTTAATAATTCATTCGTTTGCCCTGTTTAATAATGTATCGATGAATTATGCCTATATACGGACGCTCGCGAGAGGAAGAGAGAGAGAGAGAGAGAGTCGAATTACACGCCTGTGCGCGGACTGCTTTTGAAATTAATCAGCTGGACGGAGGAATTAAAGGGCTTTGTAGTTTTAGCATGAAAATTGTATATTTCTCGCGGCTGCGCCCAGTGTGTGGGTGATTATACGCGAGAACGTTTTCCAAGAGCGCGTCTCTGTTGAACTGATGAATTTATCTTTCGATTGACCGAGTATAATCGAAACTTATTGGTCCATGCCGCAATTTGATTGTTTTGCGAATTCATTATTGATGGGATAGCTTGTATAAGTATAACCGAAAAGTACATTCGGATATAATACTGAATTTATTTCGTCGAAATATGTTTGTAATGGTGGAGTAATTCAATTCGAAAATTAATGAATTCGGGGATTTCAAACATTCTGAAATAAGTTTATGAACGAGCATTTTGAGGTATTTGACATTTTATCATAAGATATATATTTATTATAAGCACAAATTGAACTATAAGTTTAGGTTAATTCGTTAAATCTAATGCTCATACATATAAGTACTACATATAATGAAGCCTTAATAACTGGAGATAATGGTTCACCGTATGTATATATATACAGTTTAGCAACTAATGCTCTACAGTTAATTAAATCGTAATTATCATACTTGATGAGAACAAGTATTCATAGAATTCAAGAGATTTATTCACTATACCTAATTACAGCACTAGCTGACTCGATAATCGTAGTTCTCAACCCTGACGTTTTCCATAACAATGAAAACATACATCTCTTCAATAAACTGGATATCCGCTAAGCCGCAATTACTTTCTGGCATCGAATTCAATTTTTAATTTCGTATCGATACCGTCGTCGATCCTCAAAAGAGTCATTCGAATTGATTTTACATCCGATTCCATCAGTCTAGGATTCGGATTATTATACCTCTATATATATACCCTCGAAGTACGGGATTACCGTTTATTAGCGGTTACTTCAACTCGAATAATTCAAACCAAACTGAAAATCAATCAGCCCGACTAATAATTTAGTTACTATATATACATATGTATACACTCAAGCTGCAGCAGTCTGGAATAAATATTTAATTATCCTGATATTTCTCTGTGAATCCACTCTACACTGAGCCTCAGTAAATTAAGGAGCTAACCGGAGAAGTGATCGACACCATTGTATATATATATATATATATATACATACATACTCGCATCGATGTCGCAGCTGGACACGAATCGTCGGCCTCAATAAATCTGATTCCAAATGAAATCCCTATATAGCCATCGAGACACCTGTCGAGTTATGTCGTCACAGGCCATCTCGAGGCTTTATTGAGCGCACGTTTATATCGGAGAGAGAGAGAGAGAGAGAGAGACGCTGCGCGTGTAGCACTTTGGATTATTTCACGCAAATCCAGGCCCTTCTGAGCTGCCGCGTAATGCTTCAATAGCTATATATATATACATATACGGTTTATGACGCCCGCGAGCGCAGTACAGCGCGCGAATTTCAATCTCTTCTCTGTACGCAATATAGCATTGTATATATACAAGCTCTTGTTTACAGGCGCGAGTATAATGATCAGGTTGATAATTAGCCTGGCAATTATTTCGCGAACTATATTGAATGCTTTGTACGTATACACTTTCGAGCTTGCGGCAGTTAATATAATAGATCGAGCGTGATTAGGCCGCGCACCTTCGTGCGGCTTTATATACAATGGCTGCGTTCAGTACGTGCGAGTCAAATAGCGTTGTTTGCTGATGTGGCTTTATCGAGTCGAAGATCGTTTAAATTTCGATTCGCGGTTTAAGAATCCACGCGTCAAAGTGACGGAAACGTATGTCGGCGTGTGTACAGATTCAATTTTTGAATTTCCCGCGCAGTGAAGCTTTCGCGGACTTTATATCTAGCGAGCTTTTTTGCAAGTTCCGAAAATAAAAAGCCGATGTATGCCACAGCGAGAGAGCCAAGAGCAAGAGACAACTTTCTCGCAATATTCAAAAGGCCGCGGAATAATTTTTCCATAAACATCGCTCGCCGAGAGAAAGAAAATTTTGGCATCGCTCGCCGTTCGCGAGCTTATATTCCCACTTGCCCCCCCCCCCCCCCCCCCCCGACATTGAACTGCTTAGCTGGTAACGTAGTGCGGGCTTCGTTCAGCAATTTTCCAAAAGTGCCCCTGTCGTACATATAATAATTGACTCTTACATTTGCGAGGAAAGGAGGGAACGCTGATTTTTCACTCTCGTAAAAATGCAGTCGGCTCTTAGGCTAATGCGAAATTATGCAAGCTCGTCTCGTTCGCCGCGACAGTCGACGGATTTATGCGGATGTTTGAGCGGATGTGTTGTTATATTGCTTTCTCAGTTGCTTCAGCTCGGACCGAGCTGTGTAATAGTAAAAAAAATAGAAGTATAAATTAAATATACTGAATTAAGAAGTAATGTAAAAAACAAAGGAATCAGTGTCTTCCTAAAATTAACAAAACGGTTAGTTGTAAGAATTGTAGATTGCTTGAAGAGTTGTAAATGAGTTGAAGACTCTAAAATTAAATAAATTAAGTATAAAGAAGTATATCATAAAATGGCTAAGATATTAGATATATATATATATATATATATATATATATATATATATATATATATATACTATGAAAAAAAATGAAATGTTAACAATTAACACAAAAGTGCAATTGCCAAATTGGACGCGAATTTAGATTGTAAGAATGATTATTCAGTGTTTAAGTATTAGTTATACTGGACCTATGTACAGGTAACTTGGTTTACCTCTATAGGAGGCTAGTTGCATAAATAAATAATAATAAATAAAAATGGGCTGTCAAATGGTGCCGCCAAGTATCCTCTAAATATTAGAGTATTTGGAGCAAGAGCAGAATATATTAATGCCACACTCTAATAAAAGATTTATTAACTTTTTATCGCTGTAATTGCTTTTGTCTTAGATGTGTGAAAAAGATAAAAAGGTACATTGTTAGGTGATTTAGAATTCTGCATTTTGTCTAAACTTAATTCATATATAGAATGAAATCTAAAAATCAATACATTAAATGTACGCGCAGTTGTACTTTGGTTTGCTTTTTTCAGAGATTAGCCGAAGAGATTAAAGAAAATACTGAGTTTTTTTACATTTTCGTAAAAGATTTTTTTTTATTTTTAAAAAAAAATAGAAATGTTTACGCCGCGTATACGTATTGCAATAGATTGAGTTTTTAACCGTATGAAATAAATGAAGCTGAACTTCACATTCCAGTATAGTCCCAAATCGAAAAGATCCACCTTTAAGCAGCCGGTATCCAGGGTACTTTTTCCACTGAAAATACTTCGGAAAAAATCCGTGTGATTTTACCGGGAATCGAATCCTCGACCGACGTTGTTTCCGTGACTAGCACCTGAGACTAACAACGGAGCCAACCAGCCAATCTGCAATAAGAGTAGTTATTTTCTCGATATATTAGAAGCCAGCGAATAACATCAAACCAGCCATAAAGATGTTGACTATGTAACGTGATGTGCTGTAGCTTATTAGCAAAAAATAAAAATGTCCTATTTTTCACGGTGTATATTCTGGATTATCAGCATCGGATAGCAGAGTTAGAAAAGACTACAAAAATTACCATATTTGTTAAATCAAGAAATTTAAGGTAAAAAAATTTTTTCTTTTCATAAGTATGATACTTTACAAATAAAATCCATAACCAATAGTCATGTAAACAGAGAAATAGAATTCAATAAGAAATTAAATATGTTTCAAAGATTTATTTCAAGTGTACAAATGATTTAATGTACATTTTTTTGCAAACCACAGCTATTTCAGAATTTTTGTGTTCTTTAAGTGACAATAGACAATGACAGCAAATCAAAACGAAGTTAAAGAATGTATTTCATTATTCATCAAATTCTTGAGAGATATTATAAGAAGTCTCCAAACTGTTCTAAAACACGCCTGCAGACGTTATATAACAAAAATGATTATCTCCCGAAAAATATTAGTTAATACTATTTGTTTACTTATACATATAATTTTGTATTTTCTTTCTAATAACTTCTATCACAAAAACAAAACTTGATAATATGTGACCAAGCAGTAGTAAATAAATCAATTTTATCATGATGGACTGCTCATTATTATCAGAAATTTGTTTTTCATTAGAATCACTATATGCTAATTCCTCAACTTTATTCTCATAACTTCTACTACGACTTTGAAACCAAAATATAGGAATTCCAGATTCTAGTAGTCTTCTGATTATTCTTGAAAATGCTTTCGCATATGGTGAATATTTTGGAAGCACAAAACAGGCTAAATAACCGGACAGATTCTCTTTCACTTTGCTTATAATCCATCCGTTTTGAGGATTGGAGAATTTTTTAATTATCTCTTCAATTACAAAATTATCGCTTGTGCATGTATTAATGACATTATCTTTAGCGATTTCATGTACACATCTTCCTGTAATTGGTACTACTGTAATGTTTTCGGATGTAAGTAAGTCAAATCTTTTCATATATGCATGAGAATCGTTTGCCACACTCATATGAATACCTGCATCGATTACGTCTTCCACAGTGTTAAAAACATAATATTTTTTTTTATTGAAACCTACTTTGATCATATATTCAAGGACTTGCGCTGAAAACACCGCTGATATAATAATAAGAAATATATACAACATCTTGTCTACTAATAATTGTGGTTTAAAAGGGGTTGTAAACCCGATTACAATCATAACAATATTGTACGTAGATGCGAATTGGCTTTCAGATCGATGTAGACGCATGCAATACTTGGTAAGGACTATAATAACGAACATCATGGTGAAGCCTAGAATCAAATTCCAGGGAACATGTGCTATATTATATCCATATTGCTTTATGGCCATATTCATAGTTGGTCGGATCACATTATAAGGGACAGCTGTAAAACCTTGTACTCCTACAACACGTAAACTGTTCATGCAGAAATCAATGTTTTTTGATTCTAGAACCAACGTCCTATTGACAAATATCTTAAATGGTATCGGATCAACAATATCGATGATGAAATTCAAGGTTTGAGCTACTGCTTCCAGCACCATAGATTCCGTATCAGCAAAAGCATCGGAAAAAGAACGTACCAAGCTGTTATGATGATTTGAACGATAACTGGCCTTTAAAACATATCCATGTAAGTTTTTCAATTTCTCGTTAAACAATTTACGGCTTTCAAACAGAGGTACCACTTCATAAGAGTCGTTGAACGGATTGTACTGGTGAATCAATATATTCAGCTGTTCTGTGGATAACGACGTATTTAATTGTTTGCTGCAACTTGCCTGATTGATTACTTCTATTATTGTCACATATAAATAATTTACTTCTGACCAAATATGCTTGAAAAAGAGTCGAATATTAAATGTATTATTTCTATTTATGAAAAAAATCAGTATATAGGGTTTGGAGCCTTCGATCGGAAAGTTCTTACTTAATAAATTTAAATTTTCCATTAAAGCAAGCTTAAAACTTTCGAAATTATTGCATGAATCCAAGAACATTATATGTAATGCACTATTTTTAAAATTTAAATTCAAGTCTGCTATTAAATTAGCTGATGCATTTTTAAAATGAACGACGCAAGATTTGATTTTCGTCAAAATTTTCTGCATTATCAACGAAGATTCCAGTGATATTTCATTTGGTGATGGTATCACAAATGTTGTACGCTGCACATTTATTTCGTTAAACATATTATTAACAACGCGATCAGTCCAATTCCGCCGGTTTAGGGTTATCGCAGGCATTACAACGAAAGCTACCAGGATATATAATAATCGTAACATTTCACGCTAACAATTTCTATAAATTTAATTGTTGGATAATACTTGGATAGCAGACCGATGTCTGCATGTACAGCAAATAAAGCAAACTGAACTCGCTGGAAGCCCAATCCAATAATTATGGATCGTTGTGGTCGCTTTTCTCTTCGATTAGTGCCAAAGATTAAAAAAAAAAACATTATCAGTTCATTTGGAATTCTGGCTAAACTCAAACCATATAGGAAATGCAATCTAAAAATCGATATTGCGTGTTACACCTTGAATATATACATATTGCAATAGATTCAGTTGTAGTTTGGTTTGTTTATTTACTTTAATACATTTTTGTGAAAGTTTTTTTCTTTAATTAACTGCTACTATCAGACTTTGAATATATACATATTACAATAGATTCAGTTGAACTTTGGTTTGTTTATTTACTTTGATAAATTTTTGTGAAAGATTTTTTCGTTATTTAACCGCTATCATCAGACTTTGTGCATAAATGTGGAGTACTCTTAAATTGAATCGCATTAATGACATTTATTTCCAGTTAATAAATCAATGCCCCAAGAGGAAGATCAAGTGAAAAATGCGCATATCAATCCTCCATAAGCATATTCGTATAAATATGAATTTCTTCAAAGTCGAGCTCTCAATGTCTATAATACATATTTTATTATAAAACACGATGCAATATCGGCAATATAGACCATACAAAGGCAATATGCATTAATCAGGAATATTCCGCACAAGAGTCTTAATGCACAGTATTAGCAGTATGAATAGCTTATTATACACGCGTAGCCTCGCACGCGAAGAAACACCGTGAATTATAATGCCTCGACTCGACTCGAGAGTTTATATTGTTGGCGACGAACAGAAGACGCGTTGAAACAATGGTCGTAGCGCGCAGTTCAACGCCGCGGCTTTATTCCGTCGCGGATTGACGTAACTTTTGCCAGCGCGAGCGCAAATACGCGCCGAGCATATGCACGTCGTGAATTTTGAAAAACGCGCGCGTGTACGTCGTGATGAATCAACTCCGCGACTCGATATATACATATATACTTTATTTATACGCTTCCTCTGTATACATACGAGAGTCGTAAATATTGATGAAAGCCATAAGTAAAAAAACTTTCCTCGGATAGTTACCCTCGAACATAATGCCCGCGTATATCCCCCGACAGTACACGCAACGATTCACCATAAATTTCTCCTGGAAAAGAGGAACGAAAAAATCAATCTACCTAAATCGCTAAGTCTCACGCTCCCGATTACGTCCTCTCGAGCTTCGTTTACAAAGTCGCCGTTCAGTCGTTGTAAGGACAAAGCTTTTGACGAGTATACCTCGACGCAGTTGTTACAGTAAAAACAACAAAGTTATTCCTACCTCGCAATTTCAATTTTCTCTATAAATTGCCTCTCTCTCGCGTGATAAATTTTCATCCTTCGCTTATTTTTTTCTTCTCACACACACACATAAACACACACTCGGCGAAAACACAGCAATAAAAGCATATTTATTTGAAAAAACTCTAGTCCACCCCAAAAAACAGCACAGCCAAAGGATCACCTCAAGACCCGGAAAACCAAGGACACGAGATGTCTCGCTCGATGATACATCGTTCTATCCAGCGGTTTGAGCTTTCTATTAAGATAATCAGAGCCGTGACTGGGAATATAGAGCAGGGATAGCACAGCAAAACACAAGCGTCTCTTTCGGCTATTTGTAAGTATATATACACACACACACACACAGAGAGAAAGAGACATCCTGACACGGGGGACTCGAGCCCGCCGGAATTATTCAGTCGCTAATGCATCGGCCCTCGCGCTAGGTTCAGAGATAGAGAAAGCATCGGGGGCGTATATAGAGAGACACATGGGGAGAAAAGTGACCTTTTCGTCGGTGGCGGCGGCCAGTTGACAGGGAGGATTTATCGTCCTCCCCTCCTATTTTGTCTGCCTCAGAGGCTTCCTCCTTGCCGCGCGGAGTATAAGTCTCGCTTTTTCGACTCTCTTATATGTATATATATATCTTCCACGGCGCTGCCGCACGCGCGTGTCTATGCGCATACATATATACATATTCGCGAACGCGGCGAGAAAGAGACAGCGCCGCGAGTTTGAATCATTCAGGAGGCCGCTCGCGAACACTGCGCTCCGAGAAAATATTCATTCGTCACGTCTGTCCGCGGTCTTATCTCGGTCGTCTCGCCGCATACGATATATATACACGTGTCCCTCTCCCCGGGCCGCGCTAAGAGAGTCATATCGCACGAGCCATTGAATTTTCCCGGAGCTTTAAGGGACGCCGTCCAATCTGCCGAGATATAAATATCGGGCGATTTTTATCCCGGAGCGTGCCAAGCAAAAAGCCACTGCCGCGGATCGCGCAGCGGCGCCTGCTTTATGGTGGCACTAACGCACGAGTCGCCGGATAAAGTGCTGGGGAACAGCTTAGCCACGTCGCTCGTAATGGGGCTGTCGAAAAACAAGGCGGTAAGTTCGGGTGTTATCGTGTAAAACGACGACGCGCCGATGCTGCTGCTGCTGCTGTTGCTTTTTTATACTTTTGTTTTTTTTTCTTCTCTTTCGGGAACTGTCTTTGCCGGGATTTGTTATACGTGAAGGGGAGATGTATACACGCGGCGGCGGCATATTGTTGGCCCTTTTGACAGATTTTACTCGGATTTTATGGTATGATGAGATTCCGGGGTGTAAGGAAAATTAAATTACTTCGGTGATATAACTTTGGATTTCGAGGAAGTGCGTAGTGAAAACTCGATCCAGATGGCGCCAGTGAGCGCGGCAATTCAAATTTCCCGCGAAAAATGTACACTCGACGTGAACAACATCTGTCAAGATGAATGTTTTGAAAATTTGCAAGTGTAATCCTTTGCGTAAGTTAGGTTAGGCTGTCGAAAATCGCGATCTCACGTGAAGTTTTGCAACTCAGTGATCGGATGCGTATATCTGAGGGCCGAAAATGAAAGTATTACAACATTTTTAAATTTATGAAAATGTGTAATATAGATACACATGTGCACCACTGTGTATCTCTTACTTCCATTTTTTCTAGACTAGGAAAATCGACCGCGCTTCGCGCGTTTAATATCGTTACGCACGTCTTTCTTTACATTCTAAAAAGAACTCAAACGTTAACATTTTCCACACTCTATAATATAATACATAGGTATGTATTTGGTTAATTTTGTATCTTTCTAAAAATCATTTATCGCCCAACGCAATGTAGGTTATGCACTCTTCCATTTTTGAGGTTAGATATTCGCTATTTATTTTATGGCATAATAATTAATTGTCACAAAACTAATCTCAAACTTTAATACTAACCTAAATACTATCGTTTTTTTTATTTTTATTAAACTCCTTACCATTCAAATTGAAATATTAAATTTTAAATGTTGGCGCCATCTAACCCGGATATATCTGCCGACCAATCACCGTTCAACGCTAACTTCATTTATAGGCTTCACATCATCCGGTCATGAACTTTTTTAAGAGAGGAGGATAACCTCCTCACAAAATACGAGTATATGCAAAGGAAGCAGACAAAATTCGGAATCTATACCTAGACTATCCACACCTGTAAACAAAGGAAAACTATATTCATTAGATTTCATTGTTATAAACAAAGCCTATTGTTTCGACCTCCAGAACAGATCTCATCAACTTTTACTATGCATTCGACGAATTAAAAAAAAAGCGCGAGTTCCATAGCTACTCCGAAAACAACAAATTCGAATCCTTGCTTCAATTAAAGCCCCATTATTCTCTCCCAACAATCGTTAACAACAAACCCTGAGACCCATCAATACAGCTCGCACTGCCCATTTGACTGAGCGCTTTTTTCGCGCCTCCCTAGCGCTTTTATATACATATATGCACGGCAGAGCCCATTGAGCCGCAGATTGCCCATTCAGCGCTATATATAGGCCGCACACATATATATATATATATATATATATATATATATATATATATATATATGTATATAACGACGACACAGCACAGCGAAAACCACTATAGCCGACTGGACTCCGACGATTTTCTCATAGGTATATATATATATATATATATATATATATATATATACACGCAGCGATGTCGTGTTGTCTGTCGCGGTATATATATATATATATATATATATATATAGAGAGAGAGAGAGAGAGAGAGAGAGAGAGAGAAAGAGAGCCATCGTACATTTCGCGCCCGACTGCGGCGATCGGATTATCGGCTATATATCACAGTCGCGTTCGCTGTTATATATGTACATATATACACACGCTTACACACAGACGCACATTATGGGCGATTGATTTGTCGGACTTTGCGGTGATTCTTGCGCGAAACCATGACATCGCGCTGTGCACCTGCTGATGGTCCATATACCTATATATAGTGATTTTTCGAGTGGACGATATCCTCCCTGCGCTCGAATGCAGGGATCAACGACCGGATTTATATACGCTACAACGTGTAGCAGTAGTCTGAATAAATCGCGCTAATTTAACTTTCACGCTCTAAATGCGGAGGAGGCCTTTCCTTCGAGGCCAAATGCGTTAAAAGTCGAGCTTGCGATATGCTCATTCAAAGTCACGCGGCTGGAAAGTTATTCGAGATGTATCTAGTCTCGCTAGTGAAGTCAAGGGAAAGTATAATGGAAGACAAGCGGAGAATAACGAAGTGACGCTTTTTGCGAATTAATCTATTATTCCTCGTTTGTTTGTTTGTTTGTTTGTTGATAAACGCGCGGTAAATAAAGAATGTGTCTCTTTTGTTTCGAATGTCATACCGCTGCGTGTATAACTGATAAAACATTTAGTTACGTTTTAATAATCTCGACGTAGTGTTTCTCTTTTGTTATGCGCGTTATACACTGGTCGGAAAAGAAAAAAACCCGATGGCTCTTCCTATACATACATGCGTCTACCAACGTTCGATTACAGTAGTTCTAAAAAAGTACCCCGGAGAAAGAGGGCAAAAAATTCATTTCCGAAGGTGAAAATAGGGCTCTGAAAATTACGACCGCTCAAGGAGCAAAAAGAAAACTCGCAGCCCTCTCTCTCTCTCTCTTGAGCCTAATAATCTTGCGCGAAATTTTTAATTTCCCGCCCTAAGCTTGAACGAGGCTACTACGTACTCACGCAGCTGCTGTATACTCGGAATGACGGGAACGTGCTGAAAACTTTTTACCGGCGTGAATTTCGCGCGTGGGAGAAGTATCTCGCGCTTTCTCTCTCTCTCTCTCTCTCAAAAAAAAATTTCCGTCTTTTTTTTTGGGGATAAAAAACGAGAAGTGCGAGATAGAGAGAGTGAAAAAGGCGAAAGCCTAAACTTACAGCGGTGCTTACGGCTAAAGGAAGGTAATAACTCCGGCAAAGAAAAGGGAAAAGTCGATGGGAGAGGGAAAGGAAAACTGCGGCGGTGCTGTCTTTTTCCGCGAGTGGAGAAAGAAGAAGAAGAAGAAGAAGAAGAAGTGTGCTGGGAAGAGAGAAAGAAAGCACTGTGACTAGCTCCATATCCGATCGCTTCACGTTCATTCTCTGTAAACAAAGAGGCAGATATATATATATACACGAGAGTTGATAAAGCAGCTTGTTTTCTGGAAAATGTTTTATCATTGCGCTTTCTCGGCGCGAGTCGAGTTACGGATTTTAACGAAACTCGTTGTTTCTGCCCACCGGTTTACACGGTAAATTAATTTTCATTTTCCGAGTACTGACATCTCCTCGTTGAACTTTCAAACTCAATATATCTCGTATGTATAACATCCAAGCTCCGGTTGTTCATTTAGAAACTGCGAATTGATTTATCAACATATAAATCAGAATAATGTACCCCGTTTATATTAAGTTTCAATAATCCGTATCCAATTCTTTCCACGAAGCGATGCCAACTTGACAACGCGTTAATAATGAAAAATCGATCATTATTATTTTTTTTTCTGTTATTTCTAAGCCTCCGGTGATTTTTACATACGACCGAAGCCTATTTCAGTCGCGAAAAAAAAACACGCGAGCATAAAAATCGTATGCGCGCGTATATATGTATACATATATATCGATAACACCCGAGTGAGGGACCAGAGGTTATATGGGGCCAATGAATTGAATCTGACAAGCCGAAGTGATCTCTCGGTTACAACGGGCCGTTCTCGCGCGCGAGTCGAGTGAACGATGACACTCAACACATACACACACACGGAGAGAGAGAGAGAGAGAGAGAAGTGGCCATCATCCAGTCGCAGCGACCATAATCGTAATTTACTCAAACGAGCTGACAAATTTATTTACGCCGGCATCCGCCGCTTCCTTTATGTGCGCACGCGCCTCTCTGTGCTCGCCCTTTGCCGCGCGGTGTATCTATATATCTATATATCTATATGTATATACATATATACGTGTTTTTTTTCGTTCTCTCTCTCTCTCTCTCTCTCGGCAATTAAAGCGGGGTATCGTAACGAGCCAATTTAATAAGCCCTCTGGATAAGGCTGAAACTAGTTTCTTTATTGGATATATACCCACACGCGAAAGCGGTATGTATATATATACGAGCGGAGGGTGCTCGTGTCGATATATTTCGCTCAAAGCTCTCGAAACGTCGGCTGTCAAAAATTTCCGCGCTATACTCTGCTCTTTGAGCGTTTTCGAGCGAGGAAAGCTCTTTCGAAGAGTCTATACTCGCTGCGCCCGAAAGAAGTGCGCGCTCTCGTCAAATTGATATTAAAGTTTATTACCGGCGATGTCGACGCAGTGATTTAAGAGTTTTTGATATGTACACACACATACACATACACACACACACATATATATAACGTACGCTGATGCGACGTATTTAAATTCAGCTTTACTTTTATACTCGGGATTTTATTTGCTTTTCTGAAACGCGAGAATATTCGAGCGCTCGGTTTCGTTATGCATGCATACACTTCGGCGGTCGGGTTGAGTCGAATGGAATTTTAGAAAACTACAATAATACATGATAATATCGAAAAAAAATATTTTTAATATTTACGCCATGCGTGAAATAAAAAGCATTTGTTGAATAATCACTGCGCTTCGCGCGTGTACACATTACTCTCCGCAAGAATTTCGCAAAATAAACGTGAAACGCATAGTAGTATTGAATAAATACAAACACCGAAAATTTTAAAAAAATTTCATCATTTCAGTGAAATTAGAATATGCCGCACGCAACGAATTTACATTAGAGAGTACATGCATCTTATAATTCTTTCAAATATACAGCGCTCGCACACTGATATAACGTTGCAAAAACTGTGACTGTCTTATCACCCACTAAACGGAC